>JAMXBD010000442.1:600000-978021 GCA_024138025.1 Combretum micranthum
AATCCATTGACTCCTTTAATGGGATGAATCATATTTGAATTCCCTCTCTCTATTATAACATAGAAAAAAAAAGGAAAAATCTTTAAGTTTTAATTACGGGTTATTGGTTATAATATGTGACAAATAGAGAAAAGAATACAAGGTTGTTAAAGATGTTGATTGTTTACTATAATAAACTTGGTAATTAAAAATGATGTAAAAATTAAATAAATAGATAACCATAATTCATTGTGTATTGCTCTATCGGCTAGGAGCATCACAATAATCAAACATATCTAGCTTCATGACTAGGAGTGCAAATGAATCAAGCCGGTTCACAAATTATTCGAATTCGGCTAGATGTTTATTCAAGTTTGATTTGAAAATAGTATAATCAAACTCGAATTTGGACTATTTGAATAGTTGATTGAGTCGAAGTCAAACTTTATATGTTTAGCTCAATTAGTTTACGAACCTAATCGAGCTTTATAGAGCATAAATGTTAATTGAATTCAAATCAATTCAGGTATTAATATTATTTTAATTAGAACTTAAAATATATTTTTTAATAAATTAAGTCTAAACGACCTTAATCAAGTCAAACTCATTATTATATAATTTCATTTCAATTCGATCTAGAGCTTAAAGTATTAAGCTCGATTGAATTTAAACTTTGAAATTTCAAATCGAATTCGAACTTAGCATTGTAACTTCTTAATTTGATTTGGTCGTAGCCTTATTCATGACCATTACAAACTATACCACTAACCTACAATTTAAGTATAAAAATATAATGCCATTCAACTTATACAATTCCTCCTCAAGTTACTCTTCTTCCATTAAGGCAGTTGCCATTTCTACCTTCGGGAGGACAACTTCCGATCTACAATTGAATTAAATGGATGATGGAAAACGTGCAGTGGATATGCTTGAAAGATGCATCCTTCTTTCTTCATTTTGTGGTGGACGGCCATCTTTCGCTACGCATAGTCTTATACATCTATTATCTATTGTACTTAAATGCCGATGAAGGCATTGTTCATGTGTGGCACCACTAGTACATTTAGATGCAACAAATCATCCTTTCCTTCCTATGGATAGTCAACCCATCCTCGGAATATCATTTAAATTTCATGGACTATATATGTATTCACACAAACATATATATAAATAGTTCGACAAAGAACCCATCACAAATTTATATTATCTAAAACTATCAAAGTTAGAATAAGAAAGCACCCATATTGGGCAGACTTACAGAAAAGGTGAAGGAAATAGTGCAGGGGTACTTGAAAAAATAACATAGGATTTAATTCATGATTGGTAGTTTCATAATTTTTGCAATTTCATGTAGTTATTGGTTTTCACATTATAGGATCCTATATCAGTGGAAAAGGAGTCAAAGAATAAAACTCACTTGCTTCGCTCGTGATATACATTGGTTTTCAAGTAAATTTAACTGTTTAGGCCTTTAAAGCTGTGTTTTTATAATTTATAAAAATTTGTATTTATGTAAAAAAAAAAAATATTATAGGAAAGTTCATTTTACAAACAGTTTATGGCTTTGGTTTTGGTTTTTTATTTTTTTCCTATGCATTTATTAGGAATATTTCCTTTTCCAGCAAAAATGTGTTTTACACATATATTGTACACTTTAGGACAAGGATGATCAGTTTTATGATAAACCTATTGCATTAGTTATTATGTAAGTACTTTCTAAAGATGCATGATACGATAAGAATTATAATTCAATAATTGTGATAAATGGCAAGTAGATAGATGGAATTCATTAAGAAAAAAGTGGCAAATAATTAGACATCGATACCAACCAATTGCAAGACGCTCAAATAGTCCTCTAATATTTTCAAGGACTTATGACCATCTACTCACTAGTTTAGAACCATCATCCTGTTTATTTTAAGGACAATTCTATTATTACCTATAAGTCACATTGCTTCTCTTAGTAAGAATACGAAAGCATTTAGACGCACGAACTGCATCCATAAAATTATTTCATGAATCATCTATTATAATATACATTCCAACAAGCGTTGTTCATGTTTTAGTTCGCACAATCATTAGACCAAACGCTCACTCATTAATCTCTTGGCCTAGGAAAAAAGTTATAGGATTATCATCCAACAAACACATGTTATTATATTCACAACTAATTAATGGAATATCCAATCCAAATGTTCTTATGTTTGAAGTGCTTTTTTTACACATCGTAGAGAACGGATTAAAAAAAAAAAAAAAAAAAACTGAGGTATGCTCTTAGCTTCATTCCAGAACGATTCAGCTCCCTGTCCAATTCACGTATCAATACGAGCATGCAGTAAATGTGAGACGAATTTCTTAAACTTTAGTGTTGATTACAATACCAATATGGCCCACTGGTGAGGCGAGGGACAATGCTATATAAATGTAACATAATGCTATGAGAGAAATCTAACACTTGATAAGGTCAGAACTCAACTAGATGAAGTTTATTTAATTTTATTTTATTTAAAATAAAACCTTTGTTCAATAAAATATAATTAATGTTTAAACTTATGAATATACATAAAAGCTTGACTCAAGCTTATTGACCCAAACATAATACAGTTCAAGCTTAACTCCATAAAATAATCAAGTAGCTCAAAATCAAGCTCAACCTATACCTGGAACAATCTTAAATATATAACAAGTCAAATTAAATAATTTACAAGTAGATTTGACTTTGTTACATTCTTGGCATGTATAATTTCTTTTTCCTCCTCTACAAAGTTGATAAATTGATACAGGGCACATAATGGAGAGTAAGCACAAGAAGAAAACATTATTATTTTAGAAAGATTACGATTTATGTTTCTAGATTTAATAAGATTAATGTTAATTCAATAGGAGTATCATATTTTTTAATAGGATTAATATCATCCTATTTATATCAAGTCATTTAATTAGATTTCATTTCCATTATATAAATAGACTAGACTTGTAAATGTTGAGATAGAGATTTTTAATGGAATTATAATATTTGTCTTTCCTATTTTTTCTAGTATTCTATGGAATCAACAGGTCGATAATAGATTGCTTTCTAGAATTTGTGCACAAATCAATAGATTGCAATGTTTATGTCTTTTCTAAAATTCGTACTCTTACTGAGTTTTCAAATTTCGATGCCTATTTGTTTGTGTATTCTTAGAATCAACAGACATATAAAAGATTGTCATCTAGCAATCAGGTGCTATTCAATGAGTTTTTATGTTATCTCAATCTTCACTTTTTAGGTATTCATAGAATCAATGGATTATGATTTTATCTTTAATTTTCATGCTCTTTTGCTACGTTAGTTTGGTATCAGAGTTGACGTTCGTCTTCTAATATCATCACACCATAAAGACAAGCCAATGATGAAAATTCAAGGGCGAACTTTGTCCAACATGGGGAGACTAATGCTTGACACATAACAGAGTGCAAGCATAAGAAAAATATTATTATTTTAGGAAGATTACGATTTCTGTTTGTAGATTTAATAAGATTAATGTTAATTTAATAGGAGCATAATATTTTTAATATGATTAATATCATTCTATTTATATCAAGTTATTTAATTAGATTTTATTTCAATCCTATAAATAGATTATACTTGTAAATGTTGAGACAAAAATTTTTAATGGAATTATAATATTTGTCTCTCCTATCTTTCTTAGTATTCTATTGAATCAACATATTGATAGTAGATTGCTTTCTTGAATTTGTGTGCAAATCAACAGATTTCAATATTTATCTCTTTTCCAAAATTCGTAGTCTTATTGAGTTTTTGAATTTTGCCTGGCTATTTTCAGAATCAACAGACATATAGAATATTGTCTTATGGCAATTGTGTGTGATTTAATGAATTTTGATGTTATCTCAATCTTCACTTTCCAGGTATTCGCAGAATCAACGGATTGTGATTTTATCTTTAATTTTCATGCTCTTTCACTACATCACAAATCAAGTAAGCAAAAGGACATGACAATCATAATAAGCTTAGAGACATGTGGATAACAAGGTCAAGTAATCAAGAATTTTATTGTTCTTTAACCTTTTCAAGAATTGTTCTTTGGATGTAAATAAGAAGTGTAATATAAATTTTCTCAACAACAGAAGGCTTACTTAATCAAACCTAATACGGATACTGAAGTGAAAAAATTCTTTGATAAACTAAATTAAGTTAACAAGATGATACCAAATGTTTCTTCATTATTCTACATATACTATATGTGGTGCTTTCTTCCATTAAAGCTAAGGTACTGAAATACCCTAAACTATTAAGCTTAATTAAATTGCATTTGTGTCTATATATTGATTTATTGATGTGTGAAATTATTGTGAAAATATTTAGTTGATAAATTATATGTGTTAGTGCAATTAAATAATTATCTACTATTGTTTTCTTAAGAAGAAACCCAACTTTTAGCCAATGAACCCAAGCCTCAAACATCTAATACAAGCCCAATTTTTATTTTCTTCTTATTTAAAGCAAGACCATAAACAATAATTAAGCCCATGAAAATCTTCATTACCTTTCCTAATGTACACTTAAATTCAAAGGCTGATTTTTTTTCTAATAATTATCATATTCAACTTCGCAAAATCACTTTCCAAAAAAAAACCTAAAAACCAACTTTCTAAAGAAGAAGAATGTCACGGTCCATAGGGTATCCTAAATGTAACAGTCCGCCACATGTCATATGAGACCCACGAATTACTACCTTAGTTCTTTATGAGTCTTGTATAGATGTAAGGCTTCCCTTTACGATAATAGAATCCTTGAACCGATGGAGATAAAGAGTTTAAATCGACATTCAATAGCATTAGAATATAAATCAAAACACATATAAATAGTTACAAAGACTAAGAGGCATTTCCCCGCAAAAGAATATTGTTAAAAGGTCTATTACAGTCATCCAGAGCCTTTTGGTTTCCTATGAAAGTCTAAATGGAAATGAATATAACTTCTAAAGGAAACGCTTAGCTCCTGTACCTGAGCCGTAGGGCGCCTCTGTCTAAGCCAGATAAACGAATGCTGCAACAAATAGAAACCGTAGGGACGTAAGCTATACTAACTTAGTGAGTGAGAACTTCTAAGATTACATTCATAACACATCATACAAGTAAGTGATTAATCATGCAAGTGATATGCATCAAACATATGAAAATCAACAAACATTTGACTAGTCAGAAATCATATGTGAATGGAATTTCGCCCTCCATTTCGGGTTAGCAAATTAACAAATACTGTGGTACTACTAAAATATGCCATTTATGGATCACAGTCAACTAATTTATAATTTCATTTGTGGATCACAATTAACCAACTCATTGTTTCGTTTATGGATCACGATTAACTAACTTTTACTCTGTTTTTGGATCACGGGCAACCAACCAATGCTAATGCTCCATCCTCATTTGTGATATGAATTAGTCCATATTTCTTATAAATTCCGAATAGTCAATTATGCCAATTCCTTAGGTGATCAATCAATAATTGCAGACAATCAATCCTAATTCATTTATACAACCATTAGTTAATCACCCGGCCTCGATATTCTTATTTTCATTTTCCCATATCGTCAGTAAACATACATAATTCCCATTTATCCCCATCATACATATCCATTTATCTTTGCCTAAAATCTAATGCAACTATCATTACAATCACATACAATAAATGGAATCGGGAAGAATACTCACTCAGCCATTGGAACATCGGTCCTCTAGTAGTAATAGTCCAGTGGAAGGGAATCGTCAATCTTGGGGTCACCTAAAAAGGAAGAAATATCCTAATGAGTATTTCATCACTTAACTAAAACCAAACTATTAACCAAAACTAGCATTTCCGTAATTCTCGTCATTTGTGGAAGTCCCGACTTAAAACGACCATAACTTAATCATTTTAACTAGGAATTTCGCAAATTATATATCGATTTCTATCTACTTCGAAAGATCTATCTAATTATAATATTATTTCCAAGTTTTGAAAACGTTTATGTCTTGAAACATTCTGATCAGTAGAGAAATCCAATTCCGAAAAATAGTTTTGTGAATGTTTGTAATGTTTCTACTATATAAATCAACTACACATGCCATATTAATGATTTCCTATCATGAATGGCATGTTATGAGCTTGATATATGCATGCTCTTGACAATATTTACTAAAAGAAAATTTTAGAAACTATTTATTTTGTAAGACTCCATGAATACTTTTAAGAAGACTAGTTTCATGACTTTGATCATTTTCTTTTGTTTTTAAATTATTTCTTAGGAAAATCTAGTTATCCTTGATAAAATTGAGTCTTTATTATATCTATTTCTTAAGGCCTTCATTTCTTCATAAAAATCCCCATTTTATACTTTGTAAACATGTTTTCAAATAGGGGCTATTCCTAAATCCGAATTTTGTACCAAGGGTTTTAAAGTGATTTCTTCAAGAAAAACTCATTTGATACTTTAAAATTTAAGGATCTATTATACATATCCCTTAAGAATTTCATTTCTTAAATAAAACTTTCATTTTGAGTTTGAAAAATAGGTGTTTTCATGCCATTACTCCTCAATTACGAATTTCTTAAAATGATAAGCAACTCAAAATTTGCTACTATATTTCTACTCTTTGTTTTATATATTTTTCTTAGTAAATCCCATCTCAACTTATAAAAATCTTCACTTAATGATATCTATTACCTATACTCTTCATTTTTCATATAAAACACAAGTTTTGGAGTTAATAAAAGGGTTTTTAAGGCATGGTCTTCAAACCATCCGAATTTACATTTGCTCATTTCAAATAAATAAATTTCCTTTTTTAGTTTCTTATCTCATCTACTTAAAGATCTATAAACTACAATATTTATATACACAAGACAAATGTCTTTATGATCATTAATGTACTAAAACACAAAATATCCACGAGATCATGAATGTCAAGTATAATATGAGCATTTAAATGCTAGATCTACTACTTAGGATGCATGAAATGAAGTTCGAAAACATGAAAATAGATTTTTGTGCAAGATCTTTACTTTACTCTACTACTAAATGCATGAACATGAAGATCATCATACAAAAACACATTCAAATACAAGATCTACTCTTGTGATAGCTTGATATTCATATAGTAGTATTTTCTTATCCCTAACAAGAGCTCATGAGGACTTAAAGATGAAAATACTGATGAATGGTCTTGCCATCACAAGGTTTAGTGGTAGAAAAGTTAAAGATCCATCACCTAAAACTTGGAATAAGAGGAGAATGAAGAAAAAAAAAAAATTTGTGTGAGTGTGTGAGTGTGAGTGTGAGTGTTTGAGGGTTACGACACAACAAGGAGAAGAGGGGGTGATTAAGAGAGTTTTAATTGAGTAAAAAAAAAATGAAAGAGTAAAAATGAGGAGAGAGAGTATAAAGGGATATTTATAAAGGAGTAAATTAGGGTTTATGGTTTAATAAATTGAATAAAAAGAAAAAACAAATGAGGGCAAAAGAAAGGAGGGGGGGGGGGGGGGGGGGGGGGGGGGGGGGGGGGGGAGGGGAGGAGGGTGGGTTTGCTCTTGTTGCAAAGGAAAAGAGGAGAGAGTTTGAATTTGTTTTGTTCTATTAATTTGTATAATAATAAGTCTTAAATGTAATAATTTCTTAAGAGACAAATATTCTTGGAAAAGAAAATATAATTGAGTATTTTATAAGGATGTAAGAGTAGGGTGTGGCTTGTGACTGTAGTAGGTTGTACTTGTGAGTAGTAGTGAATAGTAATCAAGACAATTACTTTACCGGTAGTAAAGAAAATACGAGAAAAGTGATATATCTGTAATTTTTATAAACCGAAAAATTGTAAAATTTATAATTTTGAAATCCTTATTAAATTTCGGTTCTAAAGAGTATTCCGAAATATTTTTCAAATTTCGAGTCCAAGGGCCTGCCTTTCACTAATGGATCTTGGGAAGGCCCGAAATGGAAACTATTTCTAAATCAGATCTTTTATGGTCTGAAATATACTTTAGAACAATATTCCAAATTAAATTATTTTACAAAAGTTCCTTATTTTAAAATCGAAAAAAAGCCAGATTGAAGGTTCTTAGGTTTCTCTCTAAGCTTAAGCTAATCCGGTTTAGGGTTTTGGTTTTCGGTTCCCGAAGTCTACTTGGTTACTAGGAAAGCCGGGGTTTACAACCTACCCACCTTAAACAGAGTTTTGTCCTCAAAACTGAACTGATGTACCTTGTTTTTCAAACAACTTGGGGTACTTCCTCCGAATTTCCTCATCAGCTTCCTAAGTTGCTTCCTCGGAAATATGGTTTCTTCACAACACCTTAACATACTGGATATCTTTGCTCCGTAGCTTCTGAATTTTCTTATCCAAAATCCTTACGGGATGTTCTTCATAGGTTAGATTCTCCTTTAGCTGGATAGGCTCCAATTCCAAAATCCTATTGGGGTCGGGTACATATTTCCTTAGCACCGACACATGAAACACATTATGGACTCCCGATAAGTTCAGTGGTAGAGCTAGTCAGTAAGCTAGGTCTCCAACTCTTTCCAAGATTTCAAATGGTCCAACATACCTTGGGCTTAGTTTTCCTTGAGTTCGTATCCTTCTTATGCTTTTGATTGGATCTATCTTTAGATATATGTGGTCACCCACTTGGAATTCGAGCTCTCTCTTTTTTAAATCCGCCCAACTCTTTTGTCTGTCTTGAGCTTCTTTCATTTTATGTTGGATCACCCTCACTTTATCGACCGCCTCTTATACCAATTCTGGCCCGATAGCAAGCTTTTCCACATCATCCCAAAACAGAAGGGACCTACAACGCCATCCATATAAGGCTTCGTAGGGTGGCATCTGAATAGTCGAGTGGTAGCTATTGTTGTAAGCAAGCTCGATAAGAGGTATGTGATTATCCCAATTTCCTTTGAACTCCAAAACACAAGCTCTTAACATATTCTCTAAGGTTTAGATTGTTTGCTCAAACTGTCCATCTGTCAGAGGATGATAAGCGGTGTTGAAGTGCAATTTGGTGCCCAAACTCTTTTGTAAGCTCGTCCAAAACTTTGACACAAACCTCAGGTCTCGATATGAGATAATCCCTAGGGGTATACCATATAGTCACACTATTTCCCGGATGTAGATCTTGGCCAACCTATCCAGTGAGTATGTCATATTAATCGGTAGGAAACGTGCTGACTTAGTTAGTCGATCCACTATTACCCAAACCGCATCACAACCCGTCGATGTTCTTGGAAAACCACATACGAAATCCATGGAGATCTAATCCCATTTCCACTCCGGGATAGGTAAAGGTTTTAAGAATCCTCCTGGCCTTTGATGCTTTACCTTTACCTGTTGACAGACGGCACGCTTCATCACATAATTTGCCACATCTCTTTTCATTCCATTCCACTAGTAGTGGCTCTTTAGGTCTTAGTACATTTTGGTGCCTCCCGGGTATACAGTATAGCCAGAGTTGTGAACCTCACTCATAATTTCTCTTCTCAACTCTTCGTCTCTGGGAACACATAATCTCTCTTTCATTCTAACTACCTCTTCATCATCGATGGTGAAGTCATGATACTTCCCTCCTTGTACTTCCTTCTTGATCTTTATTACTGTTTCGTCATACCTTGGGCTTCCTTGATCCTATCAACTAAGGTGGGTTCCAAGACCAAGTTCGCTATTTCCACTTTTGTGCTTTGCCCTATGAATTCGATTCTTAACTTCTCGAACTCTCTTATTAATTCCTTTTTATTAATTCCTTTGCCCTATGAATTTGATTCTTAACTTCAAAGCTACCGAGGGCTCAACTTTTCATCTTAATCTAATCATGGCTGTGATTAAGGGCGTGATCTTCTCAAGTCTTGTTGTTCCCCTTAATCATGGGTGTGATATAACCTTTGGTAGGCTCGGGTTGACAAATTCTAAGAAATCACAAGCATGATTCAACCCTTGATTAGCTTTGTCTTGAAAACTTGACAATCATAGGCGGATTGTACCTGTGAATTGGAATCGCGACCTGAATCATGAGCATGATTGGTCTAATTTCCCTGTTTTAAAAATATATATAAATAAATAAATAAAAATAATGTAATGTGTTATATGTATATTTGTATAAATCCTAAGTTATGTATTGATATAAGATATGAATTAATTTTGATAAGGTGATTGAGGACTTGACACTTAATTATGGTTTTAATTAAACCTTATATGGAATGATCTCTTTTTAATAGATACCTCCACTCACTTGTGTTTGCACACAAAACCATTGCCAATAAATCAGTTCATGCAAGTAGGCAGTAACTTGTTTGTCGAGTGCTAGGGTAGGAATCTCATAAAAAATGATTGTAAATAAAGATAGCTTAAAAGTGTTTGAATTGTTTGTACATGTGCCATTTATTCTAGTCCAAGGAGCGGCAACCTTGTTTTGTGATGCCAACATGGTAGTTAGGTGCTTAGGCTACCCCCTTTGCATGATGCAATGATACTTTATAAGTGATTTAGTAGATATTTGATAGGGATAACAATATCAGTATAACATCTTATTCTTTAACAGAAGTAATATGATTTAATTCTCGTTTATGCGACTGGTTGAATTAAGTGATATTATGGATTAAGTTAAGTAAAGATGAGAAAAGATTGTAAATCCTTGATGAAGCTATTATCTTTGTAAATGTTCCTATAAGAGATATAGGTATTCGAGCTACCTATATCAACCCCTTAAGCAGCTGCTGTTACTTAGGTTCCCTAGTTTCCCATTGGATTGTTCTTGGAGTTTGAATACTCCAATGTTGATTTAGTAGGCCTAATTATAGATAAATAATTTAATGATTATTACATTGCATTAGACTAAGAATATATGCTACCTTCTATTTTCTTGTATTATTGTGTACTGGGCATTTGGCTCATGTTTTCTTTTATAGGTACTGTTGACGATGAGCTTTGTGTTAATTTAGGGTATGGAACGGATTGTGAGGAATTTCTTAAAGAATGGGATGAATAGGAGCCTTGATTATAAGATTTTGGTTTTTAGAAAGGAACTTTGTTAAGACTTTTCAATTTTTGATGTAATATTTTGTTTAAAGGCTTACTTGTAAGCCTATGATTTGTAATATGAAGAATTAAGTTATTTTAAAGTTTTAAGAAGACAAGAACTTGTAATCTTTAATGTACCAATCTAATGATGTATATAAATGAATCGATGATCTACTTATATTGAATAGCTTTCGTAAAAGTTCTGTTCTATAAGACAGATTTAAATAAATAGTCGACATAAACATTTCTTTTATAGACAACCTTTCATGTGATACTCCTGTCTTATACGTGGCTGGGGACTAGATATGTTTGATCTCATGTTTAGGGTATGTTGAGTTTATACAAAGTGGTGTCAGAGCATATGTTAATGTGATTGTTTATTTAAACGTAATAGATTAGGAGTTGACCTAACCTTATATGCGGTGAGTAGTATTTTCAAAATCACAAGTCAACATGTAAAATCGTGTGAGTTTACATTTCTAGATGGAGCTTCCCATTCAACTCATTTATAAAATTAGTCTTTCTCAAAATTGTGGTGGAATCACAATTTTAGATTGTGGAATCGTGGAATCGCGAGTTAATGGCCGTTTCTACCGATTATATGAATTTATCTTTTTTGATGGCTATGATGAACATTTTTAATAGCCAAAGATAGATAACTATTCCGAGCTCTACATGGTCGAGGCAAAGTGACGTGATCCACATTGCTAAGGAGGCAGAGGGAAATAAACTAAACATTGATGAGAGGAGAACATAGAGTACGAAAGCATGTCACGCCAAAAAATGCCTATAGGGATAGTGATAGGCTATAAGGCCCCTAAGTATCCTTAGATTGCACCATCAAGGGATTCTCTTCTTAAGAAAATCAATGAAGTTTTGTTAGACGAAAATGCCAGGATGATTGTGGTATGAGGATCTTCTGGTGTCAGCACATCCATACTTTTGAACCAGCTTGAGAAAGAAATTCAAGAAAGAAATTGTAAGTGTGTAACTATGATTTTAAAGCCGTGATTGTGGTAAACGTATCAAGATTTTCAAATTTGGAAAAAGTTCAGGACGACTTAGCTTCCAGGCTTGTCTACTTGTTTCATATTTCATATTTCATATTAACTATACAGTAAAAATGTGGCACTTAGGCTACTCGAGTTCTAATATGAATTTTAACGAAATCTTATGGTATCCTTGTATTTTTTAATTGAACACTCTTGTCACCGAATTAACGGTTGAAATTCAATTCCAACGGTTTTCAATTTTTATATTTATTTTAATAGTTGCATGACTAATTTAAAAGCATTACATAGAAAGCTAGTCTAGTTGATTTATAAAAGAAACTTTGATGAAAAATCTCATTATTACTTTTGAATAGTCTAGGCGTAAAAAGAGATTTTTATAATTTTACATCTTTCAATAAAATCATCTTTTTTGATGAAATTGACTATTAACACTTTAAAATGACTATTGATAGTGTATTTTATTGTGGCATATGATTAAAATGTATGCTAATATTTTTTTTTTGTTATATTTCTATTATCTATTTGAAGTTTTTTAAGGTTAATTTTAGTAACTCTAAAAGCTATTTTACATGGGTTAAAAAAACTTATGTTTCTACATTTCGATTATACTAAACCCCCTGCTATTCTATATGGAATCGCGATTTTGACGGCCATGGCAGTGAGTTTAGTATAAGAAAAGCTTAGGTTTTGCTTGAATGATGTGTTTTATTTGATTGTTTGCTTTGTTAATAATTAAAACGGATCTAATTAGAAACGCATGACTCAGCACACACACACACATTATGAATGTATTGTGTGTTTTTATAAAAAATGGACAGATCTCATAGAACACCAAACAACAGACAGAACGAGAGAATATGCTACGTCTGCTTCATCAGTCATCTACTCTAGCATCTTCTTTGACATCTGCTCCAACTTTTACTCCTTCTACTTCAGCATCTACATCTCAGTTCCCCCAACTACCACAAATGCTACCTTTTCCTCCAATGCCATAAGTACCTCTAGAAGATACGAATACCATGTGTGCTATGTTCAAAGATATGTTTGTAATGATACAATAGTATCAACATATGATATAGAAGCAACAACAACAATTTATGCAATAATATGCTCCATAAGCTGTTAGACAAGGAGAAAATGTGAAAGTAGGTAAGCATAATGGTTAAGTTAAATTTCATGTTTTTGTCAGATTGGTGCCTGATTTTGTCAGAACTATTTCGAATCCAACAACTGTTGAGAGTTGGATAGAAGCACTAGACAAGGCCTTTGCTACATGCAAAATACCTAAAGATAGAAAAGTTAATTTAGTAGTGTTTATGCTAAAACAAGATGCTTACAATTGGTGAAGATTGGCGAGTGAGAACTTGGCAAGACCTACTACTTAGATTAGATTTGAAGAAGCTTTCTTCTTACAATACTTTCTAGTTGCAATTAGGGAATAGATGATTTCGAATTAGTTAAGTCTACGATAAGGAACCAAGACCATCGATGAGTATCATTCTGAGTTATGCAGGTTATTAAGATTTGTTAGTGAAGGTTACCATGACAAGCACATGAAGGTTTAGAAATTTCATAATGGTCTAAATATGGAAATCAAGGGTGAAGTCAAGATGTTTCAACTTCCAACATTAGCTAACGCGGTAACCAAAGCAAAGCTAGCTGAGCAAATTTTGAATGAAAATAAGACACAAAAGGATAGGCAAGCTGCATTTCTTGGAAAGAGACCAGCATCATCTGCTTCCTATAGAATATATGGCATTTCAAGTAAAGGGAAAAAGCCATTTTTTGGTAAGAAGACATGTCTGAGGTTATTGGCTAAAACTTCTCCTCCTCTCACTACTCTTGAAAGAAGAAGCATTAGATGTTTGGGACCCCATGAGCTAACTTAGTGTAAATGGTATCCAAAAGCATGTTTTGCATGTGGTAAGAAAAGGCATAAGGCTTTTAAATGCAAAAATCCAACGTTACAACCAATCTTTTGCGCTTATTGGAAACAATGAGGAAATCATATAGCAGATTGTAAAGATAAACCTAAGAATGATGGCTCTAATTTTGGGAAAGGTAAGACGGTAGCGATAGTATTTGCACTGCAACAATGTGAAGAAACTCCCCCAGTTGATATACTTGCAGGTGCTTTATTAACTGCAAAACATCATGATTATGTACTAATAGATATAGGTGCTATGAATACATGCATATCTAAGAAATTTATGAATGATCATAGTTTGGTTTCTATAGTGTTTCCTGATAATATAATGTGTACTAATACTCTTTTTAGTATGAAATCTAAACAGACCTTGCGTATTTCTAAAGTGTTGATATGCTGATTTCCAATGTAAATATGTCAATTGACCTACCGATTTTATCTATGAGTAATTTTGATGTGATTTTGGGCATAAATTGGTTGAATTTATATAAAGTTCCTATAGATTGTAATAAGATGGAAATGAGTTTTAATTTGAAAAAGGGAAAGTTTGCTTACTCTCTGGAGAGACAAAGACCCAAAAACATGTATACAATGAAATTGCGGGAAAAAGTTGTAGTGACAATAGTTAATGTTGAAGAATTGAATGTTAACATAGTACTAATAGTAAAGGATTTTGCAAACGTATTTCTTGAAGAATTACCTGGCTTGCCACCTAACAGAGAAATTGAGTTTGGGATTGAAATGATTCCGAGGATAACTCCTATATCAAAGCTCCCATACAAAATGGTTCCAACAAAGTTAAAGGAATTGAAAAATCAACTGTAAGAATTACTGAACCTTAGTTTTATTAGACCTAGTATTTCACTGTGGGGTGTTCCGGTGCTATTTGTTAAGAAAAAAGATGGAAGCTTAATAATGTGTATAGATTATCAAAAATTAAACCAAGTAACTATCAAGAACAAATTTCCTTTACCAAGGATTGATGATTTGTTTGATCAGTTAAGAGATATAGCTGTGTTCTCAAAGACTGATTTATAGTCTAGGTATCATCAGCTTAGGATTAAACACAGGACATTCCTAAGACCGCTTTTTGTACCATATATGGACATTTTGAATTCTTAGTCATGCCATTTGGTTTGAAAAATGCCCATGCTGCCTTTATGGATTTGATGAATCGAGTATTCAAAGATTGTCTCGATTGATTCATGATTGTATTCATAGATGATATATTGGCATATTCCTAGAGTATGGAAGAACATGAAGAGCTCTTAAGCTTGGTCCTTCAACGATTAAGAGAAAAGAAACTATATGCAAAGTTTAGTAAATGCAAATCTTTGTTTGAAGAAGTAGTATTTTTGGGTCATATTGTTACAAAGAATGGAATATCAATTGATCTAGAGAAAATCAAGGTCGTAATGGATTAGCAAAAGACCCACGAATGTCACAAAGGTACAGAGTTTTCTTGAGCTAGCCAATTACTATAAGAGATTTGTCCAAAGATTCTCAAAGAGAGCATCCCTAATGATAAGATTAACTCAAAAGCATATGAGATTTGTGTGGGATGATAAATGTAAATGGAGTTTTCAAGATTTGAAGAAACGATAGGTATCAACTCTTGTATTACCTTTACTAGTTAATAAGTGTCAAAAGATTCTTATTTCTAATACTTATTGCATATGATTTTATATGGAGTTTATGTGAAACTATTAAGAAAAAAAAATACTTAATTGCTTAATATTTGATTTTAGGGTTTGTAGAAAACATTTCAAGCAAAGAAAATACAAGATTTGGTAAAGTGTGAAAAATATTGATTTTCACTTGTGCACAACCTTCAAATGGTCATGTAAACGTTGGTGTTGAGCTATAAAAAGTGACTAGAAACTATTCCAAATTGTGCCCCAACTGCTGCCCAACTAGTGTAGAGAGTAATGCTGGAGAAAAAAAATGTGACTAGAGAAGAAAAAACCCTAGACATATTCTAAACCCTAAACAACCCCAAGCACGGCCATGCAGAAGCAAGGGCAGAACTTCGTTGGTTACAAATCTATGAATAGCCGCCCCTAACCTTTCATATTATCATCCTTTGATCAACCCTAGACATATTTTAAACCTTAGGAGAGAAAAAACTATGAACTTCAAGGAGGAAAAGTGCTTAAGCTTCATCAGAAATCACAAGACGTCAAAAAGGGTTTTATTGTTTATATCATGTTTATAAATTACTTCTCTAGATCTTTTATTTTCATTGTAAACTCCATGGAGGAGTATATATTTATGCTCTTGTGAAACCTTAAACACATATGATTTGAGTTGCTTTTGATTTATGAAAAGTTTGTGTCTTTGTATCTATTCATATGTTTTAATTGTCTTGTGATTGAATTATTTGCAAACTTGATTGCTTGTATGATTCTTGTTAAATAGAAAGAGCTTTCATCTAATAAGATAGGTCTTCATGAATAGAGAGATTACATGTTTCACCTAGAGGTAGGGAAACTTTGATTTTCTGCATAAAGATTTTATCTTTATTTAGGAATCTTGATTTTTAATACAATCTTATATGGTGTTAGTGAGGGAGAGGTCTCCATTATCTCATATAAAGTTAGGAATTGATTAACTCGAGGGAGTAATTAATTTAATTGTGTGATTCTAAAGTGCAAAGCATAAATAACCCATTGATCAATATTTTATTATAAGAAATTAGGGTTTAGGGTGGATCAAGAGGAAGGGTAGGTCTTATGATTGAATTTATCCTTTGAAAGCACTCATATTTAACGTTAGGGTTATTGATTAGAAAACAGTCATAATATCCATGGTTGTCAAAACCGGCCCAGACCGGCCGGTTCGACCAGGTTCGACCGGAACCGGTACTAATACCAGGCCGGGTCTCGCCTAAAACTCGTTTTTAGAACGAACCGGTGAGACCCGAATTGACCTGGGTCGAACCAGGTTGAACCGGTCGACCCGGACCTGTTGACCCGGATTCAAAAAATAAAAATAAAAAATTAGAAATTTAAATATTTATTCATACTTTATTATAAATTTATAAAATATAATCATTAAATCATATTTATTTAATAATTAATTGATGAATTTGATCCAAATATAGATTTAATTGAGTGATTATACATATATTAGTTTTTTATAATTAAATTATTCCTTATATTTTTATTTTTTCGTGACCCTGGTTCAACTCCCGATTGAACCCGGTCCAACCCTTTAACCCCTGACCCCCTAGCTTGTCCGGGTCAAACCCCGGTCCGGTTCTGACAACATTGATAATATCATCTCAACTGTTAGGTTAAATAGTAGAGAAACAGTAATACTAGTACTTGATATCTAGATCCTAGAGGATGACACTCGTATTAATTATATTCTGCAATCGATAGGTGCATTGCCTTAGAGCTTATCGTAGGATTTTTATTGGGTTTTATTATTTATAGATTGATACGACTCATAAGCTCTTATCACCAGTCAGTGGAAAGGAATTTGTAATTTACAGTGATGCTTCAATTCAAGGACTAGGATGTGTTATAAGGCAGCTTGGTAAAGTGATTGTGACATAGCGTACAAGCGAATGGATTATTGCAAACCATTGAATCGTGCACGATTGCTGGTTTGAGATCTTCAATGCTAGTCGATTAAGAGAATACCTAGGTTGTGGCATCAAATATCAAGATACTACACAAGAGATCCAAAATTCGAGATAAAAAGCAAGACGTTTCTTTGAGATTTCATTCAAAAATGTCAAAAAAACTGTCTTTCATATGCCTTAGGACTTACACATATAAAGGAAATAAAGAAAACTCAAAATTACAAAAGTTGTAAAACAAAAGCGACACTATACGTTAGCTTCAAAGCCGGCGGCCTAATACTATAAGATGGTAGCCTACATTACATACACTAGCAGCCTTGGATGGCGGCCTTTAAATCTTTGAATCTGTGGATATTGAAGGTCAACTGAAGGCCGGCAGTGTAGACCTCTAAGCCGGCAGCGTAAGTGGTCAACATAGGATTTTCGACGCTTGTCTTTCCACTCCATCCTTTTCCACTTCTCCAAGATCTTAAGTCTTATTGCTTCTATGCATCATCCTCCCCAAGGTGAGCAAAATTCGCCATCGCATTGTCTTTGTCGAAATCATCACTACTGTACAATATGAGGTGTTTAACATAAAAAAGGTCTGTAGCACAGATATGGCTAGGTAACTTCAACTTATAAACATTGGAGTTGCTCTTCTCAATAACCTCAACCAGCCCAATATTCTTGGATGACAATTTCACGCGTTCCCCTATAGGAAACCGGTCTTTTGTCATAACAACCCATAGAAAATCTCCCATAAAAAATTCCTCATCACTCCATTTCTTGTCAGTATTCTCTTTCGCTACTTCCATTCCCACCATATTAGAAATAGCTTTTGCATCCTGTAGTTCCTCTTTAAATCTAGCAAAAGACAACATACTACCTTGTCTCATAGTTTTGTATTCAATAGTTTCTTTTTAAGGAATCAACACAATTTTTACTCCCTCTTGTATAAATTCATAAGTGTTAGCTCCACCATCATGTGTCACACTCCTATCATACTGCCATGGCCTTCCCAACAGTAAGTGGCAAGCATCCATCATCACCACATCACACCACAAAGAATCCCTATATTTAGAGCTACCAGAGAAAGTAATCAGGGTACATTTAGAGATCTTCACCTCATCACCTTTCTTTAACCATGCTATTTTGTAAGGCTAGGAATTTTGTTCTGTCTGAACCCTTAATTTCTACACTGCCTCTGTGGAGATAATATTCTCATAGCTGCCTGAATTGATTATAAAATGGCACACGAAACCCAGAATGGTACAAGTAGACTAGAAAATGTTTGTTCTCAGCCAATCTTCTTCAGCCACTTTGGGAGTCATACATGACCTTCTTACCACCAAAGTCTCTCTTCCATCCCCTTCCAAAAACTCTTCCTCCTCATATCCTATATCAAAGATAGGTTTCCCATCCACTTTAGCCTCAAGTCCTCCCTAACTGCCTTAGGAGTCATGCACAACCTCTTAACTAGCAAATTCACATTGACATCTCCAATCACAATTTCTTCTTCAATATGTTTCTCATCATAAATTGGATCCCATTACCCCCTTCTTCAAAAATATTCTTGTCATGTTCCTTATCCTCATTTTATAAAAAAAGTGCTTTCTTCCCATCTTTCCTACAATCTTCTTGTTGATGACTAAACTCACCACATTTAAAGCAGTTAATTCCACTACTACTTCGTCCACTAGCACTGGGCTTATGGAATTGTCCAACAATACTACTGCTAGCAACTCCGTTACCTGCATCCACAGTACCTGCATGATTAACCTCAATACCATCAGTTGTAGTCACACCACTACCTAATAACCCACTACTTGATCTCCTTTATTGCTCTTCAAGGATCAATGCCCGTTGGTATGTAGCGGACACACTAACTAGATCAAACAAACTTATCATATCTTGAATCTGCAATCTCATACCACTAATATATCTAGCTAATAATGGGTATTCAGTCTCATGAATCCCATTCCTAGCAACCATTTGATAGAATTTAGATGTATATTCAGCCACTGACCTGTTACCTTGCTTTAGGTTTTGCAGCCTCTAATACATGATTCCTTAAAAATTGTAAGGCATGAGTTCTAATCTCATGTGCTTCATATTTTCCCATGAAACAATTTTTTATTTGCTTAATTTGAGTCAAGTTAGTTTCATCTATTGCTACCATGCTATGGCTCTATCAGAAAGCCGAATTGCCACCAATTGTGCTCGTTTGTCATTAGGGACATTCTTGGAATCAAGAATCTCCCCCGCCATAGCTAACCAATCTAAAAATTCCTCTGGTTGCAGATTTCCATAGAATTTAGAGATTTCAATTCTCGTACCCATCTCACATCATCTCCAACCCTCTTCCATAACACAAACCCTACCACGCTCGCACGAAAATTCTATATATAACTCTCCTTCATCCATTGAAGGCAGATCATCTTCTACCTCATCTACTTCTAGTATTGGATTAGGATTTCTTTCATACCTGAGGTTAACATTACACTGATCTCCCATCATCACAGCCATCCTCTCAATGAGTTGATCCATCATCCCATTAAATCGACATTCCATTGCACCCATCTATTCATCGATGATCTATTCGATCTAGGTCATCATGATCGTAATTATCATTCCCTGTAGTGCGACATTTATTGCCTTGTTATTTGGGAGGCATCTTCTCCAAGAGCGAATTCAACTCTGATACCAACTAATGTAACATACAAGCAAATGGAATTATTGCAAACATTTGAATTGCACACGATTGCTGGTTTGAAATCTTCAACACCTGTTGATTCAGAGAATACCTAAGTTGTTGGCATCAAATATCAAGATACTACATAAGAGATCTAAAATTTAGGATTAAGAGCAAGATGGCTCTTAGAGATTTCATTAAAAAATGTCAAAAAAATTGTCTTTCATATGTTCTAAGGCTTACATATATAAAGGAAACAAAGAAAAGTCAAAATTACAAAGTTGCATAAAAAATACGACACTATATGCTGGCTTCAAAGCTAGTAGCCTAAAACTATAGGCTGGCGGCTTACATTACATACGCTAGCAGCTTTGGATGGGGCATTTAAATCTTTAAATCTGTGAATGTTAAAGGCTAGCTGAAGACTAGTGGTATAAACCTCTAAGTCAGCGGCGTAAGCAGCTAGCATAGGATTTTCGACACTTGTTTTTCTACTCCATCGTTTGCTACTTCTCTAAGAACTTAAGTGTTATTTCTTCTACTGCATCAGACTGCCTATGCATCAAGGCAATTGAAACCACATGAAAGGAACTATTTAGTCGATGATTTGGACCTTGCGGTAGGAGTTTCAGCTTTAAAGTTACAGAGGCACTATCTTTTCAAAGAGAAATGCAAAATATATACTGATCATAAAAGCTTGAAGTATATTTTTACATAGAAATGACTAAATATGAGATAATGAAGACGGCTTGAGTTGATTAAAGATTATGATTTGGAAATTTTATATCATCCAGGCAAGGTAAATGTAGTTGCAGATTCTTTAAGTAGAAAGAAAAAGGTAAATATGACAACAATGATTACTAGTCAAAAGGAAATTTTAGAAGAACTCCAAAGACTAGATGTTGTAGTAACTTCAAAGAGAATAGATGTCATGCTTGAAAGTTTAAGCCGACAACCTACTATACTTGAACAGATTAAACGAAGTCAAAAAGAAGATTCAGAGAGTGAGAAATTGATCATTGCTATAAGAAATGGGAAAAGAAAAGATTTGAAGCTTGATGAAGAAGGCATCATCAAACATGGAAATCGAATATATGTGCCGATGGGTAATGACTTAAGAAAAGAAGTGATGAAAGAAGTTTATATGTCAGCCTACTCAATATACCTAGGTAGCACTGAGATGCATAAAGATTTAAAGAAGCATTATTGGTGGGAATGCATGAAACGAGATATTGCAGATTTTGTGTCTAAATGTTTAACTTGCCAACAAATAAAGCTTGATCATCAAAGACCTAGTGATGAACTACAACCGTTGTCATTTCTAGAGTGGAAGTGGGAAGATATAATGATGGATTTTGTGGCTGCCTTGCCAAAGGCTTTGGCTAAAAATGAAGTAGTGTAGGTAATTGTGGACAGATTGACGAAGTCATCGCATTTTATTCCACTAAGAGTTGGATGTCTGTGCAAATCTACATTCAAGAAATAGCAAGGCTTCATGGAATATCGATGTCTATTACATCAGATAGGGATACAAGATTTGTGAATTGTTTCTAGAAAAGTTTGCATGAGGCACTAAGTACTAAACTTCAGTTCAGCACAGCTTTTCATCATCAAACCAATAGGCAATCGGGAAGAACTATTCAAATCTTTGAGGACATGTTGAGAGCTTGTGTATTAGATTTTGGTGGGCAATGGATGACCATTTGCCATTGATTGAATTTGCTTATAATAACAGTTATCAAGCAACTATGCAAATGGATCCTTATGAAGCTTATATGGAAGAAAGTGTAGATCTTCTCCACATTGAGATGAAGTAGGTGAGTGATACATTGTTGGTCTAGATTTAGTGCAACATGCAATAGACAAGATTCAAGTTGTTAAGCAAACAATGATGGCGGCATAAGACAGGTACAAAAGCTATGCAGATGTGAAACGAAGACTACTAGAGTTTGAGATTAGTGATCAAATGTTTCTTAAAGTATCTCCGGTTATGCGGGTATTTAGATTTAGGGTAAAAGGAAAATTAAACATGAGATATACCAGTCTATTTAAAATATTTGAAAGAATTGAACTATTGGCATATAGATTGGCCTTATCTCTAAGCCTATCAGGTGTGCATAATGTATTTCATGTGTCTTAGTTGAGAAAGTCATGCATATCCGATCTAGATGCCATTCCTATCATGAATCAATTAGAAATACAACAAAATCTAATCACAGTAGAAAAGCCTATCAAGATTTTAAACCGAATGGACAAAGTTTTTAGATGAAAAACCATCCCTTTTGTTAAAGTCCAATGGAATGGTCAGTCTAAAAGAGAAGTTACATGGGAAATGGACAGTTTCATGAGATAGAAGTATCTTGAACTTTTTAATCAGTAAAATAAGGTAAGTTTCGGGGATGAAACTTCTTTAAGAGGGAAAGAATGAAATATCTTAAACTATTAAGCTCAATTAAATTGCATTTGTGTCTATATATTGATTTATTGACGTGTGAAATTATTGTGAAAATATTTCATTGATAAATTGTATGTGTTAGTGTAATTAAATAATTGTCTTATATTGTTTTCTTAAGAAGAAACCCAACTTTTAGCCAATGAACCCAAGCCTCAAACATATAGTTTGAGCCCAATTTTTTTTTTTCTTCTTGTTTAATGTAAGACCATAGACAATAATTAAGCCCATGAAAAACTTCATTACCTTTCCTAATGTACACTAAAATTCAAAGGAAGATTTTTTTTTTTTTTAATAAATATCATGTTTAACTTTGCAAAATCACTTTCCAAAACTAAACCTAAAAGCTGACTTTCTAAGTACAAATTTTCATCAACTTTTCTATAAACAATTCATCAAAATCTCTTCAAACCTTCATCTCTAAGTCAAGTTTATTTAAGGTAAGGTGTTATTTACTTCTTCTAAGAATTTATTTATTGATTCTTCCATGAAAGATTACTTCCAAATAAATGAATGGTTGGTGGATTGAGGATGGAGTTAGTAAATTATGTTGATTCTTAGACCTAGATGGGTTATTAGAGTTGTAAGAGTAGATTTATGAAGTTTGTTATGGATGTTTTGATGAATAAGTGATTTCTATGATTTACATGCCGTGTTAGTTTTGAGAAATGAAGTTGATAAAGTTGTGGATGTTACTGATTTAGAGTAGTTGGGTTACTTGTAAATGAATTTCTAGTGAGTGAATATAAACCCTTGATACTGAATACTAAGTTTGTATGTTATATTAGAAGTGTTTGAGTTAGTTTAAATAGGTTAAAGTTTAAGGTTTCTAAACAGGGGAAAACTTGAAAATATATGAGGAACTAAAATCATGGGCATGGTCATAAGTGTGGTAGCCTTGGGTCATTTAAATTTTTTTTAATCTCCTAATCATGGGCGCGATCACAACTGTAATAGTTAATCACGTTAAGTTAGAGACTAGGAAAGATTTTTCAAAGCGACCGAGGGCTCGAATTTTTATCTTGATTTAATCGCAACCGTGATTGAGGGCATTATCTTCTTAGATCTTGTTGTTTCCCTTAATCATGGGCATGACATAGCCCTTTGTAGGCTTGGGTTGGCAAATTCTGAGAAATCACATGCATGATTCAATCCTTGATTAACTTTGCCTTGAAAACTTGACAATCATACGCGTGATTGTACCCATGATTTGGAATCACAACCTAAATCACGGGAATGATTGGTCTGATTTCCCTATTTTGCTATTTTGCCCTGTTTTAAAAAAAAATATATAATAAATATAATAAAATAAAATAATGAAATGTTATATGCATATATAGGTATAAATCCTAAGTTATGTATTAATGTGAGATAAGAATTAATTTTGATAAGGTGATTGAGGACATAATACTTAATTATGGTTTGAATCAAACCTTATATGAAATGATCTCTTTTTAATAGATACCTTCACTCCATTGTGTTTACATAGAGAACCATTATAAACAAAGATGGCTTAAAAGGGTTTGAAGTGTTTTTGCATGTGCCATTTAATCTCGTTTGAGAAGCGGCAACCTTATTTGGCGATAAGTAACTTAATGATTGTTGCATTACATTAGACTAAGAACATATGTCACCTTATATTTGTTTGTGTTAATGTGTACTAGGCCTTTGACTTACGTTTTCTTTTACAGGTGCTATTGATAATGAGTTCTACAATGATTTGGGGTATGGAATGGATTGGAAAGAATTTCTTGAAGAATGGGATGAATAGGAGCCTTGATTATAAGATTTTGGTTTTTGGAAAGGAACTTTGTTAAGACTTCAATTTTTTATTTAATATTTTGTTTAAAGGCTTACTTATAAGCCTATCGTTTGTAATATGAAGAATTAAGCTATTTTAAAGTTTTGAGAAGACAAGAACTTGTAATCTTTAATGTACTAACCTGATGATGTACATAAATGAATCGATGATCTACTCACATTTAGTAGCTTTTGTAAAAGTTTTGATCTATAAGACAAGTTTAAATTAACAATTGACATAAGCATTTCTTTTATAGACAGCCTTTCATGTGATACTCAGGTTATTATACGTAGTTAGGGACTAGATATGCTCGATCTCGGGTTTAGGGTATGTCCGATCTTTACATGTACCAAAATATTTTTCCTTATTAGCAAAGCAAGGAACTAACATTGAAAATGAAATACTGGTGATAATGTATACAAATCATACGAAATTTCAGATATTGGAAAAAAAAAATAAAAACTTATAGAAAGGGTAAGTTTTAATTGCTTCAATGAATTCAAATGGTGTTCCTACACACTTTAGACTATTCAATCATCCAAGGAAGACAGTATTAGATTATGATGATGATAGTTTCAGAATATTCAAATATTCGATCAACAATCATGGAGAATTTCTATCCTCAATAAAGTGATATCATTGGCTCCTCTAAAATTATTCCTTCTCATTTAAGAATATGATCGTACAAATGTTGTTAGCTAGAGATTAAACACAACAAGTGAAATACATGAGATATAGAAATTATGGATTACCTCTTCGTGTTCATGCTTTGGATTCTTGGATCTTTGCAAGCGATCTGTTGAAGATAATTTCTAAGCTTTAGAGAATTATTGATGAATAGATTATAAGCTGTACTCAGAAAAGTCCTCACCAATATATTGCAGCTTGCAGCAATATTTGATGTGCACTGACCACACCTTCTCCAGGGAGTGACAGTGTATAATCTTCACAAACTTTAAAGACTCCAACTATGGGATGCCTTGTATGCATCTGAGGGTACCACGACTGCAAAGTTCCAAACTTCATAGCTTCCTCAATGTGGAAAGGTTAATAATTTCAACATACTACCAATGCTCTAAGCATAATGATGTTAGACTCAAATCCATTGAAGCTTATTATTCTCTCTATCGTCGTACGTGAGTTTAAGGAAGACATGTCACGACTCAAATGTATGGGGCCTAGTAGGATTAATCTAAAACTATCATATCACGTGTGCACCCATCATATGAGAGTCGTCTTATAAGTCAGAGTGTACAAGACTCTATTTATTTATCAATGTTTATCATATAAATTATATATTATATTACATGCTTTCAACTATGGAATCTGACTTTCCAATTTCTACTAAGATTGTAGAGAATCGATATCTCCTACCAAACGGTGAAACTGAGTTTAAAACTACAACTTACAAATTTCACTATTATAAAATTTATCTAATTTACATTATAACTTTACCATATCCTATATCTCTATCTTCAATAGAGTTTGTTGGAGAAGCTCTCTTCACACATTCCTAGCCCAATTCTAACTAGTATTAATCTTGCACAAAAACTGTTGGGGGTGAGCAAACCATGGGCTCAGTGAGATAACCTGACCAAACCACACATCAACCAATAACAAACAAGTATAACTATCAATCATATGCAATGCAACAATCAATCATATGCACATTACAAGCTTAGATGATCTAGAATCCAAAGCAGGATAAAGATTTATGCCCTCTCATCAGGGTTGAAGGAACTCGATGCTATAGCCCACCTACCCAGGAGAGACTAAATATACAGGAAAGCCACAATCCTCCTTGTAAATATCTCTTTATACTTTAGACACTCAATTCTTGTTTTTAGCCTTAGAAACTCCACCAAGTGTTAGTCATTTCATAACGATACCATGGGCAGCGTCCTTCATTACCAGTTAGTTCTCATGAAACCGACGGAACAAAGGTAATCTTGCGTAGAACTAATAGTCTCTTGCCTAGAAAAATTAAGCATTATCAGAGAACCGAAATACTAACACGTAGTAGGCTGCCACATTTTCAAATGCAGTTTATGCAAATCATGCGATGCATATCAATTTCATTTATAGTATTAGTAGTTGTTAATCAAGTTTAAGGCGATCATACGATTTACAGACAATCATCAACATGCTTCATACAACATTTATCATACAATAGAATTATCACTTATATTACGATAATTTGTCATTCAATCATACACCACGCATCATGCATTATCCCTAATCTCGTATGCATATCAATTGAATATATATTATTCCAAATGCAACTATGCTTCAAGCACAAACAATGTGATAAAGTCAAGTAACTCACCTGTGGTCCTTGCTAAATCGTTGTGTAAGCTATTGGAAGTTTGTGATTTGATCTATCTTCCTATGAAAGGAAATAACAGAGATTCATTAGTGGACTATTTCTGTAAGAAAAGTCTTTCTAGAATTAAAGGCGTTGATATCTATCGTCGGATATTAAACTAAGCCCGTTATATTAATTATTGCATCATTTAATAATTTAATTTAATCCTTAAAGGCATTTAATTATTCTGTATCGGGATTTGATACGGTTTCTATTATTTGTCTAAAGCTTTTTAAGGTTTTAACCTCTATAGTGAAAAATATTTATCTGTTATTTGTTTTTATTTTGCTTCTCTTGATCTTAATCGCTATTTATATTTTTGTTTAAAGGGTTTGTCTTTTCCTTAAGTCCTATTGCTTTTAGTAGAAGATTTTTATTTATTAATTCTTTGCCTATCAACCTTATCTGTGTCTTAAATTGGTATTTTTATTTATTTAAGGGTATGTTCTAGTATCTATACTTTTCAAAAATTATTTTAATAAAATTGTATGTATATGGAGTTTAGATATATTAAATTTTTATTATACTTCAATTTCATTTTTATTGCAAAACAAGCTAAGTTTAATAATATGATATTATCAGTAATATTAGTTTTGAAATGTTAATATCAATATTAACAATAAATACAAGTATAATAATAACAACAATTTTTAGATTTTTAGTAAATAATAATATTAGTGACAAAAATAATAATAGAATTGTTGATAATATGAATATAGTGACCTTAATGTGAAAATAACAGTATTAATAATCATAATCACTCGTGATGAAAATATCAATAATACTGAATACTATAATCAGTAGTAATAATAGTAGTAATAATCATAATCATATTAATAGGAATAACAGTAACATTAATATTGGTTTATTAAGAGTGAAAATTGAATGATTTTTTTAGTTTGTGATTTCTTATACGTTTTAAATCCGATTTCGTTGTATAAATAGTCGATTTGATAGTACTCTTCGAGTACTTTCTAGTAGTGGGATTATTTTCAAGAAAAGAGATTTGTACAATTTTTAAATTTACGAAACACATGCACAGGTTTCAAGTGAATCATGATAATCGTAATCAAAACTTGTTTTGATGATATCTAACTCATTTCTAGTCCATTTTTGATGAATAAATAATCATTTTCATAGTATTTTATGAGTACAATCCACTAATAGGGTTGTTTTCATTAAAAAAGGTCATTAAGGGGGCGAAAAATGCAAGAACAGTTCATTGTGTTCGTACAAATCTGGCAACAATAATCCCATTTTTGTTTTTGCAATATCTAATTCGTTTCTTATCCGTTTTTAACAAATAAATAGTCAATTTCATAGGATTTTTCGTGTTATTTCCATTGGAGGTATCATTTTTGGCTTATAACAAACACATCAATACAGTTTATTCAATCTTTCCAATGATTTACATGAGTTATGTAAAGTTCAACTTAGTTTGTTATAGTTTAGGTATAGTTTTAGTTTTTCCTTTCTAGGATTTGAATTTCTATACTTAAAAATCTTCAAGTTGATGTATTCATATACTAAATAGTCTAAATATCATCAAAATACTATTAGATCAATTTTGATAAATTTATAAGTCAATTTCTAGAGATCAAACATAATGAACACTTGAACATAATATGATCCTTACCTTGGTTGGATGCTAGAATGAATTTAGCTCCTCATTCTTGATCAAAATAATGATCTAAAGAGGAAGTTAAGAAGATGAGTAACTAAGGAAAAATTAATCAAGCTAACTAGCGTATGTATTTTATTTTCTTACCTTGTTGAGCTTTGATTCCAATTTGAATTTATGGTAAATCAAGGCTATTTAACTTGGTTTTTTATGTTGTTTAAAAGAGGGAATTGATGTTTTTGGATGTGGTTGATGCTTGGATAAAATATAGGAAATAAGACAAGGGTTATATTTGCTTTAGAGCTCTTTAAAAGTTGTTTAAGTGGAGAAATATCTAAGGTGAAGAGGGCTGGTCGTAACTTCTCTTCTAGCTATAATTTCAATTTGTTTTTGTGGGGAATATGAGTTGGTTTTGTGTCAAACTTGAGGCTATATATATGTACTAATGTTAAGCTAAAGTTAAGAGGCTAAAGAGAGTGTTATGGCCTTAGGAATAACTCAAATTTGTAGCTGGAATTTTGGATAAGAACTTAGCAAATTTGGATGACGAATTTTGACTTTTGTTTTGATAGATTTGTGGCTAATTTTGAGGGGCATTAATTGTTTTTATTTGCTAGTTAATTAAGGTCATTTATGTGTGTAAATTAGGGGCTCAACCTACAAAAAACTCGGATAAAAAATTGAGCTAAAACTAAGGTTGAAATTGGAATTTTTGCTGTAGTATTTTTGTTGTTGTTTGCCATCTTGGTTTGTATGGTTTTGTGAGCAAATTTCCTTTGTTATTTTCTAGCCAATAATTGGTGTTTGAAGTGTATATTTAGAGGCTTTTAATTGGTGCTTATTTAGTCAAAAAAATAACAACTCAAATAAGCCTATTATTTGTACAAAACAGAGCTACAATTGCGTAACTACTACTGCTGTTTCCACAGAAAATTTTTGTCCAATTTGCAATTGTATACAATTTGCCTTGGCTGAAAATTCTTATACATTTAATGTTGGTTTATATGTGGAGTTTTTGTATTGGTTTAAATGTCATTATCGCAGTGAATTTGGATGTTCAAATGGAGCAATTATTGGACATAATTTGCTTGAAATTCTACAGCCGAGGAGTTCAAACTTTGCTCCATAGAAATTCAAGCTCCAATTATAGCTGGGATACAACTTGTTTTGGCTGGAATTTTTTGTGCATTTAGTGTTGATTATATGTGGATTTTTTGTATTGGTTTGCATGTCATTTTCATTTGGAATTTGGGAGCTTAATTTGGTGTAAATTTAGAACGTGATTTGCAGCAGAAATTCCCTTGTTCACCATGATAAATTATGCATCCCATTTCCTCTGTTTCCAGCATGTTGTATTTTTGCTGCTTCGATTTTCATTCATTTTTTTATTGATTTGTTTATTTATTGATTAACAGTTAACTAAAATATTCTAATAAATATTAATTTTATAAATGTATGTTTATAACCGCTAGACAAGAGTTTTATAAAATCATCTAATTTCCTATAAAAATTGTAGATTGTTTATACATACAAATTTTTAATTTAAAGTTTACACGATTAATTATTTTTAGTATTTTAACTTACATAATTAAATTTTTCAAGTTCAATAAATTAAATTTGGAACTAAGTCTTAATGAATTCAAAATTTCTTAACAAGTATAACAGTGGATTCGAAATTTTTATTTTGGATCTAGATTAGTAATTATTGATCGGTATTAGTATTTATTATGTATTTATAATCTTAGTAATTCATCTTTGGATTATTGTTTTATATTGATAAGTTTTGTTATTAGACTCTATCTTATCAGTTTTGAAATTTAGAACTATTTCTAATTATATCTTGAATTATCAGTTCAAGATATGAAATCTCGTTTTTGGTATCTATTAAGGTCAAAGAAATTTATATTCGGGTTTTTCAAACTAGGAATGTATTTATTACAATTCATAGATCTATTCAAAGATTTTTGTTGAATCATATATTTGATATGAGTTTCACATTTGCTAATTTTTTTCATTTTCTAGTTATGAAATTTATTAAGGATTACATTGGTAACTCAGGATTTTGATTTCTAAAATCTCTAAATCTTTCAATTAAAATATTAGTGAAATTTAAATATTTAGTTAAGATCTAGGTTCTTTAGATATCAATCTACTTTTATCTTATCGCATCTTTTGTAATTCTAGTGATTTATCTTTAGTGTATAATTTTATAACTTGTAGGTTCTAAAAATTAATCTTCTGTTATTGTGATTTAAAATTTAGGTTAGCTATGATTTCTTGTTGGACTATTGATCATTTTACCAAATATTATGTTTTACTGAATAGGAGTTATTTATACTAATTTGTTAATAACAACATATTTTTGTCTAGTGCTACTTAATGTTGTTAACATATCGAAAATAGTTTGAACACTATTATTTCATTATTTAACAAGTGTAGTATTTATTTTCTAAGTATTGAGCTTAAGGAAAAAGAACTCAGAATTTATATTAACAATTAGTTTATCATTGGTTATAAATTATTTGAAATCATAGAGGTTATAGTCTGTATTTCAAAATTTTTATTAGTAGAGATTTTAATCTTTCTAATTATAATCAAATTCATTCACACTTTAACATTTTTAAATCGAAAAAAATTTGGAGTGATTTTTTTACTACTTGTTTCAATATTCTATATAATTATATATTACATTTTTAGTATTTGTTAAAATCAGATTACGTAAAATTAGAGGGATTACAAGACAGTCTTTCCAACTCTTCCAAGTTCCATTTACCTAAATCACAGAGATATAATTCCTCCCAGGAGTACAATTTTTGTAGGCCTTTAATTTCTTTCAGCTTCTTTAGAATTGCAACATAAAGGAAAATTAGTTTCTCCAAGTTTGACACTCGGAGAAATCCGTCAACAAATCCATATCCATATAAGTGTAAAGGCAACAAGCTAGATGGAAATTTTGGGACGTATTTAAATTTTACATCTCTTAACGAAAGATCCTTCATTCGGAAAAGTTTTTCTATCTCCTCTAGGCGGCTAGCAACTTTAGAACCTACGTCCAAACTCAATTCCTCAAGGTTCCTTGCATTCAAAATCCAGTAAGAATTTACAAGAATCGAAAATCAAGATAACATGGTTTCCTGCTGAAAAGAGATGAGCTGTAATATCTTCAGTTTACCCACCTGAAATAATAATTGAAAGTCAAAAGTTGCATTATTACAGAAACACACTTGATTAATGCCTCTATTAATGCAATGTGTTGTACCTTCATTCTTCTTGTGCCTTCCCACTTTAGTGGTTTATAAGTTACCATTTGAAGAATAAATAAATTTTCTTGATTGAAATTGATTGGTTTGAATTCTTTTGCCTTACAGGCAAACCATCTTAATTTTGGAAAAAGTCCTTTAAAGTCTCCTTTGACTTTACTAATGTTTACTGATGCCTCAAATTCTCAAAACCAAGCATACCCTCTCTTGTGATGGGGATGTTTTCATTTACTATGATCAATGTCTTCACGTCCCTTTTCCTGTAGTACAAATAATTTTATAAAGTATATTTATTAAAAGAGCTGTTTGCTTTATTGTTCAACAAGCCTACGGATAGATAATTGAATTAATAAAAACTTTTTATGTATCAAATTTACTTTCAGGAATGAAATCATCGCTGAAATCATCGCTAAAGGATTTATACTCCTGTAAGTCCATAGTTCATGAGTTTGTATCAAAAGATATTAGTGAGCTCTCTTATGGTACTTGTTAATATGTTAAATTGAAATAATAAAGTGAAAACCTTTCACATATTTATATGTGTTTACTTCTTATTCAAGTGGATAAGCAATGTCATAAAACAGTTAAAAATGTTCCTTTTAAATCCTTAAAAGTGTTGAAGATATCCAACAATGAGCTCATATTAGTTATGTTTTAAGAGAATATATTCCATGCTATGTTGTCTGCTAGAGTATGGAGAATGTGATATTATCACATTTAATGAAATTTGATCCTATTCATGAATTAGTGCTTCGGTTTGTTATGCATGGCAGCACATGGGGTCGTTTAAGAGAGAACGAAACTAAAACTGTAAAACCTTTCCATTCGTACATTTTGAAGGTTGCATTTTGGCCGATATGCCCTTAATACGATGCCCTATATATATATATATATAGACATATATATATATATATATGTTGCTAAGGGAACAAATTACTGGAGATGCAAATTTTAAATGAATTATATCAAAGTTTAAATTGATATTCGGTCAGCTCATCAAAATTAATGGTCTGTACAGATAATAAATCATAAATGATTTTGCAATTGAAATGAAAAAAAAAAAAAAAAAAAAAAGCTTACGCGTTTATAAGGATAGGTAAAAATGTCCTTCAAAAAATTATTTACATATATTAAAAAGGAAAAATGTCAAATTTGATACTTCAATTGTGAAGTGATAAATTTAGTGTCTAATCAAACTTTTTATAATAATTTTTAACACCTAGCTAACACAGTTTGTCTTGTTTCTAAACATAAAGAAAACAGTCTATCAATGCTAAACAGTTTTAGAAAATATAGTAAAAATTCAATCACGTATTGTCTCTTCTATGTTAGCAAACATGCCAAACATTTTTAAAGATGTAGTAACAAAAGTCCTAAAATTTAATATTTTAAAATTTAAGTACTTAATGCCATTTTTATGTAAAGTTATCAAATTTGACAAGCCCCATTGAATATAATATCATATGTCTAATTGATTTCCATATTAACATTTGCACAAAACATATGTCTGATTGATTTCCATATTAACATTTGCACAAAAAACAAATAAGAATACATATAATGTATAAGCGATCAATAAAAGAATGACCTTAAAAACTCACAATAGAAGTTTTCTTATGAATCATATACCTAACCCTTTAAGAAAAAAAAAAATATATAAATGCTTTGATTGTCTTGCCAAAACTTTACAAGATGGTGCCATATTTTCAATGTAATTTTAATTTTGTAAAATTTTTAATAATGTGCTTAATGTTATTATAAAAAGGAGCAAGCCTTGCTAAAGGAGTAAAAGAGGGAGACTCAAATTTTCACCTTGAATTGTTTATGGAAAATGGTGTACCGGAAATGATTTTTTTTTTCTTTTTATCTGTCATATGAATGAGTTCCTAAGAATCGCTTCTTTGCATTGTTTCATAAAATAAAATAAAAAGAAGAAAAGAAAAGATTTTTTGACATTTTTTTTTTTCAAACCTTAAGGTAACACTCTTTCACATGGTGTGAGCAATACATATAGATCAAAAGATAATCTAAGGATTATGTTTATCGGTAATTTAATTATGGTTCCCAAGCCTAATCTAAGCTTGTTGTTGTTTGGTCATGAGATGAGTCTATTGCAATTGTATTGAACATATCTCTTCAATAAATGAGTTTAGTATAATTGTATTAAACTCAACTTTTTAGGAGACGAGTTCATTATAATTTGAATGGAACCATTCAAGAGATGAGTTTATGTTAGCTAATTTTGAGAACATTTTTTATCTAGTATTATTTCCATAATTTTTTTGTTAAAAGATTATTTTTTCCTCCCTTAATTAGCTCGTAAATAATAATACTATGTTTATTGTATTGTCAACATATTAAAAAAAGAGGCCATATATCTTAACCATGTAGAGAAAAGCAACATTTTATTGAATGAAATAGGAACTGGGAAGCTTCTACGGCCTTGTTGACTAGACTGTCCAGTCAATAATGTAACTCTTAAAACAAATATAGTAATTAGAATGTTAATTATTTTAATAGTTCAATCACAAGATCAATGATGTGATGAATTTTTCTTTTCTTTTTTTTGGGCATTGATATCTCAACTTCTTTTATCTTCCTGCTTTTTATGACTTATAATGATTAATTTATATAATTATTCTACAAACTATTTGTTGAGGGAGCACTTAATATTATAGGGACTTTATGCATGAAATGAGATGATTCTTTGTGCCTTATTCTACATATTAAGATTTAGAATGATGAAAAACACCATCTATAAAATATCCTGTATCCAAAGTATAATGAAGAGGTAGATAGATAGAATGTCATCAAACATTTTCTATTTGTAAAAATAGTAAAATTTTGCAAAGGTGGAAATTGAAGAACTTACTCATATTATTTTCAGCAAACAAAGATTTTACCGTTTGAATGTTAGCCTATTATCCAAATGCAAAGTAATCAATGTCGAGCATGGATTTTAATTTTCAGTTCAATTTTCTTTAATCCGATTCGTACTAAACCCTAACCATTCAATACAAATCATCGACTAAGAATTAAAGGAATTTTGAATTTTGAAAATATTTTGGAGTTGCCACTTGACTAAAATCAAGAAAAAGGATAAACCAAAACCAATGGATAGGTTGATTTTGGATTTGCTACTGATCCGTGGAAAAAAAAAAAACATTTTGAAAATGAGAATCAGAAATTAACTTGAGTCAGAGGGCTAACCTATTAAAACCTAAACGGTTACTACTTTAACTTTCCACTTTTAAATTGCTTTCTTTTAAACCCTAATTTCAAATTCTAAACTATTTACAAAGGTCTAACTAACTGATCCTATGGCTAATATTTTCAAATATGTACAAATTTACTAATTTAATCAACTAATCAAATTACATCAACAATCATATATAATCTAAGAACTCAAAATAGTCAAATTAATCAAATCCTATCAATATTCGCATATTATAAACTAAAATAAGAGAATCAATAAAATCAAATCAAACAAATTCACAAAAATAATTTTTTTACATATTTTGAGTTTCCCATTTAAGTGCCTACGTACCACTAATCAAGATCAGATAATACGCAGTTCTTTAATGAAAACTTTAATTTGTTGATCAATTTTAGAGTTTTTAATTCTTTTCGCTTTAAATTTGTTAAATTTTGATAGTTTTGAACAAAATTAGCTTTTTGATGATATGGATCCTAAGATTTATCAATTTAAGTTCTTGTTATTTCATAAAAATCAAAATTTTTTCTAAGTGACAAAACTCTTTAAGGAAACATAGCATATCAATCCACATGTTATCATTAATTAAATTATCACAAGAAATCAAATTTCACACATACAGGAGAAAAAAAAATGTTATTACAAACATATAAAAAATGAAATATTTATAACATCAAATGGTATATCGTAGACATCATGGTTATCGTATAATAACTTATTATTTGAATACATCACGACAAAGATTCAATCTATGTTATTAAAGTATTTTAAAAAAAACTAAATTTATTAGTCAAGGAATTATAGTGAAAGTTAAAATCAAAGTGCTATGATAATATTAATAAATCAAATTTATGAAAATCAATTGGCAAAGCCATAACAAATCTTATCAAGATAAAATTTAATTTAGGAATTTTAATAGCAATTTTATACAATATAAACCTAAGAATTTAATCTATAAACAATATTACAAAGCAATCACTCAAAAAGACATATTAATTAACTTTATGTTTTGAATGCCTAAACAACTAGTAATAATATGTAATATTTATTATGTCAGAATCTTATTATTGTTTATTATTTTTCATTCTTACAATGCTATGATAATGCATTAACTTATAATATTATATTACTAGTATGCTTTCTTAAGTAAGAAAAAGGGTTACCTGGGGATTGAACTTGCGCGGGGGAATTGATAGTCAGAGCTCCAACTGGTCGACTTGAGACATACTATCGCGACCCTATGTGGGGCCTAGTAGGATTGCCTTAAATCGCCATATTACGTGTGCACCCGTAACATGAGGATCTCCTTGCAAGTCAGAGTTTACAAGACTCTAATTAATTATCCTCTCATTGTATTGTACATATATAAATTTATTATGAAAATAATTTATTGGATATCGAAACTTCCACAAATCACAAGACCGCAGAGAATCAGATATCCTACCAAATGACAAGATAAGGTAAACCTAAGTTTAACAAAAAATATCAACTAGGTTTAAATTAATAAAAGACTACATTTTCATGTTTATTCTCTCAACTAGGTTTAACCTATCAAAATCTCAATCTTCTATTAGTCTTGTACAACTTGATCTTTGTCACGCTCTGCACTCATATCCTATCCCATCCATGTATTCAACTTACCTGCAAAAGCAAACTGTTGGGGAGTCAGCTACAACTAGCTGAGTGAAGTATACCCTCGCTCCATACCGTTCAAGCAAAAGCAAACAAGTTATTAAACAAGCATATGCAATGCAGACAATCAAATGAACAAATATATATGGCCAACCGGTAACCATATATATATTCGGATTTACGCCCTCCGAATCCGGGGTTGGGATACATCCACACATCAGCACCCGGACCGCTACTACTTCGGGAATCAAATTTATTCAAGGAGTTTTTCATATATAGAAAATAATATACATATAACAACATCCCATTGAAGCAAGATATCCTTAACAATGACCCGGCATGATCCTAGGAGGTGGGCCGTCTCCCCAAGACGACTTAGTTCCCATTCCCCTAGAACAAGGCCCATGGTATACACTAAGCATATACCACTTCAGTCCTCTATGTTCACCGTCCTCACGGGACAGTGTGGCCCATCCGAGTCAAAGTGTAGTGGTGATGGCCTTCTACTTGTAATCGTGCAATGCATGATCAATATTATAATTATCGCGCCAATAGTCATTAAGTCCACTTATTTGGCGATCAGACAATTATCAGACACTCGCAAAGATCAAAATGATTAAACAACACTCAATACTTAACGTTTAGAATAATGTATAGTATTTTCAACACAAATAACAAACACGAGCAACCACAAGTGTAAATTTCCCAACCCCATACTTGAATCATTTAATTTATATTAACAAAATATCATACTCTAAACCTACAAGCACAAGCAGATATGAAGGTCATCGAAATATACTCACCTGTTTATCCTTGCTTAATGGTCATAGAAGTCTACAAGAAAACTTGAAGACGGATCTGTCTCCCCTGAGAATTTAGATAACGGATATCCCATTACTATACTCTTATTCATGTAAAGAAACCTATTGTGTCTTTGTATCTTAAACTCGAGTTTTAACATTTCTTAATCTAACCTTAACACTTAATTAGTCATTTTGAAGCTTGTAAAGGCTACGCTTCGTAAGTTAAACTATAGAATTCATATAATCTTAGTTTTCTTAAGAAGAGTATTTTAAATAATTTCAAATATCGAGTTTAATCACGAAATCTTAAATTGGGCATATTAAACTCACTTTAACTTAGATTTTAGCATATGACTAGTCATTGGAAAACTTATTGAATATAGTTTTTAATTATCAAGTTAAAACTAATCATTTTGTATATTTTTCCTTATGTTACTTTAAGGGTCCGTATGGTATCACAATTGTATCTATCTTTCTTGTTTTGTATTCTTAATTATTATTTCAAGTTTGATTCCTTGTTTTATGTTTATTTCATCAAGTATTAGTGATTATACTTAATTTAAGTCCATTACTCAACTTTTTAGTTAAAGTATACATATTTATACTTATTTTCATTTTGATTGTCTTGATCTTATTTTAAGTATGCAACTTTAGTTAATTTGATTATATCAACTAATATTTATGATTTTCATTAATCTATACTTTATATCCTTATAGTCTTGTAAGTGTTTAATTTTATACTTAGAGTTACGGAATTCTTGGTTAAGTTTAATCTTTCAATTACAGTTTATATTATCTCGATTTTCTAATTTGTAATTGAATTACTTAAATTTTATTCTAGGAATCTTATTCTTTTATATGTGTTGAAATCTTCATAGGTCTATATAGGTTTGTTATTAAGTTTATCTAATAAATTTAAAGCTAAATATCTTTTATCTATATAATACTTAAATCATATCAAGCTTATCTATTAATATCATATTTATGCGTATGATCTGAATCTTATATTTGTCTATAAGGTCACATATTGAAGTTTAATTACATATCTAATCTTCTTATTGATCGGATAATCAAATATGTTTCATTTATCAAATTAAAGTCAAATTTTTCTTAAGTTTTCTTATAGGGATGAAACTTTTATTATAAGGTTCTAGGGTTTTCTAAGTTTTTTATTTTCCTCCTTAATTCCATTTCTACTCATGAATATATGTTGTGTGTGATTTAAATTATTTAAACTTGTCATAGAACATCTCTATTCTTTTTAAATGTCAGAACTACGCTATAGGTTTACTTTGCTTAATTCTAATTGTTTCTTCAGTTAAGTTTTACTTCATAAAACATAACGAGTATTTATATAAGTTAACAATATTTTTGTTTTAGTGTTTTCGATATTAAAATCTTAGTTTGAGTCTTATTTATGTAAATTATATCTAATATCTAGTTTTAACGGTTACATCTCAATCCTAACGATTTATCTTTAAATCATCATTTGCTAACCGATATACTTTAAAGTTCTAATAATTCAATTCTAAACCACTAGTTATTGTCTTTGAATTATATTTATCGAGATATTACTCGTTTTGGAAAATTACTATTTATTTCCCATGAGGTCACCCATCCTAGATCATGTGCACGCTTAACTTTTAGTGTTTCGAGAATTTTTCAGTATTATACTACATATATCTCTATAGCCAAGGTTCTATATTTTCTTACATTGTTTTCAAGTTGAAAACTAAATTCTAAAATCTACAAAATCGGATAGATTTAGGTTTATCACCTACATGATTAGAGTTTCCAGATCTAATAGGATAAACTAGGATTTTAGTCTATATAAGATTGAAATATTATAACTTTCATGTTTGTGAAATCAGAATTTTGATTTAGGCTTTAGATTAGAAGATTTTGATCAATTATTGATCTTATCGTGTATATTTCAACTCTAGCGATTTATCTATAAATTTCTATTTACTAATAAATAGACTCTAAATATTAATTATCTAAACTTATAATCAATTTTTAGTTATCAATTTATTATCCATTTGATAAACGAAATGTAATATCAACTAGTCTAAATACACATACTAGCATGACATAATTTTATATTGTTATCATTATATATGCATGTAAATATGTATATTTATAATACAAACTAATATTAAAACTCTTAATATTACGAAAACTTCTACGTACCGGATCATAATAGTAAAACTTTAGAGTAATCGAAACCTAACCTTGTGTGGTCTTGAATTGAAGAGCGTATTGCCATGATCACAACACCACTTCGGAATTGGAATCGGTTATCGTATGTGAAAGATATGAGCTTTTGAAGATCGGAGGAGCTTCTAGTTCTTTTCTATTATTTTTCTTTCTTTTTTTCTTTTTTCTTTTTTTTTACTTCTTCTCTGAAGAATTTTTTTTTTTTCTTCTTTCTTTTTTTATTTCCTTCTCTGCATCAGAAGGTTTTTTTTTTTAAGTCTTCTTTTGAAGACTTGCCAGAGGGAGAGAGAAATGAGAGAGAGAGAGAATAGAAAGAATGAGAATAGAGAGAGAGATTTAGAGAATTTATATGGAAAAAGTTTGTGAGCAGCAAGTTGGAATTGGGGGAAAATTTTAATTTTTCGGGTTCTAATTAATACGTATAATAAATATTTATTCGTTATTATTTTTAGATGAAAATTTATGTACCTACTATATTAAATATTCTGAACACTATGGTATACTTAAAATTTTTAATTTAAGATTTTTATTTTTTAACTTTTGTATATATTATCGTAAATTATAATTTATCCTGTAAGGATTTAAATTATATGTTTTGATATTTTATGACCTGTTAATAATTAAATTGTCTTTAATTTGACTTTATTTATATTCTACTATTATAAATTTATAGTGCTTATCTTTTGTTTGTATTTTGAATTTTTTTGGGATCTAATTTATTATTTTACATATCTTTATTAGTTTTTAGTTTATATATTAATCATATTATTATTATTATATCTTACGGAAATTTTTTTTTTTGATATAGGTATAGTTTATGCTTATATTATATTTTAATTAAGTCTTTTATTGTTCATATTGGTAATTACCAATATTTAAATTCAAGAAAAGCAGAGATGATTTTTCGGACATTTTCTAAAATTTCTATCAGACATTACTATCTATTTAACAATTACCAAAAATTCAATAGACGTATAATTCTGGGTGTTACACATACGAATGTGGAATTGGGTTGGGTGATCACAGGGAGATGCGGTGGCCGAATAGGGGGTTTTGAAGCCCTCGATCTGCCAAACACTCCGGTAGCTTCCAATTGCTCCGATTTTCCTTTTTTTTTTATGAAAAATTTAAAATTAGAATGTTAAAACCTAAATTTAAGAACACCAAGATGAAATCAAAAATTGAGAATAAAATTAAAAGTACTGGGAGAGAGCAAACCTTTTTTTTTTTTTTGAAACAGAAGATGGGGAGACTATTTATGTGTTTTAATTCGGCTTAAAACTTTCATAAACAATCGATTGAGAATCTAGGGTTCTAAGACAAGGTTTTCACAAATTCAAAAAAGACGCAGCCAAAACGGTTGTAACTTTTCCAATTAAATGTCCTGTTAGATATGTCTTTCCCATATTATAACGACCCAAATCTTCAATATTGCTTAAAAAACGAATTTCATGCGTTTTTGAGTTTTTGACGAAACTAACAAAAATGCTTTTTTCCTAATTTTTAAGCCCGAATTTGAAATTGTTATTGTTGATGAAAACGTGTAATCTACATACCAAATTAAACTACTCCATACCTCATTTCCATATGTGCATTCGTTTCGTGGAAATCAGGTCTGAAAATGGGCCGAAAAGGGGCCCATTGGGCTGCCCAAGGTTGAAGATGAACAACACTTTTTTTTTGGCATATTATACTATATTATATATGTATATAGATTACATCCATTATATTTATTTCCCTTACTTATTTTCTTAATTCATTTCTAATTTAGCCATACATATACTAATATTAACATCTAATTATCAATAATTTGATAAAAATAAATTGTCAAAATGAGGTGTCTATAGTCAGTTTCTCTAACCTATTAATTGTAATTAGAAAATGCTTGAAAGATCATAGTTCTCCAAAAACAAAAGCATAGCTTCATGATACATATAACATTAAGAACAAAACATGCTACTTCCTTTTCAATAGTATCTTATTTTAAGTTCAAACATTCTAAAGGCACAAGCAAACTATATATAACACTAGAGTCTTACTTCGCATACCCTTATCTTGTTTCCTTGTTTACTTTACCTCTACCTAGTATTACTTTTTATTTGTGCTTAATTAAAATGAAAAGAAAGCTAACATTTGGACTTACTTCAGCATGGTAAGATGTAGCTATATAATTATTTAGAAAAAGAGATGTACCTGTGATTTACATTTGTCCCATGCAAAATGTCAAGATTATTCTCAATCTATAGTCTATTTGGCATCTTGTTGCTCTTGTTAGCTTTGTCTTGGATCAAAGCCCTCCCAAAATCTTTTAAGACTTCATGCATCCAAAGACGTTCTCTACGATCATAAATGATTTTTATCAAGGAACGCTCCACAAGAGTTTTTACAGCTTAATGTGGATAACAACCACAATCTTCCCACATATAGCATGCATAATGTTTATGCAAATTTCCATAATAACATGCTATATCAAGAAAGATTTGTTGTTCGTTACTTCCTAATCCATAGTAACTTACCATCATTTTGGTTTTGATGCTCTTATCAAGGAATTTCTTTAACTTTTCAAGTATTTCCTTCCAATCATCCTTACCACAGCCAAAGAATAAGCAATTGAGAATCTTATAAAGAGCTAATGGAAGACCTCCAGCATAAGAAACAGTTTCCCTTGAAAGGCTTTCCTATTCTTCAGGAGGAGAGTCCTCCAAAAATGTACGCTTGCTAAAGAGCTTAAGTGCTTGATCATCATCCATCTCATTAATTTGTAAGCATATACATTTTTGTGTTCTCCATTTAATTCATCCAAAACCTTTTTATCTCCCATGGTGATAATGAGCCTACTTCCACTTTTGAAATGAATATGATGCCCAAATAAATCTATCAATTGCTTTTTCTCATTTATATCATAAAAAAAGTAGAGTTCTCTTATTTCGAGTCCTTTTTTTATCTGTTGTATCCTATCATTATGGCTATGAATGGAAATAGGACCAAAGGCACCTATAACATCCTTACATAATTGTTTTTGAAACTCTAAGAGCTTTTAACTTTCCAAATTTTCCAGTGCATTCTCAAGAAAGTTGCAACAACTTGCAAAGCTAGATTTAAGTTAGTTAAATGTAACCTTAGCTAGAGTTGTCTTACCAATGCCCCTAGTTCCGAAAATTCCAACAATTTGAAAACTATTAGATCATAGGTCTAACAATTCTTCCACATATTTCACTTCATACTCAATTTTAACTAATTTGTTAGTCACATCTTGATGCTTTGGCATTAATAAATAAGTACTTGAGTGATTGTTGTAATTTCCTCAGCTTCACTAGATTATAAATAAGTGTAAATTAGTTTCAATTTCATATGAAGCATGTGTGATTTACACCATGGAAAATTGTCGAATGGTGTGCTCTTTATGCATAAAAGTTTAAAATTATTAAATTCAAGCCAAATGAGATGAGGGCAATTTCTTGTTCAAAATTTTCAACCTTCTAAAACCCTAATATAGTAGCAACATCAAAACCTTATAATTATAGCATTCTTTCCATTTTAAGGATTGCACTAATCTTACCACCACATTAGACGGAACCAAGATAAAAAAAATGATTCAAAAGAGAATGAGTAGTATTTATCAATCACAACCAACAAACGGAATTAATTATAATCTCGTTAAGAGAATAATCAATAATAAGAGTTATTCAAGTTGGAACAAACATTACAATGATAAGGTTTAATTCAAACTTAGGTGGGTACTGTATAGATGGGCCTAATTAGAAGAAAAGGGAAAAATTTGGGACCAATACATTTAAGTGAAAACTTAGGTTAAAAGTTAGTTTATAACAAATTAATAAAGGTATAAAATAGTTATTGAATGGAATGAGAAGTTGCATTAGAAAATCAAAAGACATGTTTAGCTTCAAATCTAAAAATAAAAGTAAATAAATAAAGGTTTCAATTACCGATTTATAATTTGATATAAAAAATTAAAAACCCAAGTCTAAAGTAGTTGGGTTAAAAGTTAGTCTATAACAAATTAATACAAGTATAAAATAGTTACTGAATGGAATGAGAAATTGCATTAGAAAATCAATAAACAAGTTTTCAAGCTTCAAATCTAAAAAACAAAAAAATATATAAATAAAGGTTTCAATTATTGATTTATAGTTTGATATAAAAAATTTAAAACCTAAGTCTATGGTAGGTTGATTGTCTTGTTTAAAACCAAATGTATCCATCCCAATTTGTTCGGTTAAACTATAATTTTGATCTACTTTATTTTCAAATGTATCTATCGCATTATCAATAATTGTGAGATTTATAATTCTTTTATCTTCATAAAGTAGTAAAAGAAAAAGAAAAAAAATGCTAAGAGTAATGTAGTAACTTATTTTTTATTAAGAAGATCATAACATGATATTTCAGCCACCTTTAAAAATGCCTTCTCCCACTCCTCAACTCCATCTAGCCAAATCTTAGAATTGTGCCGATGTTCTTCAAGATATTTTTTGTATAATTGTGTTTTGAATTTAACATCATCAGGTGATGCATCATAAAATATAGGAATAATTTTACTTTTGCATTACACTATATGGGAAAGCTCACGAAGGCATGTTCTACTAGAAGCATAGCTTTTAGAGAAGATGGGCATACAAATTCTTAAGCTAACTATTGCTCTTTTAAGCTCTTCATTGATTTTCTCTCTTTTTCCATTTCTTTTTCATCTAGGTGAACTTGGAAGCCGACTCTTCTTAAACCATCTTGGAGATGGGAGGTAAATTTTTTTCTCACATCTAGCCCTCAAAAACTTAAGAAAACATCAAATTTATAGTAAGCTAATTCTTCTAGCAACAATGAATTGCTATTGGATAAAGTTTTCCCCATAAGTAGTTGCTCCTTCATTACCTAAAAAAGAAGAAGAAACTTTGAGATGATAGATATTGCATACGCATAAAATTATACATGTAGGAATAAATAAAATATAATTATGCATTAAATGTAGTATTCATAGAGTTAATATATATATATATATATATATGATTACAAGTTTATCCATTCTATTAAATAGATTAATATCCTACATTTCATTTTTTTGTCAACCCTCGTAAGCTATGGTTTATACCATTTATAAGTTCACTTGGAATCCACAATAATGTATTTTAAAACATGTTCTAAAAACTTTTCCAATTAATATATACCCAAAAAAAAAAAAAAAAAACTAACATAATTCATAGCCAAGGGGAAGGTGGGTATGGTTCAATGAACCAATCCATCACCTCTTTTTCTTGAATCAAACCAAAATAATCAATTTTTTAATTTTTTAAACTGAAAAAGGGTCCACTATTAATGATTAACCTTCAAAAAAACTAACCTTTTTTTCAATTTTTGATTTTTAACAATTGAATATAATAGTTCATTGAAAATTATAGCTAAATGTATTTTAAGTTATAACCATAAAAATTAAACCATTTTGTTTCATAACTACATTCAAAAATTGAAAATTAACAACCTAAATAATATAATTACATTCAAAAATTACAAATCAACAAATCAAATAATAATAAAATCAATAAATCAAGAACATAAGGCTAATACTAATTCATAAGGCTTAAAATTCAATACCAATGTTTCACAATTTAAAACTTCATGTTTCTCCATATTCCAAATTACAAGCCCACATCAAGTTGTTGAACAACTTCCTGTACATAAATGTTCCAATTAATATATGTCCAAAATTATAATAGTTCAATAATTATAAGTTCACTCCTTTCTTATGTTCTCCAAATTACATTAATGTCCTCAAATATTAATTATATTTATATCTTACATACACATATATATTATATACATATATATTTCAGATCGGTTTTTGTTGGTTTCGGTTTGGTTTTTCGATTTCATAAGTTTTTTTCACACCGTTAGCCAAGGGTCTAATAATGTAGTAGTATTAATCTTGATCTTCCTGTGAGATAGGTGTACTTCAACTTCACATGCCAACTAAGCAAAAAAAAAAAAAAAAAAAAAAAAATTAAATTAAAACCATAATTCATAATATATGCCCTTCTATGACTTTTATTTTATAGAATAATTTATTTGTAGCCTGTTCTTCTTACCAAAACATACTAAACAAATATGTTTGATGGATGTTAATACTAACAATTATAATGTTTTAACTTAGATCTACATTCTTTTCATACATGTAATTTAATATGTAATTGGTTATTCAAACTTGGTTTAATTACGTAAATGATATATGAACTTTTACGAAATATACATTTTAGTATCTAAACTTTTAAATTGATCATTTTGATACCTAATAGTATAATACGTCAATCATTTTCATACTTGTTTTATCAGCATCAAGTGGTTGTTCACATGTGGATGGATTATCCAATGGCACATTGTCACGTGTTAGGTACTACCTTAAAATATAAATATAGAGTGGAAATATATAATATTAGTACATTTCTTAGAATGAATAATAATAAAATTCCCAAACCATACATCATGTCGTGACACCTTCAAGACATGATAGAAAGGAAAAGAGGGATTCTTTTCACCAAAATCCTAACCCAAATTGCAAAGAAAGAAATACAGGAAGGTTGAAGGCTATCATTTGAGCATCCGCGTTTTGTTGATCAAGTTCACATGAGCAAATTGACTTCCATGAAATCGAGTCGTATGAATCTCAAATCTGGTATCAAACTTGGTACCACCTTCTTCTTCTTCTTCTTCTTCGGGAAATAAGTGGTGAAGGTGTTCTTTGGCATTGTCGCAACAAACAAGTGACAGTTGATGGTGAGTTTCAAAGCTACAAGTGGTGGTTGGTGGTGTAATCATAGTTGGCTCGGCTTTATTATGGCAAGTGCAGAATTGAATCTATGTACGATGAGGATGCATAAAATATTCTTGAGAAAGTGAAAAGAGAGGCACATGGACAATTGTCAAAGCCTAATGGATCTTTTGTCTTCTTCATTCTCGAACACAATCATCATTGTCTCTTTAATTTGTTTTTTTCTAACTGTGAAGTTAGATTCATTTTTTCTCTGGGATATATCAATATGTGCAAGGTGTACACTGATGATTTTTAGTACTTTAGAAATTACTACAATTTGATGATGTTAGAGAAATAAGTAAATTTGAAGAACCATGCAACACTCCCAATTGTGCTAGCAATTTTTGCAAGTCTATCTCTTCATCCTATGTGAACTTGTTCAAGTCTAAAGTAGTAGCCATAAGAAATGTGTTCATGGGAACAAATCATGCTATTCAGATTCCATGATCAAACATATTTTTTAGGTTAAAGCATGATTACGTCAGATAGGTTTTTTGAAATTCAGAAATATCATTTTTGGATTAAAACTTTGCTTTAATTATTACTTGTTGCTTCATTATTGGACGAAAAATCGACATAAGCAGATGGTGGTATAGGATTTGATGGAGGTATGAAGATGATTAGCATGTTGTACTATTAGGTACCAAAATGATTGATTTAATAGTTTAAGTACTAAAATGTATATTTCACAAAAGTTCAACCACCATTCGCATAATTATAAATAAAATAAAATATAAAGAAGATGCCATGTGGCAAGTTCTTATAGGTGGAAAGCGTCACGTCAACTAACGGACTTAACAGAGTTAATAATTACAATGATCTTAAATATAAATAAAACAAAACAAAACATAAAGAATATGCAATGTGGCAAGATTTTACAGGTAGAAAGTACACATCAGCTAACAGACTTAACAAAGTTAGTCAAGATAGCATCAAGTAGTAAATTGACTAATTGAAAGTTCAAATAGTTAATTGAATATTTAGATAAAATTGAGATAGCAAACGTGATGATGTCTCTTAATATAATAAGTATTTCAAAAATTCGGTCACAATTGTATATAAGCAGAACCCTTTAACATTTTACAGATGGTTTCGTGAAAAGGAAAGGGGGGAAAAAAGGCCAGATCATATAATTATGCTAAAAACGTTGTTGGAGAAGGATAAATGAAAGCAAAAGTGCATTATTATAAGGCGAATCACAAGAGAAAATTTCCACATAATCTAAGGACTCTAACTCAGCCAAGCCTCGAATGTTTCCAAGTTTATCACAACAAACAAGAATTAACGTGCGTAGCTTCCTTGACTTTGAAAGGTTTCGCAGACGTTCCAAGGATGGACAATGATGCATGCCCAAATGCTCAAGTCTGTAATGCGATTCTCCCGAACCTTTAATCTCCTTCAGCTTTTCATCTCCATAGATTTGCAGAATTTCCAGATTCTTCAAGTTTGACACATCGAGAATTCTATCGGGAAGTTCACAATCATATAACTCTAAATGCAATAAGCTAGACGGGAAATGCTGAAGGTACTGAAATTTTGCATACCGTACGTTGATGTGCTTCAGCGATGGAAGTTCAGCTACCTTCTCGAGGTTAGTGATAGTATAAGGAATGTCCAAACAGAGCTTTTCAAGATTCATTGCACTTCCAATCCATTCAAAGTTCAAGTTATTACCCTCCGTCATATAAGGAGAATATAAAAAACCACAATATAGTTCTAACTTAATGATATTTGTCATCTTGAATTGGCTGCTCCAATATACTTGCATCATGTCACCATAATTTTTTATATATACATGCGTCAAACTTGTGGGAAGCTCCGGCACTCTTCCAAATCCATTACAATTAACATGTAATTCTTTTAAAAGGGTCCACTTACCAATCCAATCAATTGATTAGCCTACAAGATAAATGACCATCGACAAGCATGGGTAAAAAAAAAAAAAATTATGTTATGTTATTAATGGAAGAATACTAATTGCTTTAATAACATAGGTGAGTTATTAGTACCTTGATTTTGCTCCATTCAGAGCATCTGTCCTCAACAAAATTTGAAATTTTAAGAACAACTAAATTTGTAGGTTTGAAATTGATTGGCTCGAAACGTGAGAAACCCCTCATAGTAAGCCATCTCAAATCTGGAAGAAGACCCTCAAAATCTCCCAACACTGTACAATATTTAAGTTCAAGGAACCTTAATCTACATAAACCTATCATGTCCTCCCTTGTGATGGTTGCATTAGAGATGCTTAATGCCTCCACACATCTCTTTCCCTGCTAAAACGAGCCAACAAAACAAATTAAATTCATATTAGTGGAATTCACTCAAGATCTTGTATCTCATATTTTACACTTGTCTGTGTATGGAAATATTAACCCATCATCCAATTCATTTAATAAGTGTGTTTCATATCTTACTTATGGTAAGCAAGTTAATAGACTATCAATTATTTATTTATTTATCTATCTATTTTTTTATGAAAATCGTGCTTATATAATTGTCTTTGATTAAATAAATGCTTACTTCAAAAACTATATTAAAAAGATAAAAAAATTGTTCCAAAGATAGCTTTTCTATCTTTAGGTTTACTAGATGTGGAAGTCCATAGAAAGCATAACAACTCAACAATACAACTATTGTCCATTGATGCAGACATCGAGTTATATAAGATAGACTTAAAACAAAAATTTACCTTATGGTTAATCTATAAGAAGACACAACACTAAACAAAGCTGGTTTATATACGCATTTTAGTGTGTATTAAAATTATCGGGTAGCCTCACTAATAAGGTTCGGCATCATAAATAAAATTGAAGCTTAAAATTGCATTCTATACATTATAGTATAGCTATGCTTTTTCTTTTTCTTTTTTTTTTTCCTTAAGATGTTAGAAATTAGAATACAGAGGAAGATAAAAAATATTAAGTGCTACTACTGTTAAAACTAGAGTCAAAGATGATAATCAAAGAGGCATTGGTGATAATTAGGGAGACCAAAGGTAGTAGAAGTAAATTAAAAGATATTGTCGAATGAATGGAAGTAAATAGTAGAATAGACTAGACTAAGTATTTGGTTGAATGTGAAATTATAATATAAATATTATAAATTTTCACTCTAAACTAATTCGCAAAACAAACATCTACATATTAAAGGTACCTATTTATTAAATGATTTTTGGGTGTTAGACACGTTTATAAATGGTTGTAATCCTACCATCAATTGAATGAAGATTTACTTAAAATAACAATACTTACTAATTCATATTTTATTCAAATTGATAAATTAGATACTAATTTACAATACCTACTCTAACTTAGGATTTGTAAAATGAGAATTTAAAAAAAAAAAAAAAAACATGATGCTTAAGTTTAACAATAGTATACCTGAGACTAAGTTTTAAATTCCAATATGTCAAAAGCACATATGGCATAATTGTGTATATATACATATATATTATGTGAAAGCATTTAGGATTATGATAGAATTAACTTGAAGACCAGCATCAAATATCCCTTATTTTTCCCACATCTTCAATTTTCATCAATGAGTATTTATAAACAAAAACTAAGATATAAAGTTGCTCTATCTATGCAAGATGTAATTACATTAACATTAGAAAAAGAAAATGCAATTTTTTATTTAAGCAATACACAATAAGGACCTGGACACTTAATAGGTATACACACCATAAGCTTGAATTGTCACCTTTTTCTCATGTAAGATGTCAAGGCTTCCAATAATATGAAATCTGCTTTGGATCTCATTGTTCTTGTCACTTTCCTCTTGCACTATAGCCCTTCCAAAATCTTTTAATACATCATGCATCCACAGATATTCACCATCAAAACAACCATTGTGGAAAATCACTTTAATCAAAGAACAATCTTTGAGTGCTTGTATCGCATTATTTGGAAACCAGCCACAGTCTTTCCACATATAACATGCACGCATTTTATTTAGCTCTCCATGATAACAAGCAATATCAAGAAATATTTTTTGTTGATTACTTTTTAACCCTCGGTAACTCACCATCAATCTATCTTGGATGCTCTTGTCAGGGATGTTTCTTAATTCTTCCAACGTTTCCCTCCATTCTTCTTTACTTTTTCCACACAATGATGAACCGAATACCTCGATAGCTAATGGAATGCCTTTAATGTAAGAAACAACTTGCTTTGAAAGGGCCTGAAATTCCTTAGGAGGAAAGTCCTTCCTAAAAGCAATTCTGCTGAAAAGCTTAATTGCTCGATTATAATTCATCTCTTTCAACTCATAAGCATGGAGGTCCATATCTCGCATCAATAAATCTAAAGTCCTCTTATTCCTTGTTGTGATGATAACTCTACTTCCACTTGCAAAGCTAAAATGATGTCCTACTAAATCTGCCAATTGTCTATCACTACTCATATCGTCAAAAACAATTAGAACTTTCTTATTTTCAAGTCCTTTCTTTATCTTATTTGTCCCATCATTACGATCAACAATTGAACCAGCTACAGAAGAATTGATGACATCATTACACAATTGTTGTTGCAACTCTAACAGCCTCTCACTTTCTATATTTTCTCGAACATTCGCTAGAAAGCTACAACATCCTGGAAACTTAGAACAATGTCGATTGAATATAAGCTTAGCTAGAGTTGTCTTTCCAATACCTCCCATTCCAAAGATTCCAATAATTCGAAAGCCATCAGAGTTTAAGTCCAGAAGAGTTTCAACATGGCACACTTCATTGTCATTGTCAACTAATTGATTAGTCACATCTTGAAGTTTGGGCGTTAGTTGATTGACAAGTTCTCGTGCAATTGATGTAATCTCCTCTGCTTCACTACATTGCAAACAAATCATTTCTAATTCATGCTATGCATGTCCATAGCTTTTATGTGATATGATCAAAAACTTCAAATATACCGCCTACAAACATGGTTTTTTTTTTTTCCCAAATTGGATAAAATTTCACCATTGTCATACTAGATACTAATGTGCATATGATTGATAAAACAAATTGTTAAATTTGTTTTGCATATGCACCATAACCTCCTAAAATTAGAAATTGAGTATTTAAACCCCCCAATATTTGAAAAATGTCCTTTAAAAAAATGTCCTTTAAAAGTTAATATTTTACTATATTACATACAAAAATTAATAATAAAAGTACTAACAATTAAAAAAAATGGACATATATAAAATTAATTTGATTTTTATGCATCTCAAGGATTAACTAATTACTCTAAGCTTAATATTATGTTAAAAAGAAAATTAATTTAATAAAAATATACACACATACCATATGAATCTGCATATAATAGAATAAAGTCATTTGAAAATAGTAATTTTGTGGTGTATATTCACAAATCTATTAAAATGATACTGGTCATATATGTACCTTAAAAATGATAATATCATAGCAATTTATGAGAAAGATATGAAATGACTATAAGATTTTTTTTTAATATTACTATTCCTTTGTATCTGATAATAAACTATTATCAAGTGTTTGCAAACAATATGAAACTTTCTTCTTAGATGTTTTTTTTTCTCCATTTTACCCCTTAATTCTTAGCATTTGTTATATGAGGAAGACACTAATGAAATCTACACCTATATAGTAGAAGCCATTAAAAAGGTTAATTTTCATTAAGATTCTTTTAATTATAGATAAAAAGAGGTGTTTTAAATTAACATTTGAAAAGCACCTAGCAATCCATTTTAGTTATAAAAATATGTATGACAAATATAAATTTGCGTACTACATGCATTGGTTAAATGATGGGATAAATCACAGTTGTAGTTGAACCTTTTTACTACTTCACTCTTGTGGACTAATTCTACCTATTTTGTATAAGTTTGAGAACAATCTATATGTCCAAGGAATAAATGATAAAGCCGAAGTGAATAAATAACAAAATTATTTTATCAATGTAGACCATCTATTTTATAGATATTTAGATAAATCAAGAATTTAGATGGAGTTTAAGTGCATAAATTAAAGAATGTTCTTAAATTAAAAAGGTCAACAATAAATCACAATGAGTTTAAACCATTATGGTCATTTGAGAAAGAATGATAATACTTATATCGATGTTGTAAAGAAAAATATAGGAAAAATTTTTAGTACATACTCTAAATTATTTATCATACACAAATAGATCTACCAAAGTAACTTTCGAAAGTGCATCCATTTGTCTAAAGATTTAAACCTCCTAAGTTGCCATCAATTATGCTTCTTTTCAACCACAATTTAAAGTAGAAGCAATTTAAGGATTACATAGAGATAATACAATCACACTTAGGTCTGGGGTTTTTTGTAATCAATCATTTAATTAAGGTTGGATTAGTTGATACAAGATATGAAAAAGAGAAGAACGTGCTTACTTTTTATTGACAATATCAAATCCTGCCTTTTCGATTGCAATAGAGAGTGCATTTTCCCATTTGTCAACTTCATCCAACTCAATTGTGGAGCTATCACGATGTTTTTGAAGAGCACTTTTGTACAATGTCGTTTTGAGTTTAACGTCATCGGGTGTCACATCATAAAATATGGGAATGATTTTCCTTTTACTTTCTATCATATGGCAAAGTTCATGAAGACATGCTTTACTAGAAGCATAGGTACGAGAGAAGATCGGTATAGCAATTCTAGAGTTAGAGATGGCTCTCTTAAGGTCTTCATTGATTTCCTCTCCTTTTGTCATCTCTTTATCATCTTTATATACATTAAAACCGAGAGTTACCAAACGATCATAAAGATGAGCAGTGAAATTATTTCGAGTATCAAATCCTCTAAAACTCAAAAAGATGTGGTATTCCATAGAATTTGTTTGTTTTGTAGATAGTGGAACATTATCCGTTAAAGCTTCCTCTAACTGTCTTTTTCCCATCTTCTCAAAAATATACCCCTGCAACAATTTCCCATCTTCTTAAAAATTAGAAGTGAATAACAAGGAAAAAAAAGAAAAAAAAAACATAATGTGCAAGCGATTATTATATCTGCTTAGAAAACGATTAGTGAATACTACGATTGCGACAAGCATAATAGAATGATAAATAACACTAAGTAAATTAATCGAATATGGGATTGCTTAAAATATACATTTTTTTTAATCTAATTGAAGAAGAGTGAACACATGTATTTATATACCCATCAAAGAAGCTTATCTTAACTACACTTTTCTTTATATAACTATCCTAAGTTATTACTCTTCTCTAAAACATGTAAGTGTAAATTATCAAACCTCATCTAATCCTTGTAATATTATAGATGTTTATTAAAATAAAAAAAAGGGTATTTGACAAATTCATCTTAAAGGTATTTATTGAAAAAATATGTTTTCCATGTTGAATAAGAACAATATTAATTAATTTATAGCCATATATTGATAGATATACTATATTATGTATTCTAAATGAATTTTCTTGTGTGGACTGAGTACATGCACCAAAGATGATAATATAGTAAGGTATAAATATTGTATACTGACATAATCTAAGTGATTATACGGTCTTGAATTCTTCTCCTTTTGTTGTTAAAGAAATCTATTTATAATTGTTTGATGTTTACATGGTTAATTTACTCTATTTAGATAAATATATACAAAAATAAGAATAAACAATCGAGTTTCTTGAAAACATCCTCAAAATATACTAAGGAGGTGTCTTCAAAATAAACATATTAAATTTAAAAGCTGAATAGCGAAAATCTATATATTGTGTATATGTTACTGCTTGCCAACTCTCATTATTATCATGACCACTATTTACTAAATCTACTGTGCTTGCCAAAAAGCCATTCATTATGATTATATTCTTTCTCCATAGCAATGAAAGATATATGAGTCCATGTAGACATATCACACTATTATAAGTTACTTAATAAACTCATTATTATTGTCATTGAAATATAAACAATTCATTCCATATATTTTCAATAGCTTTTCAACCATTAAAAGAATATTATCAAATTGGTTTCAATAAACAACATTTCTCTATATAATCTATTAAACTTTTCCCATAAAATCCTTTTAGAACTTTAATAATCATCATATGGGAATTCTATATGTTACCAATGAACTATTTACATGTTTGGGCTGCCCATTGGCATTTAGTGTTTTTTTTTTTATCCCATCTTATTTCAATTCAACCATAAAAATTATTATTCAGTAAATCAAACTTGTCCATTGAGCCTTAAAATTAGCATCCAAAGAAATCCATTTATTGAACTTGTCTATTCAGCCTTATGCTGCATTGATTCTCTCTATCTCTTCCATGGCTTTTAAAAAACGAAAGATATTAGAAATAGCATGTTAGACCTTGTATATAAGGCCCAACACACTATCAGTAATACTACCACTATGCCTTAATCTCTCTTAAACATATCAAAACCTCTCTTTATGCTCTCTTGAAATTAGTAAACCCTATTGAAATTAGGGTTTCTACTCAAGTATGTATCTTAATCTCATGAACTTTCTATCATATCCTCTAGGATTTTTTTAATATGTTACTCTATGATAATGTATCTAAGCTATAGTCGTCATTTGGGTTCTTTTTAAGCTTTTAGTATTTGATCGCATATAAGGAAATGGTAATGACCATAAGTATTGAATCAATTTTCTAAATGTCACAAAATAAATTTTCTTTCAATAAAAATCTAGATATCTTTTTATCCTTTCTTTTCATCTATTTATAATGTTCTATAATGTTAGTCACATGTAGTTGAAATACCTATGATTTTATGACCATATTTGTTATTACGATTGTGTTTGACTAATATCTCGAGAGATCTGGTTACTCTCTTAACTATTTTTAGATGGATTAGTAATGTCTTTTTTGAAACAAAGTATATTGGTTGGTAGTTGCCTTGGTTATAACATAACGAAAGTCATGTATGGTTACTCTCTTATTTTTCCATCAAGAATTGTTAGAAGATAGATCCATAACTAGTAAAATTTCTATTCATCAAACAAAAATACTGTAGTCCAAATCTTGACATAAACCAGATTAGAGATTTAGTACGAAACAAATCATGCCTTGAGAAGGAATTCCATTTCGCGTATGTAGTATAAATATTTTTTTTAATTTTGATATGTATTGAAAATATAAAAATTTTGAGAACCTAAGTTTACATTTCTTATTTTAAGACCTAAGTTATGAGAAATGAGCTAGAATAAAACTTTGTGACTGCCTTTTATACATGTCAATGATAGTTGGTTCTTGAAATAGAATAGTAAAATTAAAGGTCCCGAAAATAAAAGTGAAAATATAAGAATTGTAATTTAAAAATATATATAAAAAAAATTTGGGTCTCTGTTTCCACACCTCCACCCCAAATCTCATATCTAACTTTAACGGCACTTATAAGGAGAGTAATGAAATATAATTTTCCTTTGACTCGTACATACAAAACAATGATAAGTTCACACACATATATATATTGCTAAAAAAATTCATATAATTGATGGTATCTATTTTGTTCTCCTTTCTATGCCATTGAAGTTAAGGTATAGTCTATATTTTTATCTATCAAGTACAAAGCAAGGGTAACATGTTACGATATGGTTCGGTCCCATTTGTCCTCTAAATTGAACCGAATTTAAAATTATGATTTGATTATTTTTTTAAAATCAAACCTAATCATATGATTCGGTTTGCTAATTTTTCGAATCTAAAAAAAAAATAATAATATGATTCGGTATACAGTTCGAACTGTATACCAAAAAGAGAATTCGCTCCTTCCAAAATATAATAAAAATGACCTATAACATGCTATCGTGAAAATAAATATAAATATGAAATATGATTAAATACGTTGTTATAAAAACAATACATAGAATTGACGCAATACATAATAAAAGAATACATTCCAATATTAATAGTTATAAACAAACTCTAATCAATACAATCCTACTACTGGAAATTAAATGCAACGGTCCTTGACCACAACCAGTCAAAATGAGACCAAATCCAAAACATGTTAGGCTTGATTGTCTACTAATCAATTATTATTATTATTTTCAGCTTTCATTTACCTATGAAGACACTCAAACTGATTGTTTTCTTTTTTCAACAATACAAATTTAACGATTATATATACAAGATATTAACTCGTATTAGATGATTTAGAATATGGTTTTCAACAATAGCAAAACATCCTAATTAATGTTTTTGGCAAAATATACATTGACAGTCAATAATGAAAGTATGAAAGTTATATAACAATGAGTCAATAACGAAACTGGAATTCTACCAGATCTATACTTTTGTATATTCTACATAACTACATTGTTATATATACACACATAATTGAAGAAATGAGACCTGGATGATGTAGTTGCTTCTATTGCTGGGGTTGGATATAATAATTAATAATAAAATAAAACAGTAATAACAAAGCAAAAAGGAAAAGAGAAATAGTAAAAATAGTGGATGTATTTTTTTCTTTTTTAATAAATGAAATGGTTCGGCTCGGTTCAAACCAATCGGTTGGTTTGCAACTCTGAATCAAACTGTGAACGGAACACCAAAAATCAAACCGTACCGAGAATCAAATTGGTTAAATGAAAAAAAAAAATCAAAATTTTTGTTTGGTTCGATCTGATACGGTGCAACTCACGATTAGATCGATTTTTTGTTTTTTTTTTTTTTTCCACCCGTAGGCTCTAGATCGTATAGTTTTCGTAGGGATGTAAGATCAGGTCCTATAAGATACTGAAGTCGCCCGAGCCCAACATGGCAATATACCATAGGGATTAGTATATGCGTTCGTTTAAATTTAAGTACCTTAAAAATCTAGTCAAATATTGAGGAAAAAAATGATCATATGCTCAAGAACTTGGATCTGGTATTACTAATACAAGTCACCCATAATATGAAGCTAAATCATTTAGCTTTTAAGAATGATTTTTTTATACATATACATATATATATATATATATAATGATATGAATTTTCATAAAATGGCTCGCTTTTTTAGGCACTTGGACTCAATATTATTGATATAAACTATCTTAACATAAATAGTCTTTGAGATATTTATTTTGTGACGAAAATATGAATTTTGATATATTTTATTTTACTTTGATTTGCTTATTGGCTGCATTTACAAACACATATTAGGAGTAAGTTTCACTAACGGCACCTATACTATTTCAATTGTAACAAAAACATATCTAAAAAAAATTTATATTAAGAAAATACTTATACTTTTTTGAAATTTCAATAAAAGTGTTTATGGACGGAAACCATCTATTTTTTTATTAAAACGTTGATGTGGACACCGAACTTGATTAAAATATTATTTTTCGGCTCATGTTGAAAATTTCTATTATTTTTTTTATTTTTTCACTTTCCCTTCTCTCTTCCATCTCTCTTTCCTCTCCTTCTTCTCTAGAATGAAGACACTATTTATGAAGCTTCAAAGCTCCAGTTTGTGTATTGAAATTTTTATATCCCAAAATCACAACCATATACATAATTTATCATGATGGGATACAAAAAGTACCAAGATCACAAAAAAAAAAAAAAAAAAAAAAGCCACCATTAACTAAGCTTAAAGTCTTTCATGGAATATGAATCAAAGTTGAGAGAAAGAGAGAGAGAGAGAGAGAGAGAAGTGAAAGTAAAAAAAAATAAGAATTCTTTTAAATACGTTCTGCGATCTTTTTTTTAGTTGAAGAAGAAGAAGATGATGAGAAAGAGAACAAAAAGTTAAAAAAAAAAAACTTTTTTAAAAACTATTTTCGGTAATTTTTTTTTTTTTTTTGTAGTTAAACAAGAAGAAGAAGAAGAAGAAGAAGAAGATGATGATAATTATGAAGAAGAAGAAGCAAAAGAAGAAGAGAAAAGAGAGAATGGAAACTTAAAAATACAAACAAACTTTTAAAAATAAATATTTTCTGCATTTTTTTATTTAAAGAAAAAGAATAAGATGATGAAGAACGAGGAGAAAAGAAGAAGAGAGGAGAGAGAAGGAAAACTAAAAAAAAACTAACTTTTTGAAAAAAAAACTATTTTCCACATTTTTCTTTTCATTTAAAGAAGAAGAAAAAGATGATGGAGGAGGAGAAGGAGGAGAAAGAAGAAAAACAAGAAGAAGATGAAAAGGAGGAGAGAACAGAGAGGAAGAGAAACTAAAAAAAATATTTTTTGCAAATTTTTTTTTTTTAAAGAAGATGATGAAGGAGGAGGAGGAGGGAAAGCAGAAGAAGAAGAAGAAGAAGGTGAAGAAGAAGATGAAGAAGAGAGAGAGAGGAGAGAAAGAAAGGAGGAAAACTAAAGAAAATGAACCTTTAAAAAAAAAAAGTTTCTGCATTTTTTTTTATTTATAGAGAAGAAGAAAGATGAGGAGGAAAAGCAAGAAGAAGAAGAAGAAGAAGAGAAGAGGAGGGAGAAGGGAAACTAATAAAAAACAACTATTAAAGAAGACAGAGAGAGAGAGGAGAAAAAAAAGAATTTAAAAAAAATATTTTCTACAAATTTTCTTTTTAAGTTGAAGAAGGAGAAGGAGGAGGCAGAAGAAGAAGAGAGGGGGAGAAGAGAAAGAGAAAAAGTTTAAAATAAAAATAATAACAAAAAAAGTAATATTTTGATCGAGATCTGTTTACCACTTCAACAAAGAAGCAGAAAAATAGATAATTTCTGCCTAAATGTATATTAAGTGAAACTTTTAAAAAGTTTAGGTACTTTTAGTGTAATTTTAAAAAAATTCAAGATTTTTCTTGGTATAAATTTTTTTTTAGATACATTTATGCTACAATCGAAAAAACATAGGTACCGTTAGTGAAACTTATCCCACGTATTAGATATCCAATTATGCTTTAAGCATAATCTTATCAGGTTTAGGTCGTGTTTCAAGACACATGAGTATATCTATCGACTTTAAGATTGAGCTTTTAATATTCACCAGATTGCATTCCTTATTTTTTTGTGGTTTGAAGTGAAAATCCATGTATCTAACTATACAATTGAATTTTGACCAGTAGAAAGTCGATCCATATAGTACTATTTGTTTAGTTTGAAGGGATGAAGATAGAAAATACTATTTGTCCTATTTGGAATTGTAGAAATGAAACAACTTTCAACATAAACACGAATCCTCAAAAGTAGACACTGAAATTTTTTTAGAGATTTTACTAGAAACGGATGTAGGATTGCATGATTAGAGAGTCAAATTCTAATAAAGTTAATCTTAGAATTATTTATTTATATCTACTCACTATTACATCTTATATAACTATAAGAGTTTCGTGAATAATTTCACTATGATTTTTTTTTTAAATGTCATAAAAAAATTCATTCAAACAATAATTAAGAATATATAGCGTATTTTGTAAAAAATTGTATATATGACACTTTGAAAATTAATTCTTCGAAGTTTACATACCTATAGGTTTTGCTTTAAAAAAAAAGATCATAGAATATATCTAGATAAGACAGCTGTTAAAGTATTTGTTTGTATTTTAATAGTATTAATTGCAGAAAAAGAATGTTAGTGAGTAAAATTCTATATTTAGAATGCAAGAAGATTCCTTTGCAATATACATGGATAATGAATTATTATTTGGGCTAAATTAAAAAATGGTTATTTAAAAAAATTTATTTAGTTAGATATAATCTTATGCTATTAGTTTTTGTGAAAAACCCTATGACCTCTTGGACATAAAATTATATACTTAACCACTACATCATGCTTATTTATATATCATGGCTTGCTCTTTATAATATATATAACATATATATATATTTTTTCTTTTTTAATAAAATTCAAAAAAAAATTCTGGGGTTGGGAGTCGAGCCACTCTCCCCCCATATTTCACTATGGCCATGGACAATATAGAGGAAAATAAGCAACAATTCAATCAGCAGCAGCAAGATTCAGACTGACGGATTGCAAAAAAAGTTTAGGTTACTGGAGAGCAACATTTGAGAATTCAATGATAATAATTATTGTGAAGTAAGGACAAAGCGTTTAGGAAACACATTGAGCAGAAGTCATGCTGCTGCTGCTCGCCAAATTGTAGTAGGAGGCACTTATTCCTCGATGAAAATCAACACAAAGCCGGTTTCATCTTTCCCACAATAAATAAAAGTCAATTGCGATGGATCGTCAAATGTGAACTCTAACAGAAGCGGTTTTGGTATAGTTCGTCTTGATCAATAATTAGGCGACCTAATCAATTTGGAAGGTTTAAAAAGTTTGGCAAGTTAAGCTTCAGCGGCTAGAGAACCCATCTGGTTGCCCAATGGACACGTTGGAATAATGTGGTCTCTGAGATAAACATAGGCATGATTCGGTTTCGAATCAGGAATCGAACCAAAACCATTACCGACGGTTCCGGGAACCGCCAGTGTCACGATTCGTAGGAGATTCTTTGGCTTAGAATCGGTGGAATCGGCGGTTCCTCCCAATTCCATTGAAAAAAATAGAAAAAATAAAAATAATATTAAATATATAATTATTAATAGTTAAATTATTTTATATAAATAGTTAATTTATTATTTATTCATAATATTTAATATGTTATTATCAACAACACAAATAAATATAGCTTAAAATCATACACAATTAGTTTAAACAAACTTCTCCTAAAAAGAAAATTCATTTTCTTAATAATGTGAGACTATTTTCTACATTGTAATTTTCTTTTTATCTTATAGGGTATTTTACAATATCATAACACCAACTATAAGTGATATTGAATGTGTTTGTATATTTATAAATGTGCATTCTAAATAAATTTTTAAAAATTTTGGTTAAATAATTTTATATTTTTAGATCCAATAACTATTTTGAATTAAAAATTTATTTTATTAAAAATTAAATTTCTTTATTTAAAAAAAGAAAGGTTCCATGGTTCCAAAACCGGAACTGGGAACCAGTGGTTCCATGGAGCCTGATTGGAACAATAGGAGACGGTTCCGATTCTAATTTCGATTCCTCAATTTCAAGACTCGCAATCAGTGGTTTCGATTCCGGTTCCACTTTGATTTGGTTTCGGAACCGTAAAGAGATCTACTCTAAGATGAGTTCAAAGATAGTTTATAAAGCAATTTCAAGAAGCAAAAGACGAAAACTGAAGGATTAATGATCCTGTTCAGGCCATTATATTTTTAAGAAGATTTCTTTCTTAATTAACTTACTTTTTTAACTTAGATACTAGATATACGAATGTGGATTTAACAATAATTACATCACATATGGATTAAACAAGATTAATTACCTCACTTGGACCTTACAAATAAAGAATACAAAAGAATACTAAATAATAAGCTTTTTAGTAATTTTAACGCATCATGTGAATCCACAAAATTTTTGGCTCATGATGATAGTAAATATGCAATCCAAAGCAACTAATATATATTTACCTCTTTTAGATCCGTGAAAAATGGAGTTGAAGTCAATGACGAAGATCAAATGCTGCTGTTAGCAGGACCCTTTTGAGTATCAATCCTATGCTCCTGATCAAGAAGTTATTGCTTAGGCTCTGCTTAGACAATTTGGTAAACATATGTAATTTTTTTTTTTTAAATATTTAAAAAAGGCCAACACAATAAATTGTAGAGATAGAAAGTTTATTGAAAGAAGTTAGATGATGACAAACCTCGAAATAATGAGATCCAAGTAGCATTGCTATTTATTGGAGAAAAATGGTAATTATACCATTTGGGTTTAAGTAAATTGTATGAATACCTTCTCAAATCTTTTAAAATCGCATGAACTTTCATTTTTTGAAAAGTTAGCTCCTGGATCTCCTAACACTTAAAATTATTACTAGCAGAGGAAAGCACCTGTGTTGCATGTGTGAAAAAATAAAAATATAATAAAATTAGTATTGAATTCTTCAGATTGCACAATTAAACAACCTAAACATTAATCCTTTAACATATAATATCAATATATTTTAATATAAAAATGTTTTGTATAATTTTGATTTAAATAGATTACATTTTATTATTTAAAATTCAATTGTAAGTTTTTAGAAGAAAAGGGGAATGAGAAAGTAATTATGTTAAAATTGGAGTTTAGTGTAGTGGGAGGTTATTATTTTGAAATAGCAGTTATTACTAAAAAAAAAAAAAAAGAGATGAGAGAATATTAAGGAGGAAAAAATAGTACGTATAAAACAAAGTAGTTACTGCAGACTATAGGAAACCAACGAGTGAGAGAGAAAATGATATGTATAGAAATTACTAAAAAGACATTGGAGATTGTAAAAAATATATTTTTAACTTTAATGAAACTAAAAAAAAAAAAGAATTTTAATTTAAGAGCAATTATTGAAAATGAAAAAAGACACCAAAACCATTGATCCCATTTAAATAATATAGAAGATTTGGAGTAAATTTAAAAAATACTCCTTATTTTTTTAAAAAAATCAGTACCTATACCCGAAAATTGGATCTCAAGTGGTCAAGATGTCAACTTTTTTAAAAACAGAGGCTCTGCACATTTTTAAAAGATTTCAGGATGTTCTCCTTAGGTACTGTACTATAAACCACAAGGAACATAGCTGATGTTAGATAAACAAAGTAAAGTTACGGGACAAAGTAATCAATGAGTGGTCAGCTCCAATATGTAATTAAGAAATTCGAGTTCAGCAGTCTCATCTCATCGTTTTTTTACTTAATTTTTTGCATTTTTATTATTTATGTCGGATTTTTCAGTTAATTATCTTTAATGGTATTTCTATTAAATAAATTGTTGTAAATCAATATGGTGAAACGCATTAGTGAGAAGCAACTATATAATACAAATCCGAGAAATATAAAAAATAAAAGTACAAATTGGATAAGGACAGACAAAGACATCAAGCAAATAAACCGTAACTTACCCTATCATGCACAGATCAAGTAAGGTTAATTTAAATTACCAGCGCTGGAGTTTGTCAAGGAAAAAAAAAATACTAAAAAAAATCATTTTCAATATGTAATATGCGAATAAAACGGTGAGAAGTAGAGCCTTCACAAACATGACGTTACGCCTCATACCGGAAGTCATCACCGTTTAATTTCAGCATACAAACTACACAAAGATTAAGAAGAATCAGTTTTTTCTTGTTTTCTGAGATCTGAAGTGTGAGCCACTGGAATAGCTCAACCATACCAGCAGAACATGACACAATCATTAGATGGAGGGGCCGAGTTATTGGTGGGCCTAACGTAGCAAGGGGCTTGGTAGTTTCCTGTCGGTCCTACCCGAAAGGCAAAGGCATTGCCAGCCTTGCAAGTGCATTTAATAAATTCCTATTTATATATATGTGTGTGTGTGTGTTCATATATTGAGGTATTCAACATTTTAAATCAACTTCTCCACATTTTATCATAAAATAAGGGGTATTGATTGTATAAGTGTTTCAACTTCCACTTCCTTTCATTTAAGTGTTTTCTTCCCCCATTCTGCACCTCAACTTTCTGAAAACAAAATAAATAAGCGAATAATTTATAATAACCAACATAAATATACTATAAGAAATCAAAATGACGATGATAAATAATCATCACTTGTGATGATAACTCGAATTTAACTTAATTACAGTCAACTTGAGTTCCAATTTTAAAATATTCTATTTGAATAGTTTGAGAGCCTAATCAAGTTATTAATATTTTTCATAAAAAAATTATAAACTTTGGGTTTTACTCATTTGTAAAGCCTATTGTCATGCTTTTTGTTTTCTTTATATCTAATAGTCCATATTTATTATAATTAATATCAAGTCAACTAAAAACCCTACTATATTTCTAAATTCCAACTTATTTTTTTAGTCTAATTGATTTCTCTAGGAATAATCAAGCCTAAATGAATTGAGCTTGAGCTTATTAACTATTAATTCTAGTTCAGTTCAAACTTAAAAATTAAAACTCAATTTAACTCAAGATTTGAGTTTTTCATCCAAGTCGAGCTCTAGCTTAACACTGTATAGTCTCGACTCTACTTGTTTACAACCACATTTAATATTAAGCATATATATACAATATTATACGTGTATCCATGATTCCTATATATAAAATTTGCAAAAAAAAAACCATTATTAGACTATCTAAAAAACATATGGAATAGTTTATTCAAATTAAAACCTCAAGTTTGCAAGCACTAATTAACATTAGAGGATAATAGAGTGGGTATGATAATTTTATTTCTTTTTTAATGTGGTGGGAAGAAATTATTATTACATAACATAGCTAAGATTGAATAGTTTTACATGCTATACTAACACCCTCCATAAATAATACAAATAGATAAGATTAAATTTTGATGCCATGATATACTTTTAACATGATTAGTGTCATCCCCTAAATAGGATTTAGAGTGTTAATAATTTCACCACGTATAACATTTAAGCATTATGTACAAAGATTATCAGTAACTAAGCATGTTTCTAACTAATTTTAGATTTAAGAAATCGTTATCTAAGTTGTCTAAATGATAATATCTAATTTTAAATTCATTCAAAATATTTCCTCATCATTACATAGGAATCTTGACAATACATATATCAAACTTTCAGAAAATACAAAATAATACTAGCGCATCTAAATTTTGATCTCATCTATTTTCTTATCGCCTACCCATACTCTATATAATCAATTAATCCATGTAAGAATCATCATCCTCACTAGAAAAAGAATGGAATGAGACCGAAGTCTAATAGACAGTAATACAAGCACACATGATATGTCACACACTTATTCTAATGTAAAATGAAACAATCAACGATTCAAATCTTTAATTTAAGTGTAGCGAAATAGTAGGAAACTACTCACACTCCAGCAATAGACTAATAGGTAATTTGTAAAATCTACTCATATATATTAAATTTTATTAGTGATTATATATGCCACTAACCAATTGAGGTGATGATTTAATACTATTGAAGTCTCATTGTTTTTGGTTAGTTTAGACTAGAGGTTTTTATCTATAGTCTAAGCATTTGGTTGTTTCATCTTATTTTGTAGTTTTAAAATTTTATTTTTATTGTTTTTAAACAAATGTTTATAAAGAAAATAGATACTGATAAAAAATAAACATTTTTACTTATAAATTTATTAAATAAATTAGATAAAAATAAGATATAGATAAGATACTAATTCACATTGTATATAAATACATATCAGATACAAATAAAAATCACACAATATATATCATATGGGCAACAAAATTTGCAAGGATTTTGTTTCGTCTGTCACATAATTTTTAAATATGCTAATATCATGATTTGTCATGGGGATTAGAAAAGTGGATGCTCAAATTTAAGTCTAATAGACTCAATCCCTTTTTTTTTTAACTATTTTTCAAAGTCTTTATATGTATTGCTCACATATAAGAAAAAACAGATCATACGTGTACATTTGGATCCCAACATCAAGCTAATGAGCAAAATATAATGACATAAATATGCTCATATATGCCCATTTGAAAGCAATTCCATGACTAATAACAAGTGAATTGAATTTCTTAAGTACTGGATGGAAGCTAAATAAATGAATCAAACGGGTTGTGTTGTGTTTAAAGGTATCAGATCTTGAAAATCATGTTCACCATTTCCTATCATGTTATCAATTAACAAAAGGACTATTTTCTAGTTAAGGTGCACCAATACCAATTACTAATCCCAGAAAAGGGGGGGAAAAAAACAATTATTAACTGTGTTGTGTTTAAGTGGAGTTACCCGAAATAATTTTCAGTTTAGACATTTATAAAAAGTAATTAGTTATTTAAGGTCAATATAAAAATAATTATCAATATACTACTTCTAAATCGCGACTTAAAAACACGATATACAAAAGCTACAGTACCATACCTATATATCGAAAGGAAGAAACAATATACATGTTATTTCCATACGTATATCACGTTTGGTAGTCGTGATGTACATGCTATATCGCGATTTCTTTACGCGATATACGCGTATCATCTTTTACACACGCGATATAGCGATGGTAGTAAAACATCATATCGCGTGTGTATATCGCGATTTGCATATTAAAAAACTTGTTCCGTTTATCAAACGTTATTTTGGTGTGGTATATTGATAATTAATTTCATTGAATTTGTATATTAATAATATTTTTCCACAGGAACCTTAGACATGTGTTGAACCCGGAGTTACTTGCTATATAACTCTACGCTGAGACAACACAAACATGACCCACCAACAATCAACATCGAATACCACCTCCAATCAAAAGTGACCTCAAGATAAAAAGAGGAGCATCACATTAGCAGTATTTTCAGGATTTGTTTTTTAATACTTTATCCGTCGAATGGAAGACATCCCAACAATTTTCCTTCCACGTACCTTTCTTTGTGAGTTTTCATCTAATTAATAACAATGTTAAAGTGACAGACAAAATGTTAGATTAGCAGTACCTCAGGAATCAATTTTTTTAATGTTTTGCGTGTGTATCGATGTGGAAGCTCTAGAAGTGGAGTGGAGCAGCACATTCACCATTTCGGAAATAGTAATGTTTATGGTAGAAGAATGAACCTTTTCTTGTGCATTAACCTTACTATGAGTCTATATCCGGCCTTATTAAAGCATAAGACTTAACACATCCAATAAAAGAAACAAACTGGACCATCCCGAATGACATGGTCAGCCGGCATATTCAACAACCATTGCCACGGGTAATCGCAAACTTTTGGACGTGCCCACATCACCTGAATTTCTACTCTTTGACCTAACTGTGGATTTAACACATCCAATAATAGAAGAATTGCTCTTACACCCTATTCTACTCTTCCTTCACAAACAGTACCTTTTTGCACCAGGCTGGTGCCCCTTTTACTCTACAATGTGCTTCATTCCAGCACTTTATATGTTGAACGGAAGACATCCCAACAATTTTCCTTTTCGACTCTGTACTCAACAACAGCAACCACCCACTAAAGCCTTAGTCCTACTACTTTGTGTGAGTTAAATTTGAATTTCTTTCCATTTCTCAATTTAATCATTTAATCCATCAATGACTATGAATGAGGCCAAATTTATTTAAATTTGGTTGACAAAAATATATTAACTATGAACTATTATGTATTACACATTTTATAACTTTATCATGTAGTGGTATCTCTACCATTCTTTTAAGAAAATGGACTAAATATTATTATGTTATGAGGCCAAATTTATATTTTTTGAAAAATTATCATATCTAAAATTAAATTTGTTTTTTCAACTTTTAAAATTTTATAAAAAAATTGGATACGGTTGTACATGGTCCATGGATAGCCAATTCTAAATGCTAGCATCGATCTATAACCCCATTGGTCTAGTTTTAGGGCCAATAGTTTAAGACTCATGAATTAATGGGTTGAGGCTTTTTCTGAGCAGAGTGGGACTTATTGGCAATTCTAGGCATGAACAATGTTGTCAGAGCCAGGCCGGGTTTGACTTGGACCTACCAAGAGGTCAAGCATCGAGAGATCAAACCGGGTTCTATTGAGGTCGAACCGCGGTTAATAGAATAAAACTAATTCATATTTTAATTTCAAAAACATAAGTCAAAATAAATCAAAACTTAAATATATACTCTATATAAAATATAAAATAAAATGGAGCATCTACCAGTACTTATATAAATTAACATAGGGGATTATGTAAATTATATAAATTCATAAGTTGATATTATTTTCTTGGTCAAAGACTTAAAAGTGGTGTAATTCGACTGGGCCGATGCTTGCTTGTATACTTAACCCATGCATGTACGGAACAAAGTAGAATCTTTATAGTTCTGGCATCAAAATGTTGTCAATTTAAATTTTAAAGTAGGTGAGACAATATATTTCTTAAGCTTTCGCTTAACTCATCCCCTTAAATAAAAAAAAAAAGGAGAATCCAAAGTCCATCAACAACAAGCAAACCACCTAAATGAGAGCAAAGTCCTAAAATCTTATAAGACATAACATAAAGTAAACAAAATTAATAATTAAAAAAACCAAAAAAAGGAAAAGGGAAAACCCAAATAACAAGGTCTTACTTTCACGCTTTTCCACACTTTAATCACCACTCTCTCTCTCTCTCTCTCTCTCTCACATTCCTTTCTCATTTTCCCAAATTATTTCCAAACAACCAAACACACGCTGTCACTCTCTCTCTCCACTCTAGAGTTAAGATCATACACTTCCATTTCCATCGTAAAACCCCATAAACCTCCACACAAATATGGTTGGACAACCGTAGCTTCATGTATAGTAGCCATAATCTTCCTCCTCTTCGTAATCATAGTAATCTTGATTGTCTTCTTCACCGACTTCAAACCCCGTGACCTTTCTATATCATTCAAATCCCTTTAATTACATGCACAACTTAAGCTTATTAAGTTTTGTGTTTGTACATTAGCTCCTTGTTAAATATTTAGATATTATCAACAAGGATGTGCTTTAAATAGCAAATCCTATATAGCAAATTTTCATTTAAAATTTTTTATAGAAGTGATTGTTGTCAATTTAAAGTTAATAGATATGCAGAAATCCTTGTAACAATAAACTATAATTAATAATTTGGTATATGATTTACCAATTCACATATCAAATTATACTAAATTGTCTACGTTAGAAATATCCTTGCACACTTTTATGTAAAACAAACTCATTTAACCTTGTTTTATAAGTTAGCAGTTGTTGTCTAAAAGAGCATGAGTTCATGCTTCATATAAATCCAAGTGATCCTAATGCAAGAAAGTGCACATATGACGGTGTGGGTAAACTTGGATGTGAGCGGGTCTAACTTATGAACTGGCAAGACCCCGATACCAAAGGAGTTGAAATCAGGACATGCCAAATGATCAAATGTCTAGAAAATTTTCATGACTTTCTAGGTTCTGTTCAAATTGGTGGCCTGGACTACGGGATCCATTGGGTACTCCTAAAATAGGGGAAAAAAAGGGAAAAAACGAAACTTAAATGAAAAATAATATAAGTAAATAGCAGCAAATATTTAAACTTTAAACTGTTTACTTCTATATGGTAGAAATTTATTATCTATTTTTTGGCATTTAATGTGTATTTTGTAGTCACATATCACAATAATTAAAGGTAAATGTATTTATGTATAAATAAATACACATCCTAAACAATATTTAAGGAAATGGACCAAAACTTTTATGCTCCTAATCCTATTTTTAATTTTTAATTTAAATTTATTTTATTTAAAATTCAATTTATTTTTATTAATTTTATTTTAAAAAATGGATAAGGCAGTTCATGAGTTTACGAATGGTCAAATTTTAAAACCTAGTGCTAACCTGTGACCCCATATGCTTGTTTTTGTGATTCAATAGTTTAGGACTTATGAATCACACACCTGGGCTAATTATAGGTTGGGTTAGACCCGTGTCGAGCTCTTGGTGTAAGCATACATGAACTACTGCCATGCATAAACCCAGAGGATGATGTGAAAAGATAGTGCATAATTTTTGTTTATTAAGAAGAAATAAAACGGTAGGTATGCAATTAATATTAAACATTAGAGCCGTTTATTAAGTGAAACTGAGCCATAAAATGTGATTTTTTTCTATGTTGATTTAAGAGGGTTTAAAAGTTTCTTTGTTCCATTCAGGGGATGTACAATCCAAATATTCCTAGCATACCCTAAAGTTTATAGGTTTTCCATGAAATCAAAGTTACAGTTTAGTAGTAAAGAAATTTGTTAAGAAAATAGTGCAAGTACTTAAAAAGGTGAAGGAATTTCTTCAGTGGTACAATGCAAAGTTCAAAATAGAGGGCTTGCATAGGTGTGAACAGCTATTTTCTAATGGTGATGAAGTAATGATATACTTAATGCATCAAAGGTTTTCCTGAAGAACTTGAAATAAATTATGTGAGGAAGTATAGTCTATAGAAGTCATTAAGAGGATAAGTGACAACTCCTATGTGCTTGATTAGTTAGGACTCATAGGAATTTCTTATACTTTTAATCATTATGCAATAGTGAAAAGCCTTTGTACATAGCTCACCACCCGAGGATGGTTCCCCTTTAAATTGTAAAGATTGATACAGTGATGAACCTTTGACAGCTCACTAGGCTATAAGATTTCAACTAGTGTAATTATAATCAATTGAGTGGTTTATAACTCATATAGGTGGTTAATTGTAAGCACATGGCCTATATATCTTGATCACTACTTGAGGATGACCTCTTTCTAAAGACAAATTGATGTATAGGAGTCAACTGAGCTAAGCTAGTCAGTTAGAAGATAAGTGGTCAATCAATTTAAGTATAGTCGACTGGATAGCAAACCTAACCTATGGTTTGATTTTCACAACTTTTTTGACCTAAAAAAAGGAGTTCAATATGGTTTAACTCAAGGTTCAAACTTCATTTTAGTCTTAAAATGAGGAACATTCTGTTGCAAAGCATTTATTACATATTTCACATATTTTCTAACACTAATTAAAATACAGAGATATTACATCCATTATGGAATTACAATCATGTGCTAGCTCAATCTCTTGAATTATAATGATATACTAGACTCAATAAAATTACAATATGCTATCCCATTATAAGACACAAATTTCAATTTGTTGCGGTTCTAATCAACACATTATCAATTACATAAAGTAATAAGTAACTAAGTAATAAAGTGAACTAATTAGTAAGATAGAGAAAAAAAAAAAGGAATGTTAAAAAAACCAGAGGTTGAAACTTAAAACTTTTGTCACGACTCTAATATGGGGGCCTAACAGGATTTATTTAAAGCCATCATATCACGTGTGCACCCGTAACATGAGAGCCGTCTTGTATGTCAGAGTGTACAAGACTCTATTTATTTATAAAAGTTTATTATACAAATGATATAATATATTACAGTATTTCAACTATGGAATCTGATTTTCCAATTTCCACCAAGATCGCAGAGAATCGGTATCCCCCACCAAATAGTAAAATTAGATTTCAAACTACAACTTACAAATTTCAATAATATAAAATATACATTCTAAGTTTACAATATCCTATATCTCTATCTTCAATAGAGTTTGTTGGACGAGCTCTCTTCACACATTCCTAGCCCAATCCTAGCTAGTAATAATCCTACACAAAAACTGTAGGGGGGTGAGCGAACCACGGGCTCAGTGAGTTCATTCCTCACTACTACCGATCACGCAAGTTATCAAACATTAATTATACACTCATGCAAATCTATCTACACACAATATGAATGCATACGTGATGAATGCAAGCAACACATCTATGAGGGTTCGGAACCATAGACGATGTAGATTTACCTGTCTACACTTTAGTTGTCTCCCATACTTACCCGCATGGGACACCTCGCCTTACCCGTATGAGGCTGCTTGGTGGTAGCGTCCATCCAGACTCACCCAATGCTTAACCACCATTGATAACAACATATATTCCCCAACGTGTTCATGTGATTTATGCTGGTCAATATTTAAATATATATAATGCCAATTTAATGGCCATTCTTATAATCCATCACCAATCTATGGTGAATCGCACAAGTAGACCTTGACTCGGGTAACATCTACTACCAATACGAACCATCACCTATTAAAGGTGAATCCGGCGGATAGACCCCAACTCAGGTAACATCTATCGCCACGTGACCAGTGGACCCACATTCAAGCAACATGCACTGTCACAACAATACTCAGAAATGTCCCATGTTTATCTCATAAACTCTTTTAGCACAAATTCTTCCTTTTTAAAGGATATAAAAACAACCTGGAATATTCCATGTCGGATTTCTTCAAAATACATTTCGAAATACTTTTGATTTCAAAATTGGGACATTTCCTACAAGGGGATCAAGCACATGCGATGAGTATATCCAATTAGTTTAGTCGAATAATTATCTTTATCCATTTATGCAGGTGATCATGCGGATGATAACACTCACATCAATCAGTCATTCCACATACAAGCAATACAATCAACATAACAACAAACAGTAGCAATCACAAGCAAATAGTAGATCATTAGAATTCCCTCACCTGTAGTCCTCGCTAAATTGCTGTATAAGCTACTGGAAGTCCGAGAATGGATCTATTTTCCTATGAAAGGAAATAACAGAGATTTATTATTGAATTATTTATGTAAGAGAAGTCTTCCTATAATTTAAAGGTGGTGATCTCTATCGTCGGATATTAGACTAAATCCGTCATATTAACTACTGTATCGTTAAATAATTTAATTGAATTCTTATAGGTGCCTAACTATTCCGTATCGGTATTTGGTATAGTTTTTATTAATTGCTATCTATATTTTTATTTAAGGGGTTTGTCTTTTCTTAAGTTCTTCTGCTTTTAATAGAAGATTTTTATTTATTAATCCTTTGCCCGTCAACCTTATCTGTCTCTCAAATTGGTATTTTTATTTATTTAAGGGTATGTTTTAGTATCTATGTCTTTCAAAAATTATAAAAATGGTATGTAGATATATCAAATTTCTATTATACTTCAGTTTCTTTCTTATTGCAAAACAGGCTAAGTTTAATACTATAATATTATTAGTAATATTGGTTTTCAAACGTTAATATCAATATTAGTAGTAATACAAGTATAATAATAGCAACTATCTTCATGTTATTGGTAAATAATAACATTAGTGACAAAAATAATAATAGAATTATTGTTAATATAAAAATAATGACCTTAATGTAAAAATAACAGTTTTGATAATTCTAATGAAAGTATCAATAATATGGAATACTATAAACAGTAGTAATAATAATGATAATAATCATAACTATATTGATAGAAATAACAATAGCATTTATGTTGGTTGAAAACTGAATGAACTTCTATTTATGATTTCTTATTTGTTTTAAATCCAATATCATTGTATCAATAGTTGATTTGATAGTACTCTTCGAGTAATTTTTAGTAGTAGAATTATTTTCGAGAAAAGAGACTTGTACGATTTTTAGATTTATGAAACACATGTATAGATCTCAATTGAAGTCTAACAATTGTAGTCAAAGCTTGTTTTGATCATATCTAACTTATTTCTAATCCGTTTTTGACGAATAAATAGTCGTTTTCATAGTATTTTCCGAGTACAATCCATTGGTGGTGTTATTTTTGGCTTAAAACAAACACATCAATACAGTTTATTCACTCTTTCCAATGAGTTTTGTGAGTTATTTAAAGTTTATTTAGTTTTGTTGTAGTTCAAGTATGATTTTGGTTTTTCCTTTATTGGATTTGAATTTCTATACCTAAAAATCTTCAAGTTCATATGTTTATATCCTAAATAGTCTAGATAGCATAAATATATTATTAGACTAATCTTGATAAATTTGTAAGACAGATTCCTATAAATCAACAAAATGAATATTTAAACTTAATGTAATTCTTACCTTGATTGGATAGTAGGATGAACTTAGCTCTTCATTCTTGATGAAATTATTAATCTAAGAGAAAGGTTAGAAAGATGAGTAACTAATGAAAACTAATCTAGCTAAACTAACATATATATATTTATTTGATTCTCTTACCTTGTTGAGCTTGGGTCTAATTTGAATCTATGGTAACCCAAGACCATCTAGCTTGGTCTTTAATGTTGTTTAGGTTAGTTAAATTGAGTTTCGATTGTGGTTGATAAGTTTTGAAGCTTAGATAATGCTATAGGATATAAACAAGGGATACTCTTTATTTTTGGAATGTGTAGACAAGGTTGATAAAGTGAGCATTGAAGTGGAATGTGGTAAATTCGTAGTGGTTGTTTTGAGAGAGATTTTAGATTGTGTTTGGGGAATTTTGAGTTGGTTTTGTAGCCAACTTATGCCTATATATGTATACAAATGTTAGACTAAGATTTAGGCACATGGGAGAGTGTTTTGGACTTTGTAAACTTTGCAATTTCAGCTAGAAAATTCGGGTGGAAATAGGGCTATTTTGGTGATGATTTTTTACTTTATTTTGACAGATTTGTGGTTGATTTTTGAGGACATTAATTGTATTTGTTTGGTAGTTAATTAAGGTCATTTATGAGTGTAATTTGGAAGCTCAAGTTACAAGAAAAATTGGATCAAAATCGTGTAAAAATAGCGGCAAATTCCAAGTTCTCTGCTGCAGTATTTTTGGTGGATTTCCTCTTGCTGCAGCTGTTGGTTTGGACTTTTCTAAGCGGATTTGGAGTTGAAATTCTTAGCATTGAATGTGGATCATATGTGGAGCATTGTGGTTGGTTTGGATGTTATTTTTGTGTTGGAAACTTAGCTCAAATGTGGACATTTTTCTTGTTGTTTTCCTCTTTTTGCAGCTGTTGTTTTGGTTGTTTATTTGAGTTAAACTTCTTATTATTTAATGTTGATATGATATGGATTGTTCTAATTGGATTTTATGTCATTTTCAGTTGGACTTTTAGAGCTTTAAAGGATCAAATTGGAATATAGGTTGTAGCCGAAATTTTCTAATTTGTACCGTGGTCTTCTTGTTTTCAACCGAGACTCCTCTGTTCTAGCATGGAATTTGTCGATTTGCTGGTCAATAAAAATGTGTGGACCACAGCCGTTATTTCCACTGCATCGTGATGTAGCGCTGTTCCCACATGAAATTTGTGGACATGAATTCCTCTATTCAGTGGTTTGTTCAGCATGGAAATTCTTCTGTTCGTGCATGGCTCTGTTCCGTGAAGGATGTGTGGTGGTGTGTGCGTGATGTGCTGCTGGGTACGTGGAGAAGGAGCCTGTTGCGCGTAGAGAAGACGCTGATTCTGTCTGTGCTGCTCGTCATTTATATCTTCAACGTGTGGACCCTGCTTGGCTTCTGCTGCTTCCAGCGTGATCAGCTCTGTTCAAGCGTGCGTGATCCAGCAGCATTGCTCGTGTGCTGTGCGCGGGAGAGGATTTTGCTCGGTGCTTGTGCTGCTTTCTGGTGCGTTGGAATTTCTTCTGTCGGTGGTCATCCTTTGCAGTGCGTGGATTGTCTTCTGTATTTTTACATGCTGAACGTGGAAGACTGGTCTGCGCGTTGGAAAAATTTTTTTTCAATCGATTCTTCTTTCTTTCCAGCTGAGCATGGAAGACGGCTGATGCGTGGACTTCATCCGCGCGTGAAGAGAGGAGTTTGTCAGCTGAGAATTCATTTTGCCGCACCATCCTCTGTTTCATGCGTGAAACAATGCCAATGCAATTCCAATATTTATTCTGTTTTTCATTTCGTTCATTTTTCGTTTTTTTATTTGTTTATTAGTTGATTAATAGTAATTAACTAAAATACTTTTACTAATGTTAAATTATAAACATATATCTATAACCGTTACGTTTATGTTTTATCGAGATAAAATTATCTAAGTTACTATAAAACTCTAGATTATTTATTTATTCAAATTTTTAGTTTAAAGTGTACACGATTAATTATTTTTAGTATTTTAATCTCGCGTGATTAGATTTTTCAAGTTCAATAAATTAAATTAGGAACCAAGACTTAATAAATTCAGAATTTTCTAACAAGTATAACAACGGGTTTGAAATTTTCTTTTTAGATCTAGATTAATATTATTGATCAGTATTAGTGTATATTATGTATTTATAATTCTAATAATTCATCTTTAGGTCATTGTTCTATACTGATAAGCTCTATTATTAAGCTGTATCTTATCGATTTGAAATTTTTAGAGCTACTTCTAATTATATCGTGAATTATCAGTTCAAGGTACGAAATCTTGTTTTTAGTATCTATTAAGGTCAAGGAAAATTTTTATTCTGGTTTTTCAAGCTACGAATGAGTTTACTAAATCTCATAGGTCTATTTTAAGATTTTGTTGAATCATATATTTTTGAATTAGTTTCACATTTACCAATTTTGTTCATTTGCTAGTTATGAAATTTATTAAAGGTTACTTTGACAATTTAAGATTTTAATTTCTAAATCTCTAAGTCTTTTGATTGGAATATTAGTGTAATTTAAATATTTTAAATCTAGATTCTTAGGTATCAATCTATTTTTGACCTTGTCGTATCCTTTATAATTCTAGTAATTTATCTTTAGTCTAAATTTTTGTAACTTGTGGGTTCTAAAAATTAATTGTCTGTTATTATGATTTAAAATTACAGTTAACTATGATTTATTTATCGGACTATTGATCACTTTACTAAACGTCATCTTCACTGTATAGGAGTTATTTATACTAATTTGTTAATAACAACATAATTTATTTAGGCTACTTAATAGTGCTAACATATTAAAGATAGTTTGAACACTATTAGTTCATTATTTAACAAGTATAAAGGTTCATTTCCTAAGTACTGAACTTAAGGAAAAAGGATTCAGTAATTTATATTAACGATTAGTTTATCTCCGTTTTAAATTATCTGAGGTTATAGAAGTTCAGTTTTGTATTTCGAAATATTTTTATTGGTAACGATTCTTAATCTTTCTAACTATAATCAAATTCATTCTTTGACATTTTTTTTAAATCGAGAAAAATTTGGAGTGATTTTTACTACTTGTTCTAAATATTCTAAATAATAAAATATGAAATTTTTAGTATTTGCTAAAATCATGTTACGTAAAATTTGGGGGATTACAACTTTAACTTATTTGTAGACATACATTACAATAATCAAAACATGAGCTTTTTACAAACTATCTATTATTATTAACTTATTGTAAAATGATTTAGTTTAGTTCGGTGTTGCGAATTGAACCATAAGCTTTTTACTCTTCATGAAACCAAACTGCAAATCAAACATTTTGGAAAAAAAAAAAAAAAACAAAATTTCTCTTAAGTTTGCAGTTTGATTTTTTTTTTTATTTGCATAACCTTACTTTAAGGGTGGCTTTGACTTAATCAATTTATTAGGAGATTTATCCCTCTCCTATAAATTCTTCTCATTTTAAAGATTCTCCATTGGATACACTTTGCATTTAGCACTAGCATAATACAATATACATTATAGTCTTAATTTCTATTTAGTGGCCCTGATGGAAGGCCCAATACTCATAAGCAACCCAGTGAGATATGTTTCAACAATATTAATACATAGTGTGAATTAATGAATGATGTAGAAGTATAAAAAAAAAATTCTAATATGTGAGCAATTTTTTACAAACTATCTTTTATTATTATCTTTCCTTGAATAATATTGATACATGTTATTTAACGGACACATAACTTGCTACTAGTAATGAATTTTCTACCTTGATTAACGGTATCTGAATTGAATTCTAACAAATGGATTGCTTTGCAAGTTGCAACATGGCAAGTCAAATACATAGCGAGCTGTTTTCTTGTAGGTCAGATGACTTCTCTCTTGTATTTTTGCAATCTCTCTTTGCTTTTTGCAATCATCAACTGCATCACTTTCATAGTTTTATGTTTTAACTTGAATTGAGACAATAAACAAAGTGGGAGGCCTATTATATTGAATTGGACGTGATATAAAGCTACCAAAATAAGGAAGTCAAGTCATACACGTACACGTTGAGAAACTTTAGCAATTAGCTAGCATACAAGTTATAAAGATATGAAAATGTAAATTGTACACACTTGGTTCTACACTAATGTTATGAACATGGAAAATTGGAAAACTCCACAATGTTGATTTTGCAAGAACAAGAAACGACATCCTTTCTCCAATCCAACATCGTGAAGGCCATGTATGACTGTTTGAAGCTTGTGCTTGTTTTTTGTTATAGCATGCATGGATTTAAAAGTATTCTCTATCTCACACGCATATGGGATTATTATACAACTATCAAACATAAATGTAGAATAATTATATAGAATTATAGACACCAATTAGAAGCATGCAACTTTATTATTCAAGCAGATAGTTAAAGTGGTTTAGACATAAAAAACAAATTTAAAAGTCAATAGGCTGAATTTAAGACCCATATTCCTTTCATCAAGTAATCCAAATAATAATTTAATTATTTATTCTTTCAAACCTTTCCTTTTTTTAGTCATTTTTATCAGTATTTTATCTGTATTCAATAGATAATCTATATCTACATAAACTATTAGCTAATCTAATTTATCAAACTTAATATTTAGATGAATTATCTTCTTTGCATCCTATTACAACGAACTTCTATAGTGCTATTGATAGAACCGTCCAACACATTATCCGACTATTGAAATGATTATAGAAATTAATATAATAAGTATTTCAATAATTTAGTCACATTTGTATATAAGTTAAACCTTTCAATATTTTAGAGATGGTTCCATGAAAAGGAAAAAAAAAAAAAAAAAAAAAGGCTACATTGGGGAGTTTCACTTATTATAATTATGCTAAAATTATTGTTGAAGAAGGAAAATTGAAAGCAAAAGCTTGTTATTATGGGATAGAACATCTTAAAAAGATAATAAATAGATAAACTCTTGGTGTACTTATTTTTAGCAATACTCGCTATTGTTATTGTGATACAAAATAAAGCACTCTTTTTCTTTTATACGTTACACCTCAATATAAGATGTTGTTAAAATTAAATGTATCACCGAAAAAAGAGAGAGTAGATTTATCAAAAAAAAAATCTATTGGATTTTATGTTCTAGTTTAAAAAAGATTAAATAAAGACCCATTTTTGATATTTTGTTTTATAAGAAGATGTATGTAATTACATTTTCATTTTTCCTTTTTCTTTTGAGAGAATTTTTTAATTTGGTACGCGAAGTGGTTACAACGTGTTGAATGGACAAAACATACAAATTTCGGCAGTCCTCTTTTGAATTCTCAAAAATGGCTTAAATTCAATGGCAATGAAAGCAGTAGAACGGAAATAATCCAGACGAATAAGCGTGTACCTTAATATAATTGCACCTTGAGTATGATCTTCTTTTAAACTTCTTTAAAGAATGAATAGCAAGTGTACTTGCTAAAAAGCAAAAAACAAATACATAGATAAATAAATAAAACGTCTGCATTTTTTATTATATGTATATGAATTGAAATTCAACCATTAATTCTTAATAAAATGAAATAGCCCATCACAAGTGAAAATGCACCGAATTCTTTTCAATAAGCTCATCCTCATCACCCAGGTGTCCAATCATATTCCATTGATATGCGAGGTGGCAGATCCACCCACGACTTCAACGACATTAATTCAGGGGACTCCTTTAAGCTCGGGCTATTTCCCTCTTATCTTTGATTTAATTCGACATTGTGCTATTTCACCAAAATCGACATCGATGAGTTGTCTATACGTACCTCCACCAGCAACTCGATGAACACGAGGCAGCTTTTTACAAATACCAATGCGTACGGTCATGTTCTGTGCAATCTCCAATTTGGATAAGTCGATGGGGCTGAGTTCTAACGAATCACAATAAAAAATACTGACATCTTCTAAGGACTCCAGCTCAGCCAAACCTTGAATGTTTCCGAGTTTATTACAACAAAAAAGATGTAACTTGCATAGCTTCCTTGACTTTGAAAGGTTTGGCAAACATTCTAAGGATGGACATCCAGATATGGACAAACTCTTAAGTTTGGAATGCCATTCTCCCAAACATTTAATCTCCTCCAGGTTTTCAAATCTCGAGATTGTCAGAGATTCCAGATTCTTCAAGTTTGATACATCAAGAATTCCAAGAGGAAGTTCACAATTGTGTAGCTTTAAACGTAATAAGCCAGATGGAAAATGCTGAAGGTATTGAAATTTCGCAAACCATACATTGATGTGCTTCAACGATAGAAGTCCAGCTACCTTCTCTAGGTTAGTGATGGTATAAGGAATCCGCAAACAGAGCTTTTCAAGATTCTTCGCACTTCCAATCCATTCAACGTTCAAGTAATTATCCTTCCAAATGATAGAACCATAACCAAAATATCCACAACATAGTTCTAACTCAATGATATCCGTCATCCTGAATTGGCTACTCCAACATACTTGCATCTCTTTGATTCTACTTCTGATATATACATGTGTCAAACTTGTGGGAAGCTCTGGCACTCTTCGTAATTTATTAGAGTAAACACGTAATTCTTTTAGTTTTTCTAAATGTCCAATTGATCCTGGCAACTCAGTAATGTCTACATCAGTCAGATTCAGCTTGCATAAAGATGACTTATTACCAATCCAATCAATTGAATCATACCAGAGCTTATTATACATCCTCGGGAGAGTCTGATTCTCGAACTCAACGATGGAAGTGGCAATTCCACCTAAATCTTCACATTGGTCTAGCATCAATACTTCCAAATTTGCAGACGTCTTGAATAGCGTCTCTCTCGTGTACCAACAATGGCGAATAGCTAAAACCTTCAATCGATCAGCCTACAAGATAAATGACCGTTAAAAGCATGGGTAAAGGAAAATTCTATTATGTTATTAATAAAAGAATACTAATTACTTTAATTACATAGGTGAGTTATAAGTACCTTGATTTTGCACCATTCTATATACCTTCCCAATCTGTTGTAACCAGAATCTCTCATTTCAAGAACAATTAAATTTTTAGGTTTGAAATTGATAGGCTCGAAATGTGAGAAACTCACAATAAGCCATTTTAACTTTGGAAAAAGACCCTCAAAATCTCCCATCACTTTACAAGAAATCAGTTCGAGGAACCTTAATCTACATAAGTTTGTCATGTTCTCCCTTGTGATGGTTGCATTAGATATGCTCAATGTCTCCACACACTTCTGTACCTGCTAAAACGAACAAATTAAATTAAATTCATATTAGTGGATTGCACTTTGGATCTTATATATCACATTTTACTCGTGTCTGTGTATGAAGATATTAATCCATAATCCAATTCATTTAATAAGTGTGTTTCATATGTTACTTATGATAGGCAGGTTGATAGTTTGTCAGGTTTTTTTTTTTTTTTTTTTCCAATGAAAATCATGTTTATGTAATTGTCTTTGATTAAATAAATGCTTACTTCAATATAAAACATAACAGCAAGATAATACAACTATTGTCCGTTGATGCATACGTTGAGTTCTATACGACTAACTTAAAGCAAAGATTTACCAAATAAAATTGATTTATAAGACGCCTCAATGCTAAACAAAGTTGATTTATACAACCATTTTAGTGTCTATTAAAACTATCAGGGGCCTCATTAATAAGGTTCAACTTCACAAATAAAATTGAAGCTTAAAATTGCATTCTATATATTATATCATAACTATGCTTTTTCTTTTCTTTTCTTCCTTTCCTTAAGATGTTAGAATTAGATTTCAAAGGAAGATAAAAAATGTTAATTGTTACTATTATTAAAACTAGAGTTAGAGACGATAATCAAAGAGAAATTGGTGATAATTAAGGAGACAAAGGTAGTGGAAGTAAATTAAAAGATAATGTCAAATGTATGGAAGTAAATTTTAGAATAGCCTAGAATAAGTATGTGGTTGAATGTAAAAATTTCACTCTAAACTGATTGGTAGAACAATCATCTACATATTAAAGGTACCTGTTTGTGAAATGATTTATGTGTTAGACATGTTCATAAATAGTTGCAATCCTTCTATCAATTGAATGAAGTTTTTCTTAAAATGACACTATTTATGATTAATTCATATTTTATTCAAATTGATAAATGAGATACTGATTTACAATACCAACTCTAGCTCAAGATTTATAAATGGAGAATTTTTAAAAGAACATGATGCTTAAGTTTAACAATAGTATACTTGAGGCTAAGTTCTAAAATCCAATATGCTAAAAGCACGCATGGCATTGTGAAAGCATTTAGAATTAGGATAGAATCAACTTGAAGCCCAATATCAAATATCCCTTATTTTTCCCACATCCTCACACAATTTTCATCAATGAGTATTTACAAACAAAAACTAAGATATAGAATCGCTCTAGCAATGCAAGATTTAACTATATTAACATTAGAAAAAGAAAGTGCAATTTTTTATTTAAGCAATCCACTATAAGGAGCTAGATGCTCAATAGGTTCACATCACAAGCTTGAATTATTACCTTTTTCTCATGTAAAATGTCAAGGCTTCCATTAATATGAAATCTGCTTTGGATCCCACCGTTCTCATCACTTTCCTCTTGCACTATGGTCCTTCCAAAATCTTTCAATACATCATGCATCCATAGATATTCACCATCAAAATCATTGTTGTGGAAAATCACTTTAATCAAAGAACAATCTTTGAGAGCTCGTATTGCATTATCTGGACACCAGCCACAATCTTTCCACATATAGTATGCGCTTATTTTACTTAGCTCTCCACGATAACATGCTATATCAAGAAATATTTTTTGTTGATTACTCTTTAACCCTCGGTAACTTACCATCAATCCATCTTGGATGCTCTTGTCAGGGATGTTTCTTAATTCTTCCAATGTTTCCCCCCATTCTTCTTTACTTTTTCCACACAATGATGAACCAAATACCTCGAGAGCTAATGGAATACCTTTAATGTAAGAAACAACTTGCTTTGAAAGAGCCTGGAATTCCTTAGGAGGAAAGTCCTTCCTAAAAGTAATTTTGCTGAAAAGCTTAATTGCTCGATTATAATCCATCTCCTTCAACTCATAAGCATGGAGGTCCATATCTCGCTCCAATAAATCCAAAGTCCTCTTATTCCTTGTTGTGATGATAACTCTACTTCCACTTGCAAAGCTAACATGATGTCCTACTAAATCTGCCAATTGTCTATCACTACTCATATCGTCTAAAACAATTAGAACTTTCTTATTTTTGAGTCCTTCCTTTATCTTATTTGTCCCATCATTACGATCAAAATTGAGCCAGCTAGCGTGGGATTGATGATATCATTACACAATTGTCGTTGCAGCTCTAAAAGCCTCTCACTTTCTATATTTTCTCGAACATTTGCTAAAAAGCTACAACATCCTGGAAACTCAGAACAATATCGATTGAATATAAGCTTGGCTAGAGTTGTCTTTCCAATACCTCCCATTCCGAAGATTCCAATAACTCGAAAGCCATCGGAGTTCAAGTCTAGAAGAGTTTCAACATGGTGCATTTCATTGTCGTTGTCAACTAAATGATTAGTCACATCTTGAAGTTTGGGCATTAGTTGATTGACAAGCTCTCGTGCAATTGATGTAATCTCCTCTGCTTCACTGCATTGTAAACAAATAATTTCTACTTCATTATATGCGTGTCCATGACTTTTATGTGATATGATCTAAAACAATAAACGTACCGCCTATGGATAGGGTTTTTTCAAATTGGATAAAATTTCACCATTGTCATATTGGATACTAATGTGACATATGGCTGATAAAACAAAAAGTAAAGTTGCTTAAATTTGTTTTGCATATGCACCATAACCTCCTAAAAATTGAAATAGCGTGTTTAAACCTACTAATATTTGAAAAAATGTGCTTTAAAAGTTAATGATTTACTATATTACATACCAAAAAATTAATAAAAGTACTAACAATTAAAAAAATGGAGATATATAAAATTAATTTGATTTTTATGCATCTCAAGGATTAACTAATTTTTATAAGCTTAATATTATGTTAAAAAGAAAATTAATTTAATAAAAATAGGTACATGTACCATATGAATCTACATATAAGGGACTAAAGTCATTTCAAAATAGTAATTTTAGTAGAATGTGGTATATATTTGCATATCTATCGAGATGATGCTGGTCATATATGTACCTTGAAAATGAATATATTGTAGCAATTTATGAGAAAGATATGAAATGATTACAATATTTTTTTCTTTTTGAATATTACTATTCCTATATATATGATAATAAACCATTATCAAGTGTTTGCATGCAATTCGAACCTTTCCTCTTAGGGTTTTATTTCCCTTTTTACCCCTTAATTCTTAGCATTTTTTGTATGAGGAAGAAAATAATGAAATCTAGACCCATATAGTATAAGACATTAAAAAGATTATTTTTCATTAAGATTCTTCTAACTACAGAGAAAAAGAAAGGTGTTTCAAATTAATTTTTGAAAAGTACCTAGTTATCCATTTTAGTTGTAAAAATATGTATGACAAATATAAATTTTTGTACTACATGCATTGGTTAAATGATGGGATAAATCAAAGTGGTCGTTGAAGCTTTTTACTACTTCACTCTTGTGGATCAATTCTACCTATTTTGTATAAGTTTGAGAACAATCTATATGTCTAAGGAATAAATGATAAAGCTAAAGTCAATAAATAAAGAAATTATTTTATCAATGTAGACCATCTATTTTATAAATATTTAGATAAATCAAGAATTTAGATAGACTTTAAGTGCATAAATTAAAGAATGTTCTTAAAATAAGAAGGTCAATAGTAAATCACTATGAGTTTGAACCATTATGATCATTTGAGAAAGAATGACGAAACTTATATCGATGTTGTAGAGAAAAATATAGGAAAACTTTTTAGTACATACTCTAAATTATTGATCATATACAAATAGATCTACTCAAATAACTTTCAAAAGTGCACCCATTTGTCTATAGATTCAAACCTCCTAAATTGTCATCAATTATGATTCTTTTCAACCACAATTTAAAGTAGAAACAATTTAAGGATTACTTATGGATAATAAAGTCACACTTAGGTCATGGGCTTATTGTAATCAATCAGTTAATCAAGGTTGTATTAATTAATATAAAATTTTTATGCATGAAAAAGAGAAGAATGTGCTTACTTTTTATTGGCAATATAACATCCTGCCTTTTCAGTTGCCATTGCAAGTGCATTTTCCCATTTGTCAACTTCATCCAACTCAATTGTAGAGCTATCACGATGTTTTTGAAGAGCACTTTTGTACAATGGTGTTTTGAGTTTAACGTCGTCGGGTGTCACATCATAAAATATGGGAATGATTTTACTTTTACTTTCTATCATATGGCAAAGTTCACGAAGACATGCTTTACTAGAAGCATAGGTACGAGAGAAGATCGGTATACAAATTCGAGAGTTAGAGATGGCTCTCTTAAGGTCTTCATTGATTTCCTCTCCTTTTGTCATCTCTTTATCATCTTTATATACATTAAAACCGAGAGTTACCAAACGATCATAGAGATGAGCAGTGAAATTATTCCGAGTATCAAATCCTCTAAAACTCAAAAAGATGTGGTATTCTGTAGAATTTGTTTGTTTTGTAGATAGTGGAACATTATCTGTTAAAGCTTCCTCTAACTTTCTTTTTCTCATCTTCTAAAAAATATACCCCTGCAACAATTTCCCATCATCTTAAAAATTAGAAGTGAATAACAAGGAAAAAAAAAGAAAAAAAACATAATGTGCAAGTGATTATTATATCTGCTTAGAAAACGATTAGTGAATACTATGATTGCGACAAGCATAACAGAATGATAAATAACGCTAAGTAAATTAATCGAATATGGAATTGCTTAAAGCATACTTTTTTTTTAATCTAATTGAAGAAGAGTGAATACATGTTTTTACATACCCATCAAAGAAGCTTACCTTAGTTACACTTTTCTTTATATAACTATCCTAAGTTATTAATTATTACTCTTCTCTAAAACATGAAAGTGTAAATTATCAAACCTCATAATGTTATAGATGTTTATGAAAATCAACCAAAAAAAAAAGAGGATATTTGGCAGATTCATCTTAATGGTATTTATTAAAAAAATATGTTTTCCATGTTGAATAAGAATAATATTGATAAATTTATGGTCATATATAGATATATATACCATATTATGGAAGCAACTCAAATTCAGAAGGTGTTCTAAATGAATTTTCTTGTGTGGATTGAGTACATGGACCAAACATGATAATATAATATGGTATAAATATTATATGCTGACATATAATCTAAGAGATTATACGGTCTTAAATTCTTCTCCTTTAGTTATTAAAAAAATCTATTTATAACTGTTTGATGTTTACATGGTTAATTTACTCTATTTAGATAAATATATACAAAAAATAAGAACAATCAACCGAGTTTCTTGAAAACATCCTCAAAATCTACTTAGGAGGTGTCTTCAAAATTAACTAATTAAATTTAAAAGTTCAACAGAGAAAATCTATATATTGTGTTACTGCTTGTCAACTCTCAATTAATTACTAAATCTACTGTGCTTTACAAAAAACCATTCATTACGATTATATTCTTTCTTCGAAGTAATGAAAAATATATGAGTTAATGTAGACATATCACACTATTATAAGTTACTTAATAAACCCATTATTATTGTCATTGAAATATAAACAATTTAATCCATATATTTTCAATAGCTTTTCAACCCATTAAAAGAATATTATCAAACTAGTTTCAATAAATAACATTTCTCTATATAATCTATTAAATTCTTCCCATAAAATCCTTTTAGAACTTTAATAATCATCAGACGGGAATATTATATGTTACCAATTAACTATTTACATGTTGGGTTGCCCATTGGCAATAAGTGTTTTTTTCCCCCTCCTTATTTTAATTCAACCATAAAAATTATTATAAATTAATCAAACTTGCCCATTGAGCCTTAAAATTAGCATCCAAACAAATCCATTTATTGAACTTGTCCATTTAGCCCCATGGTGCATTGATTCTCTCTACCTCTTCCATGGCTTTTAGAAAAATGATAGATATAGGGAATAATATGTTAGACCTTGTAAATAAGGTCCAACACCCTATTAGCAATACTAGCAATATGCCTTAATCTCTTTGAAAGATATCAAAAAATCTCTTTGTGCTCTCTTGAACTATCTCTACTAAACCCTATTCAAATTTCTACTTAGGTATATATCTTACTTTCATTGACTTTCTATCATATCCTCTGAGGTTTCTAATCTATTACTCTATGACAATGTATCTAAGGTATAGTCGTCATTTTGTTTCTTTTCAAGCTTTTAGTATTTGATTGCATGTAAGGAAAAGGTAATGGCTATAAGTATTGAATCAATTTCCTAAATGTCACAAAATAAACCTTCTTTCAATAAAAATCCAGATCTCTTTTATCCTCTCTTTTCATCTATTTATAAAGTTCTATAATGTTAGTCACATGTAGTTGAAATATCTGTTATTTTATGACTATATTTGTTATTAGGATTGTATTTAATTTATATCTATGAGATCTTGTTTATTATGTACATTCTTTAACTATTTTTACATGCATTAGTTATGTTTTTTTTTTTTTTTTAAACAAAGTCTATTGGTTGGTAGTTGCATTGGCTGTGACATAACTAGTAGCTTTTTATTCATCAAGCCAAAATATTGTAGTTCAAATCTTGACATAAACATCTGGATTCATAATTTAATATAAGGTATAGACTCGTAAAATTGTGATGGAGTTGTACCATTTGCGCTTTATTGCTGGAATTGAATTATGGAACTGAGTAATTTTCTATATTTCATTCTATCACATGTGATTTGAATTATGTGATATCCACTTTTATGGATACAAATAAAAACAGTTGATAATCACATTTAGACGAAGCAAGTGCAGGATGATTTATACTTACTAAAATGAAATCGCTCTTTCCAATTGGAGTTTAATACTTTCTAAATTATAGTACATTTACTTTGGATGTCATAAAATTTCCCCCATGATAACTTTTACTATAAGTTTTGTCTAGTAAGACGATTCAATTTAACAGATTAGAGATTTAGTAAAAAACAAAACATGCGTTGCAATGGAATTCCATTTAATGTATGTATTAATATTTTATAATTTTGATATATATTCAAAATAGAGAGAATTTCAAGAACCTACGTTTACATTTTTTATCTTAAGATCTAAGTTATGAGAAATGAGGTATAATAAAATTTTGTTACTCCTTTTTATAAGAGTCGATAAAAGTTAGCTCTTGAAATAGAACAATAAAAATAAAGGTCCTGATTATAAAAGTAAAATATAAGATTTGTAATGAAAAAATATAAAAAAAAATTTGGGTCTTTGTATTTTTTTTCCCTAATCTCATATCTAACTTTAACGGCACTTATAAGGAGGGTAATGAAATACGATTTTCGGCCGTTCTTGAAAACATCATAAAATTTTTTACTTTTGTAGATCCTTGGCGCAACCAGAAGTCTTCCTTTGCCTCATACATACAAAAAACCGACATGGCGATATACTATAGAGATTTAATTATGTATTGGTTTAAATTTAAGTAGCATAAAAGTCGGGTCAAATATTAAGGAAAAAAAAATTCTCGTGTGGTCAAGAAATTGGACTTGGTATTATTAACACAAGTTACCCTGATCATAAATCTAAATCATTTAACTTGTAAGAATGCTCGTTGTGTACATATACATACATATATTGAATAATGATAGGAATTTGATAAAAATGGCTAGCTTTACTGAGACACTTGGACTCAATATTATTGCCATAAAGTTTTGATATATTTTATTCTACTTTGATTTGCCTATTGGCTGCATTTGCAAACACATTTTAGATATCTTATTATGCTTTAAGCACACATTAATATATCTTATCAGTTATAGGTTATGTTTCAAGGCATAGAATGTATTTTCCGAGTTTAGGTTTGAGCTTTTAAAACTCATCTAATTGCATTCTTTATCTTTTGTGATCTGAAGAGAAAATCCTTTAATCTAACTATAAGGTCGAATTTTGACTAGTACAAAGTTGATCCATACAGTGCTAATTTGTTCGGTTAAAGGAATGAAGATAACAAACACTATTTGTCAAATTTGGAATTGTAGAAATGAATGAACTTTCAACACAAATCTGAATTCTCGAAAGAAGACACCCAAATTATTCAGGGATTTCTCTGTTGATTAATTTATTTTTCACTTAGATACTAGATATACGAATGTGGATTAAATTAAATCACATATGGATCAAACAAGATTAATTACCTAACTTGGACTTTAAAAATAAAGAATACTAAATAATGTGCTTTTTAGAAATTTTAACGCATCAATGGGAATCCACAAAATTTTTGGCTTATAATGATAGTGAACATGCAATCCGAAGCAACTAATATATATATATTTACCTCTTTTAGATCTGTGAAGGATGGAGTTGAAGTTAATGACTAAGATCAAAAGCTGCTGTTGGAATTACCCTTTCACGTGACAATCCAATGCTTCCTAATCAAGAAGTCACTGCCTGGGCTCTGCTTAGACAATTCGGTAAACATATGTAATTTTTTTTTTCCCAAGAAAAAGTATAATAAAAAGGCCAACACAATAAATTGTAGAGAGGGAAAGTTGATTGAAAGAATTTAGATGATGAAAAATCTCGAAATAAGGAGATTCAAGTAATATTACTATTTATTGGAGAAAAAAAATGGTTACGATACCATTTAGTTTTGGGTAAATTTTATGTACACCTTTTGTAATATTTTAAAATTGTGTGGACCTTTAACTTTTTGAAAAGTTAGCTCCGGGATCTCCCAACACTTAAATTTATTATTTAGAATAAATTTCACAAATACCACTTATTTTTTAAAAAATGGGTACCTAAGCCCCCGAAAATTGGATTTCATGTGGTTCAGATGTCAACTTTTTAAAAAGCAAAACGCCTGCACATTTTTAAAAGATTTCAGTATGTTGATGCAATTTACTCCTTCGATTCCGTTCTATAAACCACGAGGAACATACCTGATGTAGGACAACCACAGGAAAATATGTAATTCTGCAAAATAATGTTAAAAACTGAAAAAAAAAAAAAGACACTAGATAAAATAATCAATACCAAACCATAATTTACATAGACAAACTATAACCATCATTTTTTCAATGAGTAGGCAGCTCCAATATGTAATTAAGAAATTTTTCAGTGGTCTCATCTCGTGGGTAGTGACTAGTGAGTGATTGGTCAGCCCGGTTTTAAGGTGGTCAGTAAAAACTAGTTGTTGTTGTGTCTTTTCCATCTTTTTGGTCTCTCCCTCTCTCTCCTCAAAAGAAGCCTAGGGATTTTATTATTTTTGTTAGATTTTTTAGATAATTATCTTTAATAGTATTTCTATTAAATAAATTATTGTAAATCAATATGGTGAAACGCATTAGTGAGAAGCAACTATATTATATAATATAAATACGAAAAATATATAAAATAAAAGTGCAAATTGAATAAGGATGAAGACACAAGCAAATAAACTGTAACTTACCCTATCATATATACATCAAGCAAGGTTAATTACTAGAGATGGAATTTATATATAAAAGGAAAAAAAAAATACTGAAAAGTACTAGGAAGCTATAATATTGAAATTTTAATGCATCATGAGAATCTACAAAGAAAAATTTAAGAAATCATTTTCAATATGTAATATGTGAATAAATATGTGGAAGAAGCAAGAAGTGAACGCAAACCTCTTTTAGACCTTTTCTTTTGGATGGAAGTGGGATTTATTAAGTAGATCAAACGGTGATAAGAAGAACCTTCAAAATCAGTTTTCTTGTTTTCTGATGAGGGAAGGGGGAGGAGAGAGTGAAGAAAGATGTAAAATTAACGTGTATGGAGGTAATTTTATATGGTCTGGTCAAAGTCGACGGAGAGACGAGAAGGAAGGAGCCTTGGTAGTTTCCTGTCTGTCCTACCGAAAAGACAAAGGCATTGCCTGGTTATTTCCTTCGAATGATATTGGCCTTCGTGTAAGTCTTCTTCTAGTCAATATGTTATGACTAATTGGACAGCGAATATGGCGACAGCCTTGCCAGAGCATTTAATGAATTTCTTTATATATAAAATTATATGGATAAAATTACAAAAACATGATAGTTTTTAATTTTCAATAAATGCATTACAGAAATTTTTATATTTTTATAAATAAGTTATCTAAGTTTTAATTTTAATAAATATGTGTTTTAGTACTTTTTGCAAACAAGTGACCTGACTTCAATAAATACATTACTTGTATTTTTTTTTTTTTTTTTTACTTTGTATTAGTAATAGATTAGGGACATGGGCTATGTATTTGTCGAAAATCAAAATTTAGGTCACTTGTTTGTAAAGTACCAAAATACATGTCATGTATTTGTTAAAAATAAAACTCAAGTCATATGTTTGTAAAAATATCAAAATACTGATAATATATTTGTTAAAAATCAAAACCCATGTAACTTATTTATAAAAATAGCAAAACACGAGTTATATGTTTGTAATTTACCCTATTTATATGATCATGTATTCTACATTTTAATATTTTATCATAAACTGAGGGTTAATGATTATAGAAGTGTTTCAACTTCCCCTTCTTTTCATTTTAGTGTCAATTTTCTTTTTCTTTTCTTTTCTTTTTTAAATTCTGCACCTCCACTTTATTTCTAAAAACGAAATAAATAGGTGAATTATTTATAATAACCAACATAACAATACTATAAGAAATCAAAATTACAATGAGAAATAATTATCAATAATGATGATACTTATAATGCTATACACAACAAGCCATTTAAGATTAAGGCTATAAATGAATAGATAGTGTTCGAATATGAGTTGGAGTTTTAAAATATTCAATTCGAATAGCTCAATAACTTAATCGAGCTTTTTATATATTTATCATAAAAAAATTATAAACTTTGTGTTTTTTTCATTTGTAAAGTCTATTTTCATACTTTTATTCTTTACATCTAATAGTCCATATTTATAATATTAAATACGAAGTCAACCAAAATCCTATTATATTCCTAAATTCCAACTTATTTTTTAGTCTAATTGAGCTTATTTTTCAGTCTATAGGAATAATCGAGCATAATTGAGTCCAGCTTGACTAAAATTGAGCTTATTGAATATTAATTTGAATCGAGCTCGGACTTAAATAATAAAACTCGATCTAGTTTAAGCTTTTAGATTTTCAATAGAGTTGAGGCTGAGCTTGATACTTTATCATCTCAACTTGACTGTTTTACAATCCTATTTAAGATTGAGCATATACATATAATATTATACGTGTATCAATGATTCCTATGTGTAAAATTTGGAAAAAAACAACACTATTGGACTATCTGAATAGAGTATGGATACACATGTACTACTAAAGTGGTTACGATAATTTCATTTTTTTTTTTTAAATTTGATGGGAAGAAATGATTATTAGATAACATAGATAAGATTAGATAGTTTTACATGCTATACCAACACCCTCCTTAACTAATACAAATTGATAAGATTAAATTTCGCTACCATGCTATACTTTAACATGATAAGTATCATAGCCTAAATAGGGTTTAGCGTGTTAACAATACCACAATATATAACAGTTAAGCATTATCAATAAAAACTATCATTTGCTAAGTGTATTTCTAACCAATTTTAGATTCAAGAAATTGTTATTTAAGTTGTTTAAATAGTAATATCAAATTTTAAACTCATCAGAAATAGTCCCTCATCAGTACATAGGAATCCTCAAACTGTAGATATTAAACTCTTAGAAAACACAAAATAATAACTAGCACAGCTAAACGTCCAGCTCATCTAGTCTCTCACTAATGTCCAACACATACTCCATGTAATCAATTAATCTATATCAGAATCATTGTTTTCATTAGAAAAAGAAGGTAACGAGCCAAAGCCTAGTAAATAGCAACACAAGTATATACGATGTGATCACACGCACTTGTTATAATGCAAAATGCATCAATCAATAATTTAAATCTTTAATTTAAGTATAGCAAAATAATAGGAGAGCACTCACACTTTGACGGGAATCTGAAGATTCTGAATAGCAACAACTGTTAAGGAGTTGATATAGGTAGCCCGAGTACTTATATTTCTTATAGAATCATTAAAGTAAGTCTCCTTGTTTAGGAGTCATACCCTTACTCGTTTTTACTCTCATCAATCCATTATATATTATAGTTCAGTCGGTCTCATAAACATAAACTATACTATATCACTACTCTCTAAATTTAGTAAAAATCACCTCGATACTGTTTATCCTATTAGTTACCTGCCAAGTCATTCATGATGGCCTAAGCGTCTAACTACCGTGCTGGCACTATCACATAATTTAGTTGCTCCTCTAACCATATTAAATGATAGAAATTATAATTAAGCAATTAATTACGCTATTTCATTTTAGGATGTCTGTCTTAACAAGTAATATACAAGTTACTACGTACCTATTAACATAATATACTATATATTAGATCAAATGATTGGCTTAGTTAATAATAGGTATATGTTTAATAAAAATCATTCATATAAGTTTCAAAACAACAATTCTACTCATCAACCAGTATTTGATAAAATAATTAAAAATAAGATATATATATGTGATATATATATTATAGGTCCTCACTTAAGACTTAAATTGATTTTTAAACTAATAGACCCTAGTTAATTAAGAAAGCCCATTTTAGGTTAGATGATTCCATTCACATTATAAATATACCATTTATGCCAATATCATGTTAATAGACTTAATTTATTTCTAATTAAGTCCACCCTTACATTATAGTCCCACATATGCATCTATTAATCACCATTCAACTTCCTATAATATATTATTTAATTACTCAATGTCATATTTTAATAATCAAATATATTAAATATATTCAATTCGCATATATTTAACCAAATTCAAATAAAATTCAACTTTCAATAACTAATTCATTATTCGATTCAATTTGTATTCAACTTAATCAAACCAATAGATTAACTGTTAGGTTGGTTTTTATTATCAAATTTTTAGTTAAACTTTATTTTTATGTGTTTTACTTAATTCTAATCCATTTCAACTTACTTGGACATGTTTAACATCAATTTAAACCAAATTACATCAAGTTTGGTTGAAAACAGGGGAATAACAGGACACTTAACCAGTTTTTATCAAATTAAGGATGGTTTGGTGGGTGTCTCTTCCGGTTCGGTTCACCATATGAAAATAGACTTCCAACTCAGTCTGGCCGACAAAGCCTCATCCCCAGAGGTTACCAAAACTGGTTCTATTCACCCTTAAGCATTATTTCATGTAGCTGATGAACTTTGTTTTTGCACTTGTACAATTTTCGAATTTAATCTAATCCATCAAATATTCCACATCAATTATACATTTTAATCACACACATTCATCATTTACTATTTAGATCCTATTGTACAAATTATTTCATCAATTAAATGCATCAAATTAAGAAATAAAATCACCATTGATGCATTACTCATATAATTCCAGCCTTTATATTCATAAATGTTCTTGCATGTTCAACATGATTTCATTCAATCACATCAAAATCATATTCAACATGCATCCATTGATCTAAACTCATAATTATATATACATATACAATACAATTATCAAAATTAAATCAAAACATGAATTAATAACCCCACATTTATCCAACACATGAATCTTCATCTAATTTTAAGCCCATGCCCATGATATTCGGATTTACTTACCTAAATAATAACAAAACAATCAAATCCTTAATCTACCACTAACCTAAATTCCCATTTAAAAAAACTCTATTATTGATAAAAAAAAAAATTGCATAGACTAGATTTTCGTGTAAATTAAGGGAAAATTTATTTGTCCAAGATGTCGGCAAGAGGAATTTTTTTTCAAAAAAAGTGCTTTATGCTTTTTTTATGGCCATTTAGTTCACACAATCTATACTTCATTCAAAGTCGACAGGACGTGAAGGAAGAATCCTTTATTCTCTCTCCGTCTCCCTTATTTGTGAAGTTACCTTCCCACTCCCATCGGACAATTTTCATGTTTCGAGAAGAAAGAATAATCGTTTTAGACGAGCCAAGGGGAAGATAAAATATAAAAATATTGCCCTCGTTGTCGCCGTGAAATTTCCATTGTTTTAGTTTATAAACAAAAAGTAAGTCCATTCACATAAAATCATTAGCCTTCGGAAAAGTACGACTCAACGCATAATATGAATGGATATGTCCAATATATATATATGTATATATATATGCAAAATTTTATAGCCCATCATTTTTCCTTAATTTTACCAATCTAGTCCGTTGAAACTTAATAACTTAAAATTATATCCAATAATAATTTCAGTATTGAAATATTTAATATATTAATTATTATATTTATTTCAATGGAATTGAGTAGAAGTTCATATATTTATATAAAGAGAGAGAGAGAGAGGAAGTTATTTTCTCAGCAATATTTAGTTAAACGCACTATTCTTTACATGAGTTATTTAACTTGTCAATGTTTATCTCAAAATTTACTCAAAATGTTCTATTTTGTTTCACTTAATGGAATAAAGTGGGAATTGAATTGCAATTCAAAGAGAATGTAATAGAGTTGTTTTGGTTATTACAATGTTTATTTGATGTAAAAAGTAAATAAGTAATTATTAAAGTAAAAAGTAAAATATGTATAATGCCTCCTGTATTTATTACAGAGAGAGGATAATTGTATAGATGCTATTTTCAAAACAGAGGTATTTATGACAAACTTCAAAAATAGACCAATGACAATTCATGAGTTGAAGATATGAATTGTTATTCATCATTTTACGTAATAATAATTCGTTATTATTTTAAAGTGAACACCATAATATCAGCTTTACATTGAATAAGAAAGAAATGAATAACTATTCATGTCAAGTGAACTGATAGAAAGAGTAAATGGTATCTAAACTCTTTTTTTTTTCGCCTTTAAGTACTTAACTTTTCAAAATGATGCAATAATATCTCTGCTATAACGTGTTGTTACCAAATGGGACCATGATTATCCATGAATAAGGCAGTATTACATAGGTACTATCTCTTAATTAAAGTTGCATCTTTTTTGTACTTGCAAAAATTTTCACAGGAAAAGACACCAAGATGATATCTAATAAACGATTAAACTATAAAAGTAATAGAAGATATAATTATCAAACACACAATTAATATGAAAAAATTGAAGAGACGATTTTATTATTACACAATCAGCTATAGTGCCTAGTGGCATTCAACTAGACCATATGATGAAATAAAAATTGTAATATGGAGCATATACAACCTTCCCACGGATAATTGTCAGTGGGCAATTTACTCCATAAATTTACTCATTTCAACTATCCATTGTTAATATGATCCAACATATGATATTATTGGTAGAACTCTATAATAAATATTATTGGTCCCTATTGTTTTATTTATTTAATTTGCCATTAGTCCCTCTTCATTTAAAGGGTCAAGAATTAGATAGATGTTGAATTTCCATCTTAAAACATCAAACATTTGTACATATTCAAGAATGTTCACTACTACCGGTGGAGTTTGATATTTGATAGCTATTTCAATTATCACAAGTGTATTTAAAACTGTCGATATTTTCTTCTCTTTCTTATTCCATTACTCTCTTAATCATCTTTTATGGGTCATTTCACGTCACTTCACATAGATCATGTAAAGTATGGGACTCACATAGCTTGCATGTGATCACTTGATTTGAATTCATACATCTACACATTGCAGAAGTTGTTGGTTATTATTGTCCATTTATATCTATAAAGTTAGGGAGAGAGAGTGGGACTTTGTTTCCTTTAAATATATTCGAATATCTTGAAGTAGATGTCGTCACGGTTTGGTTTGGATCCACAACCGGACTTGAACCACCGGTTCTCAGTTTCAAAAATGATGGAACCGGAACTAGATCCGTGGGAGCCGGTTTGGTTCTGGGTTCTTAGGAACTGCCAGTTCCCACGGTTCAGTTCCGATTCTAAAGGAACAGAGAACCGTGAAATAAAAAAATCAATAAAATAATTTACTTAATTTAAGTAAGGCAATAATTACAAAATAAACTTTTAATTTGAAATAACATTGAGTCTAACAATAATTGTCTATAGCTCATTAGTTAAAACAATTCTATAGCTATGCATTTATTTATATGTAATTACTTGCACTTTTTTAGTTGTCATGTTAGCAATATGACACTACAAAATATTTAAGATTCAAATAAATCCTTACAACACCAAAAAAGTCACAACTTTGGTTAGAAGTCTACATAAATTCAATAACAAATTTTTAATATATTTCTTACTTATGTTGTTAATAAAAACACATTAAATGTCATGAATAAGAAATAATTTTTTTACTTTTCATGCGAAAATAGTTTTAAATATTTATTTTTTAATTATAATTTTTTATAATTTGCTTTTGTTTTTCTTGCTTTCCTTTTTTTTTTTTTTTTGTAGCGTAGAATTGTAGAAACCGTTGGTTCCGCAAATTCTCTAGCCAGTTTTTGAATAGACGGCTACAAAACCGCCGGGTTAGGCTGTTTCTGGGTGTGGAACCGTAAGGACTTGTCAGAAACGATGGGTTCTTTGTCGGCTCGGACAAACCATTCCTAGTCCGGTTCCTAGTTCAGGAACCACTGGTGATGGGTCAAGTCAGTTCCCGATCCGGAAACCGACCATGAATTTCTATCTTGAAGGAAAAGGAAGCCTTACTTTTTCACTCTCTTTCAAATGGACCATTTTTTGTGTCCATTGGCTTTTACCTATCCCTTTTTTAAAATTCCTCTACCCCGGTAATATTATGTTTGATGTTAAGGTGAGTTTATTATCATTGGCCTTTCTTTACTTTGTATTGAATGTTAATTGAATTTTTGCAATTTCTTTTAGCAAGAATCTATTTATAATTTTAATTACTTTCATCCTGCGTTAAACCTATCATTAAGATGAAAATTATTGTATCCTAAACATCTATGACGTAAACTCAATACATTATATTGAAAGGGCAGTTAGCAATATTTAAAGCTTCTAAAATGATACTTTATAATAATAGAATACGCAAAAAATGTTCTTATTCGGTGAAAAGGCTCATGGCTTTGGATTCCAACTGGCCTGTGTACCAAAAGCAAAATTTTATATAATTGGTTGGAGGAGTGAGAATTTGAGATTATGTATATATATATATATCCTTTTATTTAATCAAGAAGCTAGATGATAGATGATTATAATTCTATTTTTCAATATGGAGGGGCTTCGTTAGGTTGTGTGTAGGTTTAGAGGTCCAGTCGACAACGATTGGTAACAATTAGATTTGCTAATCAGTCACATTTTCTTATAGGTATAAATTTAGTATCCTATTGTGCTATTAATTGAGTTTCCAGCATAGATTAAGATATCTTGTAGGGTCTAGATAAGGTTTCGAGTTTCGAATCAAGTTTTTGAAACCCATATGATTATACGCCTAATTTTTGTGACTTGAAAAAGAAAATCCTTAAATCTAATAATACAATTCAATTTTGTTTGGTGTGAAGCAATGAAGGAAAATGAGCTATGCTGGCATCCAATTTTAATTATTATAATGTACATTACATCAAGTGTAACTAGTTCAATTATATACAATTTAAAAATGAATGTCTTTTTTTTTTTTTTTGCCAAATATATTTATTGTAACATTTTTACGGATGGGGAATCGAATAGCGATCTATTCTGACTGTTATTGTTAAATTTAATCTAACCAACTTCCCAAATCAAATAATACATCCAAAACCTAGCTAGTTTTTAATGGCAAAAAAAAGAAAAAAAAACCAAATACATCAATCATATCTTTTTTTGTTTTTTCCTTTACGTAACCTTGTCGAACAATCTAAAGTTAAATCATATCAACAATGTTAATTATCACGCTTTGAACTTACCAAAAAAAAAAAAAAAAAAAAGGGGACACTGAAGAAGAAAAACATACTGGTGAGCTATTTTGAAAATTTTAATGCATAGTGGAAATCTAGAAAATTTTAGCAAACCATTTGTAGTATGTGATGAGTGGGCGGATATGTAATCTGAAGGATCAAGTGTTTACTTGACTCTCTACAGGGTGGAGGTGGAATTTAATAAGTAGATCAAAATCCAATTAATATCACGATTGCGTTATCGTTTCATACCTCAATTGGAATTGATGAAAACTACGTTTCAGGATACAGCTACACAAGACCTAAAGGCTAAAATTGTTGTTACAGTTTGTCCTTCCAAAAAAAAAGTCTTGCCTGATTATTAGTGTGAAAACACGCTTTATGCTTTTATGATTGCCGTCCAACTCACTTTGTCTATACTTTTTTTTTTTAATTTTTTTTATTGGGGGTCGTCCACTTTTTCTATACTTTGTCAATGTCAATTGCCAACCAAATGAGAAAGAACGGCCTATCATCATTTCCTTTATTCTCACTCTTCATCTCCCTCTTTACCACTATAGGTTTGGGTTTTTGTCAAATTTGTATAGAGAAAAAGAGAAAGCAAATGTATGGGGCTTGCTGGAAACTTCCAATTATTAAAGATGACTAGGATAGAATTACATGTTCATATTATGCTGCAATGGGTTTCGACCATATGATATATTTTGCCAGGGCAAAATAATGGTTCAAGGTGGACTTAAACATAGATATACAAAGTGATAAGGAATAAAATTACACTTACACAAAAATGTAATTTCCATTTTTCTTTGTATTAGTTTAAGTTAAAGAGGTTCATAAAATTGAACAAAATCATAACGAAACATAAATGAATCAAAGTGTCCTAGAAAATGTAAGGTTTGTTTAGAGAAGAGAACTCAAATAAATAGTAAGAAGCCAAATGAAATATTTGAATATATATACATATATATATATATAATTTCCTTTAAGAAAAGATAAAGAACAAATAGATTACTATATTAAAAAATAGTTTGTACAAATCATATATTGCATTACTTAGAAACATATTAACAACATCTTCCTTATTTGCCAAGAAAGGTAAATCAATGTTAGAAGTTTTATTTATTTGAATTTTCTTTGGCTTGCAATTATTAAAAGACTATAGATTGAGTTTGAGCACACGTTAATGAGAAGGGATTTACTTTAATGCACATTATATATAATATACATATAGTGAGTAATTATTAATCTTTTTTGACACGTAATCGTACTCATAAATCACACATATTTTAGAAACTATTTACTATCTATTTCAGGTGTCAAAATATAGTTGATAAAACAACCATATGTATATAAAGATAATATATATTACCTATTAAATAATTATCCCATAAGTGTAGTTGATAACCACGTGTACATACAGACAATGTATATTACCTATTAAATAATTTCCCCACATTAACAACTCATATAGGAGTTATGCAGCTTATATATTACCTATAAAATAATTTTCCCACGGTAACAACTCCTACGGGAGTTATGCAGCTTTTGAGGTATGTAATATATTTTTAGCTTTGGGTTATAAGGTATTTAAAATATATACCTAACCTATTTAAATAGGTTCATTTTTTATGGGTTATATTAGCCCTAAAGGATGTTAAGCATATTCTGAATATGTGACTGAATTTAATTTCAATAAGTAGGCTAGATGACGGAGATTTTGTAATACCTTTTTCAATGACCAATAGAAGCTCACCAAAGGATCATTGATGGTGGTTAGAGGGAAACTACTTGGTCAAATTACGGGATGTTATGAACATTGTAGATAACATTAGTATAGCTAAGCTGTTGCACAAACTAGATGGTAAAACAAGTGAGAAAAACGTGTATAGCTTTGTTATTAAGAATATGCTATCCATATTATTTTAGATTCATCTAAAGAAGTGTGCTAATTGTCTAATGGGGAAGCAAAACGAACTAGCTTTCAAGAGTTTCCTCCCCTTTAAAATGAAGAATATATTAGATCTAATACACTTGAAATTGTGGACCAATGGTATAGTGATCTGGTGGCCTGTAGTACATTGTTATTTTCATTGATGATCATTCTTTGAAGATGTAGGCGTACCTTCTTAACTTCAATGACTAGGTCTCATATGTTGTCAACCAAAATTTAACTCCAGTTGAGAGGTAAGCTGGTAAAAAGAATAAGCATTTTCTCTAACAAATAATGATTGACGTTATATTGTGTAAAGTGCGTGTTATTCGACATCAAATAATACCTATAAAGATATTATTGCAATTGTCAAATATTGATTGAATGATACATGTAAAATGTGAAGAGATAATTTCACGAATGATACTTGTAATTTGATAAAATATGTAATTAAGTACTTGAATTTTGAAATTCATCAATTTAGTACCTAAAACAACTTTTCATTTACACTAATAGTATATTTGTCAAGTTCTTTTAGGTACTAAATTAATCATTTTCAAAGCTTTTTAGGTAATGAATTGATTAATTTTAAAGTTTAAGTACTAAATTAATCAATTTCAAAGTTTAATTACCTAATTGCACAGTGTTTCAAAGTTCAGATACCATTTGTGTCATTAAGCCTATGGTGAAGGAGAGTTATATTCCATGCATTTTTTATACCTCATAAATCATTGTTATAAGAACTTCACATTTGGCCTTTGCTAAGTAATTTGATTTTTATTTAATAAAAAAGGGCAAAATGTCACAAATGGTGTCTAAAGTTTTGCAAAATATGTAATTAATTATCTGAACTTTGAAATTGATCAATTTAATATCTGAACTTCAGAATTAATCAATTTAGTATTTAAAAAACTTTACAATTGATCAATTTAGTACTTTAAAAACTTTGAAAGTGACTAATATAGTACTCAGAAGAACTTAACGAAGTTACTATTAGTGTGCACGAAAAACTTTTTAAGGTACTAAATTAATTTATTTCAAAATTCAAGTATTTAATTGCATATTTTGTCCAAGTTTAAATATCATATTAACAAAAAAAAAAAAAATATTCATCTCCTAGTACACGTCGCTTTTATATAATTTGCAATCATGACAGAAAGAAAAAAAAAAAAACTAAACATGATAATTTACCGTAAATTCAACCAATAGTAATAAACATGATGAACATCTTTGGTATTCCACTTCTTATGAAAAGGGAGAAAGATATGATTTGAGATATGTTGAAGAGTGTATGTTTATATCTTTCCTTGACTAGAAGCTAAAACTGTAAAATGAATGATAACGTGTGATTTAGCTCCTTTATTTATTTTTTTCCCTCTCCATTGGTATTTTGTGACCTTTAGATATTTCCAATTTTTCCCATTGATTTCTTCCAAAATTAGGAGAAAAAAATATAAGCCTCTTGGGTAGAAATGATTTGGCCCATTTCCACTTTATCCACTTCATTTTCGCCTTCTTTCAAATTTGCCAAATTTACAACATCCTTCCCTTGGTTCTTTTTTATTTCGATAGATTTCCAAATATCTAAACAGAGTGTAGAAAAGTAAGGAAGCTTTTGGCTCTGTCCAATATATACCGACTGTACATTCTCCAACTTGTTGAAATCATGAAGACCAAGTTCTAAGGAATCATACTTGAACAATTTCCAAACATTCCAATTGTGGGATGCCGCGAATGCAACTGAGGTTATTGCAACCCCAAAGATTTAAACTTCGTAGCTTCTTCATTGTCGAGAGACCAGACAGAATTTCTAAGGATGAACAATATTGTAGGGATAATGATGTTAAAGGCCCACACAAGGTCAAGGAACACAGGCTTTTCATACTTGACACATTAGGTAACTCTTTTAAAGGCTTATACAAGCCAATTTCTAACCCTTTCAAATTCTTTAGATACCGTTGAGTGAGAATATCCATCATCTGGCCTTTTTGCCTCAAGCAGTCTATACTATTTAAACCCTTAAGATGTAGTACTTCCAAGGAATACAATATTTCTAGGCCTTTAATCTCATCTAGCTTCGTTCTGTTTCGAATCTTAAAGGAAATGAGGTTTTTCAAGTTTGACGCATCAAGAAATCCGTCGATAAATTCTCAATCTTCTAACCTTAAATGTAACAGCCTTGATGGAAGACGCAAGGGGTTTTTAAATTTTACTTTCCTTAAAATGAGATCCTTAATTTGTAAAAGTTGATCCATCTCCTCTAGGCCTGTGACTGTATAACCAATACCCAAACTTAACCTCTCAAGATTTGTTGCATTCAAAATCCTCTTAAGATTGACGAGTTGAAAAAACCCAGAAGAACATTCATAATCAAAATAGAGATCTAGTGCCTTTAGTTTATCGACCTACAAAAATAAATGTGATTTGGGGAACAAGCAGCACCGTGCGCTGCCGGTCTTGACTAGCTACATCGTCGGCCATAAACAATACGCCGCTAGCATTGAAATTGGTCTTTATTACTGATAGTTTCAATTTTGAGTTTTGAAACCACCAACATTAATTATAAGCCGCTAGCTTTGATTACCAGTCAAGGATTTAATTGTATTTATTATTTTCCTTTTTAGATCTTGTCTTTTAACATTCTTCATGTAATAGTATAAATAGTTCTTTAGGCTTATCTTTGTATTCATATATGATATTTTATACATTTTGAAATACAATTAAGAGAATTTTCTCTTGGGAAATTAAAAATTTCGCAATTGTGTGTTTCTAGAAATCATTCTGTGAGATTAATTTTTATTTTAACGCTTTCACGCTACGTTGTATTGGTATCAAGGCAAGGTGAGTTCTTGTGAAGATGTCAGTAGACAGCAGTTTAGGAGGCAGTCATGTCCTCGATGGTGTTCGAGATGTGGAAGTCCTACGAACCAAGTCACAGGTTCTTAAGATGGTGTTGAATAGCATGGGTCAGAGATTCCGGCACCTGGAACAGCGCTTTGATGACTTGATCGATCGATTCGATGCCAATGGGAGCAGAAATGGTTATGGGAGGCAATAAAGGGTAGAGTATGAGTGAGATGATCTTGTTGTTAGACCTATTGCTGCGAATCGTAAGTTACATACATATGGAAGAGGTAATTTTGACGATTATTGTGAAGGTAAGAATGAATATGGAAGGTATGATTTCAAGCAAGAGGTAAGTATTCCATATTTTAGCAGAGATCTAAGGATGAAGAATTTTATTAATTGGATTTATGAAATTGAGTGGATCTTTTAATATATAGAAATTCTTGAAGAGAAAATGGTAAAATTGGTGGCTTGTAGATTGAAAGGTTATGCTTCTATGATGAAATACTATTTTAATAGGACCAAAGATGTCATTGAGAAAAAAAATCGATGCATGGATATCCTATAGAGTTCATAATATCAACACAAAGTAATGATTTAAAGGGGTTGCTCCTATTCCAATAGAAAATGCGAAAAAACACATTGAAGAGACTCTTAAAAAGACCTCATCTGAATCTTCAGAAACTATCCCTCCTAAAGTAGAAGAAAAACCTATAGATGAAAAGGTTGAACATTCACCAATTATTTCCACTGAACTTAATAAAAAGAGATCTATTCTTGATGTACTGCCTAGAATTGTCACAAGAGATACCGAAACTCCTGAAGTAGTTGAAAGTAAACATGTGGAAATATCAGTGCAAGAGGAGAAACAAAAAGTGGAAGTGACTATAAAAGAAGCAAAGGAGGAGCTAGAAAGTAAACCGGTTGAAACTGAAAACAAGAAGAAAATAGATAAGGAAGAGAAGGCCAATCTTCTGGTGACTTTGAATGTTGATGTTGTAGATGGTTCAAGGAGCTTGAGGGTGGATATACTTCAAAGTCCTAATATGCTCGATACTTTATACTTCTTAACATTTATTTTTGCAGATTCATATTTGATCTTGGAGGATGCTTATTCATGATTCAAGGTTTATCTTTGTCATCCAGTGGTTAAAAACCTATATCCTGAAGAAAACCTACGATCAAGTTTTTCTTAGGTGGGAGAGAATGATGTGGGCAACAAGTAGCATCGTACGACGCTGGTCTTGACCAACTACATCATCGGCATTAAATAATACTTCGCCAGCGTTGAAGCTGGCATTTATTACTGACAGTTTCAACTTTTGAGTGTTGAAACCGCCAACATTAATTATAAGCCTCTATCTTTTATTACTAGTTAACGATTTAATTTTATTTATTATTTTCCTTTTAAGATATTGTCTTTTAAAATTCCTCATATAATAGTATAAAAGGCCTTTAGGCTTATCTTTGTATTCATATATGATATTTTATACAATTTCAAATACAATTGAGAGAATTTTCTCTTGAAAAATTACAAGTTTTGCAATTGTGTGTTTCTAAAAATTATATGGTGAGATTGATTTTTATTTTAATGCTTTTTCGTTGCGTCAAAATGAGCATTGAGGAGCATCAATTATCAATTAAAGATAAAATCCATACTATTATAGGAAACTCAATGATGATTGCACTTGTGATGCGATGTCTTGTACCTTCATCTTTCTCATGCCTTTCCACTTTAGTCTTTTAGCTGACCGAATATCAAGAACAACTATTTCTTTTGAGATTAAAATTGATTGGTTCACATTCTTTGGTTTCAACATAAATCCATCTTAAGTTTGGAAGAAGTGCATTAAAGTCTCCTTTGACTTTATTAACTCTCAATTTGAGTAACCTTAAATTGTCAAAACCAACCATATCATCTCTTGTGGTTGTGATGACTGAAGCGTCTATAATTAATGTCTTCACATGTGTCTTTTCCTGTAATACAAATAATTAAGAGGGAAATCATTATAAGAAATGAATGCCACTAAAGAGTGTATAATGAAGAAAGTATTCTAGATATTATAATTAGGAAGGATAGATCACTAAATACACACTTATATATTTATTTATTTTTTATATATTACATCCATTATTTTTAAAAATGAATGCTCTAAACTCTAAAATCTTTGTTTGTAGCCTTGTAACCTAATTGTATTATCTTTGGCCTCTCAAGTGAAAGATGTGCCACGTTTGAAATCCCCCTTCCTAATGGAAAGGAAAAAAAAAATAAAAAACTCTACCATCTTTGAAAAGAGAATTTAATTCAATCCTATTTTGATAAATATAAGTCAATGCTATTTTACTCATTTTCATTTTAAATAAAATAATTGAAGACACAAAAAAGCACTTTTTTATTATTATCTTCTATGAACATAATTTTTATTTGGGAGATAAAACCACTATTATAGATATTTGAGGGTTTAAATGCTCAATTTCAAAACATAAGAGACTATATGCATTTCAAAAAAAGAAAAAGAAAAAGGGTATATTTACAATTAACCCAAACAATAATTACATGAGTATAATGGGATGAAAAATAATCTCAATTTAAAAGAGATTAACCCTTAATAACAAAAATATACCATTCTTAAAAGGTGTACTAGGATATCTTTAAGAAATTCCTTTGTCATTGAAAATATATATCATGCATTGATTGATTCCACATGGTATATATTTATGCAATACGAACATAAAACCAATCAATACATAACAAACCTTGATGTACCACTAAAGTAGATCAACATTTACAAACGCTTGGGCACCACAAGGACCTTTAAAAGACTATTACAACTTAAAAAGATAAAATCCAGCTCTTTAACAGAACAAAAACAAAATAAAATAAAATACACGGCCTTAACCCACTTCACTCATCCAACATCGCTCAAAACTCGAGCCAAGCATTATCACCATCAATCATCATCAACAACAACAACACCATCACCAATAACATCATCTTCATCAACACAACATCATCATCATCCCATCATCAACATCAAATTAAGACTGGGAAAAAGAACAACAAAAACAATGAGGAGTCGAAGCTTAGTACACAGTAACACATACACACACAGAGTGACACAATAGCCTAGCTAAATGCAATGCAATGAGCGACAAGTTATTATATTCAATTTAAAGTAAAGAAATCAACACTGGAGCATTCACACTCCGGAACAAGCCACTGAGAATTTAAAGGTTCTGAGTAACCACACTACACTCAGGAATTCATATAGGTAGCCTGAATACCTGTATCTCCTAGATGATATAATTGAAAAAGAATAGAAGACTTATCTAGGGTTCATAGATGTTATATACACTCTACTCATCTTAGTCCATTATATAAAAGGGTTCAACTGGTCTTATAAATGTGAACCCCAATATATTACTTCTCACTAATCAAGATAGACATTATACCGATACTGATTGCCCCATTGGCTACTCGCCGAGCCACCTACAAATGTCATTGCATCATGATGGGAGTGGCCTAAGCGCTTAAACTACCGTGCTTACTCAAACAACGTTGCTGCTCCCCGGACCAGATTCAATGGCACACGCACAACCGACACTCATTGATTATTATACCATCTTTAAGTTTTAATCCTTTTTAAAATGTCTATAATAACAATCATCACGCAAGTTATTGCGTACATTATATTTGTAATCCAAATAGGCTCAGAAGGTAAATCAAAAGCCAACTCAGAAGATAGATTAGGTATTCATATATTTAAATTCAAGAATTAAACTTATATAAGAAACTAGACTAATTATCCATTCATATCAAACTCATTTTATGACCCTATTTGATTAGATACTAAAAAGGAACCTTGCTATGACTGCAAAGATCATCTCATCAAAATATGGATAGTTCTCCTTTATCTATCAAAGTATCTATTTTCACTTCGATTATAATATTTTATTACAAAAGCATCAACCAAGCATTAATATACCCAAAACATTCATTTTCCAATTAATCATGCATTTGAAACAACATATTCCTCATATAATTCCTGGTTTATCCTAATTTATTAACTTAAGCTAATTATTAACTATTAACTCATTTTAACTTAATCCTAGCCAAATTGATTAGAAGAAATCATTTAATCCAATTACTAAGTTAAGGTAATTAAGCTTAGTCAATATAATCCATTTTAGCTTACTAAAGTCTATTTAGTCAAGATGAACCAAGATTAATTAACTAAATTCATTTTATATCTAAGATTCATGTTAGCTTAAGTCTAGATTAACTTAATCTTAGCCAAGATGATTAAAATTAATCAATCTAATTTATTTTATTTCATTCAAGTTCATTAAGCAAAGTTGAACTAAGATTATTAACTAGGTTCGTTTTATATCTAACTTTATATTTAATCAAATTATTTATTAAGTTTTTAAGTTCACCAAGCTCATGCTTAATTATATCATTGAACAAACTTAACACATTAACTCTCATCTATCTATTTCATTTTAGCTCAAAAAGATTCATTTTATACTTTAATACATACACTTAATTAGTAAAACAAGTTTTTAACTTTATTTGGAAAACATAGTAGCTGGAAAGAAATAAAATTCTGACCTTGATACTTTTTGAATTTACAAAAAACTTAAAATATAAAAATTGTAGATCTCTTTTTAAACTTTCCAAAGCATTTTGAATCACCTTAATTCAAGTTTGGATGAAAAAGTTATGATTAAATTACAAAACAATATTGCATTAGAGAATCAAGGACCCGAGGCCAGTAAGGGCTTATGTACGATCGTATAACCCAAAAACACACCAACTAGAGGCCTATAAGGGACGTTACATGCCCGTACAAGTAAAAAATATCACGACCAAAGCCTGTAAGGCCATTTGTATGTCCATACACCATGAAAAACACTTAACCCGAGCCCTGTAAGGGACGTTGCATGCCCGTATAAGACATATTACACGGGTTTATGGACTTCCCCTATTTTCAAACTCCAATTTTATCAGATTTTACACATTCTACTTCAACTAAAATTCCATAAAAGCATCATACAACTCAACACATATCCTTAACAACATCAAATACATAAAAACTCCACATCTCCAACATCCAACAACTCCTTTAACTCTATATTCACATTTGAACGTTACATAACTTCATCAACTCATTCATCTACCATTTTATCATAAAATCTACTTATAACTAACATCAATACATCATATAAACAAAAATAAGAATAAAAAACATAAAATAAATAAACTTAGCTTATATAAAGAATATCCAATTGATTCTTCTAACTTGATTTCTCTTCTCCTATCTCATCTTCTACTTGATTTCTCTTTTATTTCTTCTTGAAATTGAGATTTTAAGGGTGATAGAAGAGAGAAAAGAGAAGGAAGAGAAGAGAAAAAAAGAGAAGAGAGAGAGAGAGAGAGAGAGAACATAAAACAAAGGAAAATGAAGAGAAAAGGATGCAGGGGAAGGAAAAATTAAAAGGAATGATAAGGACTAAAATTAGGATATTTTAGAATAAATGTACTAGATTTAGAACTTTCATATCAATATCTTTAGTTCTAGAAATATTTGAAAGATATTTCAGAATCAATAGGTTAGAAATTAAGAACTTAAAATAAGAACTCAATTTAGGAAATTAATTTAGATCAAAATGATATTTAATTTGAGTTCGGATTTAATAACTGATATTTTTATACAAGTAAATGAACTCAAATTTTATAAGGATGAAGGAATTGGAATTTTGGACTAAAGTTTAAGGGTTTAGAAATCCATTAAACATTTAAACAACAAGTTTGAGGCTTAAGAATTCAAAATCTCAAATTTCATTTTAATTAATTATTAATATAATTAGGTCAACTTATCTAATTGTTTCCTGTAATTCATTTAACCTATTTAATATATCTATCTTTAGTTCTAACTTAGGTAGAGTTTTAGGGTATTTCAATGTGTATGCATAAGCTCTCAAAGTGTCACATAACATCCCCATAACTTTAAAAATATATATGCATATAGCCCCAGGGCCATGAATAGTGACATTTATAGTATGCTTTGGTAATGGCTTGGGTATATGTGCATATATTTTCAAAAATATTTAAGAGATATCACATCTTGGGAATTTAGATGATTTATTTACTATATTGAGTCAAAATTTCATTAATTTGGTTTCTAAAAATAAAACATTAGTTTGATGACAAAAAACTATTATTCGTAACTCTCTTTTTCTCTCTTCCCCTATGATTTAAAATAGGGTAAATTATATTGGAAGTTCACAATATTTGAGGTCATAATGTTTTAAGTGATAAAATAGAGGTCACAAAATTTAGGGAATAAGTTTATTTGAGGTCATAACGTTTCAAGTGGTTAGAAAGAAGTCACAATGTTTAGAGAAGTAGATCAATTAAGATTACCATCGTGAGCTAGGGTTTACTTTGGTGAAGCAAAATTCTAAGGAGTTGAACAAAGAAGAAAACCCTAAAGTCCTAAGTGAGTTGTTAGATGTGATGAGAAGTGAAGTACTTGGTTCAAGTGATACATTTGATGTTGGAATTGTACTCGAGCCAAATGAAATGTTGAAAATTAGACATGGTCCAAGCTTTGTTATAGGCTAAACAGTATAGCAGTAATAGTAGATCAATAATTAGGCTTATACGTAATACAATATTAGATAGTTATTCTGGAATATTACATTTGTAACTAACTAAATGATGTAGTATGCCCATCGCATGATAGTATCAACAAAATATTTTGTAGGAGCAAAATAGTTACAACAATTCACATGCCATGTATTACACCATATATATATTGAAGTGTGTAATACGAAAAAAAAACAAAAAATATTCCTCTCCAATAGCTGCATTTAAGTATTAATGTTTGCTTGCATCCAAGCCAACATTTGTTAATTACATTTCTAAATTGAACAACAATTTGCAATCGTATTGCCGTTTGAATTATGATGGAAACATATATTGGTTTTGTACAATTTAATGGCGTTTTAAGTGATTCTATTGCATAAGTTAATTTTATTTCCACTTCAAGCAATAGATTGAATATAATTTTATCAATTCAAAATATTTGATTGACTTTTAGAGTTACTTGGAGCTAAATGAAGACAATTAAAGACTTGGTCAGATTTACATCCTAAAATCACACTTGAAAAAAGAGTTTTATGCAAGTTATTTAGGGTGAAAGAAGAAGCACGAGTTGAATTTTGTTCTATGTGAAATTGTGCTTGATTATTTAATGTTGGAGAATAAGCACGAGTTCTAGCATGGCCATTCTTCATGCCATGCAATTTACTAAAGTCATGCGCAAATTTCTATATTGACCTTTGTGATTCCTTAACCTACAAATAGTGGCAGTGTGGCACGGTTCTCTTGAGAGACATCTTATCATCTTTTATAGTCTTTAGATATCTTTTGAACCTTGTAACAACAATTTTACTAGACTGAAGTGGAGTATTTTCTTTAACAATTGATAGGTTTAATATAATACTCATTATTATGATTACCTTTATGATATTAATATTATGTGCTTTATTGATTGAATCTATGGAGGATTAATTTTATACTATCCATGCATGACAATCCTAAGAGAACTATGTGATCACATTATGTTTGCCTGTGGAAAGTTAAGGTTAGATATCTCACACGTGCACACACGCACACACACACACACATATATGGCAAATTTCTCTGTATGTTAGTAGATATCCCATTATTAAGGAAAGTGATATACAGTCTTGAGTATAGGACAACGTAAATTTGTCGATTTATGATCAATACTTATAGTGGAGTTTATAGAGAGAAAAAAATAATTATTTAAGATAATGTAATCTAAATCAATTAGGAAAGCTCCAATTCACTGATGGATGATTATGGGCAGTCTATATTAGGAATTTCTACTATTTTGGAGAATGGTGTAACATATTAAGGCTTGATGATAGTCATATAAGCAACCTTGATGGTGATTTATCGTTACATAGGTATATTATTATGATTGTTAATGAATACTAATATTGATTTTTGACATTAATATTAATTAAATTGATTACTACTTGTATTTATGATTAATATTTTAGGGTAGATAATAGAAAAGAGATGTAGTACTTGTATAAGTTATGTGTGCAGTGATTTGATGCATAAGATGAATAGATATGTTAAACTTGATTGAGTCTATATTGTTCACTCAACATCTTCTTTAAATAACTAGTTGTGATGCATTATTGATCAATGGTATATTTGTGGTTTCTTATGCAATTTTTGTGGTTGCTTGTGAGCTATTAGCATTAAATCACCCCTTTGTGGAATATTTTGTTTTTCTTTTAAGATACTATAGATAAAGAAACATTTATAGATTTAATTGTAAAGATGGGATATGGATTAACACTAGAGTAGGGAGTAGATACATCATTGGTATGGTATGAAATTTTACCCATACTTTACCTTGTAAGGTACAGGGGATTAATTCTTCTGCTCGAAACCTATCTGATAGTATTTCGTAGCCACTATGTATCCTATGCCCTATAATGTAGAACTTGTAATTTTTTATAAAACCTTTACTTTTCCTTCTTTTCTTAGGTTTCAAGTTTATATTGATTACCTTATTTTCATATATTTATAATAAACAACCCGTGGAAAGAAATTTGAGAAGTAATTTCTTAATATCACAACTTCTGTAATATGAAGAATTTATTTATATATGTAAGTTGAAACCCGTAACTTTCTTTAATTGAAGAAAAAAAAATAAAAGGGGAAATAACAAGAACTCTAAAAGAACGAATATATTTATTGAAAATCCATAAAAAGATATGTATTTTAGTTTAATTATCATTGGATAATACAAAAAATATTTTTCAAGTTAACTCCTTAAAGGTAACTAAAGGAATGTAGCATTATTAAAAACTAGATAATCAATACAACAAAGAAGTATCACTACCTTAAATAATATTTATGTTAACAAAAAAAAAAAAATTAGGAGAAGTAAATAATACTATTTTATTAGTAATAACTTAATATTATTTTATCCAATTTTTATAAGATGGATACATGGTATCTAGAAGCTCGTGCCATATATTTAATAGAGTACAAGTGTTAGGGTAGGCATAGGAGATGCAAAGCCCATACTTGTACCCTACTGTGTTGGAGCATGTTCTAAAAATTTTATAACCGAAACCTACCTACTAACACTTAATACTCACTTGGAATCTGCTTGGTCGAGTAGAGTTTGGATGGGTACGCTATGCAACAAAGTTAGCTGCTTACCTCTATACTAGAGAACTTGAGGAAATTAATAATAAATCATTTTAGAATAATCTAAGTAATATTATATTCTTGTGGATTTACATTTAAGGAATTGTAAACCATACGAAACAGAAAATGCTACTGTAACAAATTGAAGTTTGTGAAATATATGTTGTGGTTTTAGCAAATTTTAGACTTTGCGTACTCATTATGTGATCTAAGTATTCGATGAACCATTCACTTCCTTGTTTTTTTTGAGGCATGGCAAATTGCGTCATTAGAAATGCTTATATAGATAATTAAAAAGGATTTTTAATAAGAAGATTCTTTATGCTCACCCTTCATCAATTATCATTTACACCCCTTAAGTTTCTTTAAGAAATTAATAAGTACTTTGTACGTACTTACCACCTAAATTCGTCTAAGCTGTAAAGGATAGCAGCCAAAACAAACAGTATGTTCGGTGGAGGTAGGAGTTGAATCTATCTACTTCCATGGAACACTCGATCCTTCATCATAAACATGTTAAAGTCGGCAGTATTTGAATACTAGGACCGAAGATTCGGATTAGTACGTCGTATCTAATTTTTGAGTCTAATTAAAGAGCTTCATGCTACAATTAACCCATTTATTGGTCGTTTTTGAAAACCTAACTTACGCAACTTGTATAATAAGTATATTTCATGCCTAAGTTGAATCCGTTTATTTTAAAATAAATAAGTAACAATTGTCAAATCACTAATTGAAAATTATAGTGTAGTAGTATCTTTAGTTTGCTAAACTACACTAGGGCGATAGCTATGATAGATTTCCAGTTTTTGGTCAGATGTATGTTTTGGTTTGATAAATATATGATAACTTAAGGGTCTAAACCATCGATTCATGATATAGATAATATGCGATTAACTGAAAAACAATTGTTACATAATTATTCTATACATTGTTCATAAGCATTAGGTGACTAACTTTAATAATAGCTGATCAATATATTCAATTTGGCTTCGTTTGCTAATAACACCACATGGCCTTTTAGTCATGTTAAACTTGATAAAATATACATCAATGAATATATATTCAATTTAAACTATTTTATTATCTTTTATTGAATTTCAAAATATTTAGGATACCATAGGATATAAAGAATTAAAAGTGTAACTCCTATAAAACATGAGTCAAAAGTAAACGAGAGTGATCATTAGAAAGAGATGTGGTAACTAATGGGATCAATGATGAAGCAACTATAACAGATGATGAGAGGGAGAGAGATATTGGAGGGGCCAGAGCTGAACTTGTCGATATTTGATGATAAAATATAAATATGAACTAAAATAACTAAAATCTTGATTTTAAGTAAGTTTGATCCGAGCATTTCTATGTGATTTTTCAATAAATGGATGCATACACAAGCATAGATGTTACTTCTTTATCTTGAATACATTTATAAATGGTTTTAATTGGTTTGACCCACTGATCAGTTGTATTAGCTTTGTCTAATATAAACTCTTTTATAATCATATTGTATCATGTTCAGATTGACAGGTCTGTCAAATTATCAATATATTTGTCATAGTTCAATGCAAAAAGGAAGGGAAAGTACTAGACTAAAAAGGTTTGATAAATATAATCATCTATTCTACCTATATATGCAATATGCACCCCTCATAAGAAAAGTTATAGAAATAACTCTTGAAATATTTATGTTACAATGATTCTCTGAATAGTTTAATCATATACGTACATTCTTACCATGTAATATTTATTCCTAACAAGTTTCATAAATATATAAAAATGTCTTCCATAAATTTGTTAAGTTCCAATATGGGATATCCTTCACAAATTTTATAAATTTTGGGCTACAATACATATGAAAGTATTCTTTTACGATTATGAAAGTTGGGAATTTGTGTTTGCAAAATTTTGATCATGATTGATCTAATTCCCAATTTGAGCTAAATCAAATCCATAGCAAAGCGCAGGGTGGAAAAATAAACCTCGTAAGTCATAATTTGACCGTCCCCAGCTCAATCGGTGCAGCTTACTAAGAGGACGTTGTGATTCAAATATGAAGTCCTATAACTCTTCTTCCATCAAGATTAGAAATTAAACTTACATTGAAGTTTTACTCCATATCTAGGTTTTTCATTTTTTTTTTTCTGTGTTGTTCCCGGTCCCAGTATGATGCTGATTTCGAATTTAGTATATCAAGTTCAAACTTTATAAGAAACAAGATAAATGAACTAGATAAGAGAGGATTATCTCCTTTATAGCTAGTTAAACCTAAGTAGTTTGGAAGAATCTATTTAAAAAGGAAAACTTCTCCCTATAGAAATATAGTTTTATTTATTTCTTTACCCGCACGTGCTTTTCCGTGTTATGCATGTGTCTCCTTGTATATATTCTCTCTCTGATAGCTTGCTCATTTTACAAGACATAATTTATACAAAAATTACTCAAGTTTCATTTTTCTCTATTTTTTTGGTAAGCTTTGTTCCTTCATCGATTTTCTTCTGATCTCAACTGTTCTTTTCGCTTCTCTTATTTTCAATTCGTACTGTTGTTTTACATGGTATCAGAGCGGTCACGATCTATATTTTGATCTTGTTGCTTGATAATGTATGATTTTGTTGATCTAAATTTAGCAATTTTGAATTCGGATTTGATGAATGTTGATTCGTTAAGTTTGACTGGTGGATCTGATAATCCTGGATCTGTGATTACTAGTGCGAAATTTGATGGAACAAATTATCTAGGATGGAGTAGATTAGTGAAGTTAGCTTTAGGTGCTAAAGCTAAGTTAGGGTTTATCGATGGTTTATGTATAAAACTAGAAAATAATTCGATTGAGTTGCAAAAATGGACATGATGTGATTGTTTGATTCGTTGCTGGTTGTTGAATTCTATGACAAAGGAATTGGCTGGAAGTTTCATGTATGCTAGGTCTTCGAAGTTACTATGGGATGATATTTTGGATAGATTTAGTCTTACTAACGGAGTTTTGATTTATCAATTGCAACATGAATTGGTAAATTCAAAACAAGGCACTGCTAGTGTGAGCATGTATTATAATAAACTTCGAAGACTTTGGGATGAGATGCAAAGTCTTACAGCTGTACCGGATTGTTCTTGTGATAACTGTGTTTGTGGACTGAATGCAAAATTAGCTGATTTGGAAAATGGAAATAGATTGCTACAGTTTCTTATGGGGCTTAATGATGTGTTTGAGCATGTTAGAAATCAGATACTCTCTATGGAACCTTTACCATTAGTTGGAAAGGCTTATTATCTTGTTTTTCAGATTGAAAAAGAAAAGCAATTGACAAGATGGATGAATAATCCAAGTAATAATGTAGCTTGTGTTGCACAACCTGTTATCAAACGACCAAAATCTGATAAGAAAGGAAAACAAAACACTTGTTTGGTTTGTGCACATTGTAAGAGGTCTGGCCATACAGTGGATAAATGTTTCAAAATCATTGGATACTAGGATTGGTTTAAGAATTCCAAAATGAAAAATACTTCAAGATTTGTAGCTCAAGTTGATAAGTGTATTCCTGAAATTCCTTTTGATTCCATTGATCCGAAACAAGGAAATCCTTCTATGAATGCGGAAATGATATCCAAAGTGTGTTTTGAAGTAATGAAGATGATGAAAAGCAATCCGGACGTTGGGGAAACTGTATTGCATGCAAATTTTGCTGGTATGTGTATTGTATCCTCTGCCTCTCTTGTTCTTAATGGCTATAATGATAAACTAAATGGAGCTTGGATAGTGGATTCAAGTGCTTCAGATCATATGACCTCGAACATTCACGTCTTAACCAATAAACACACTTAACCATGTCCAATAAAAATAAAACTACCTGATAGCACTTAAAAATTTTTAATATTGTAGGTGATGTTCATTTGACAGTAAGCATTGTCCTTAAGAAAGTCTTGTTTGTACAAGATTTTTGTCACAACCTTATTTCGGTTCATAGATTGCTTGCGGATACTAATCTTGTTGCCATATTTGAATCAAATATTGTTCATTACAGGACTAGACAACTAGATCAATTGTTGCACATGCTTATGGACATGATGGAATTTACGCAATAAAACAAAAGCCAATAAGGTCAAGTCTAGTTTCTAATGCTGTAGGTTGTAATAAAGTGTCTTTAAATGTCATACACGATCGTTTAGGACACATTTCTGTTTCAACGTTCAAACACATTTCGGATTGTAAACACTTGCCTATGTCAAATTTCATTTGTAATACTTGTCAAATGACAAAGTTTCATAGACTTCCTTTTGATGTTAGCACTACAACTTCCTTATATACTTTTGATCTAATTCATGTTGACATATGGGGACCCTATAGTGTAACTTCTATTTCTGGTGCATGATTTTTCTCTCCATTGTTGATGATAAAACAAAAAATACATGGCTTTATTTGATGGCTTATAAATCTGAAACTGTCATTTTTTAAACCAAATTTATTAAGCTTGTTCAAACACAATTTGGTGTTTGCCAAAAGTTATTCATTCTGATAATAGGAGTGAGTTTCTCTCCAAAGAATGCCAAGCTTTGTTTGATAATTTTGGTATTATTCATCAAAAAAGTGTTGTTTACACTCCTCAACAAAATGGAGTGGTTGAAAGGAAACATCGCCACTTATTAGACACTGTTAAGGCAATTAGATATCATGCTAATTTGCCAAAAATTTTTTGGGGATATTGTCTTTTGGCTGCTACTACTTTGATAAACAAAATGCCAGCTTAAAATCTTGATTGGAAGTCCCCTTATGAGCTTCTATACAATCAACCACCTTCCTTGTCTAGTCTTCGAACCATAGGATCCTTGTGTTATGCATCAACTATTCCAACTTTGAGAGATAAGTTTGATAACAGAGGTAGAAAATGTATACTGTTGGGGTACCCTTATGGACAAAAAGGACATAAGTTGTATGACCTTGATTCTCATCAAGTTTTTGTGAGTTGTGATGTTGAATTTCATGAATCTATTTTTCCTTTTCAAGAATCTCTCAAATCTGATTCTTTTTGTCCTTTGTTTCCAAGTCTTCTTGATGAGAATAATGCATATAATCCTTCTTCTTCTTGTTCAGTTGATCTCTATACACAATCTGATTTAGTTTCTTCATCTAATGTTCCTTCTCCAACTGCTCAGTCATCTTCGGAGTTGATCAACAGTAATAGTCATGTCCCTGTTCGGAAATCTTCTAGAGTCAAAAAAGTACCTACTTGGCTTAATGATTTTGTACATAATGTTCATCATGATTCATCTTGTAATGCAGCTTTGGATTCTCTCAACTCTTACACTTACTCATCTCCATACCCACTTTTTCATCCACACTCTTTCAATTCTTATCCTCATGAATTTGTTGTATCTTTAGCAAATGTTTTTACTATTTGAGAACCAAACAGTTATCATGAGGCAGTAAAGGATCTTAGATGGGTAGATGCTATGCAAAAGGAGTTGATGGCTCTTGATTCTAATCAAACTTGGCTATTAACTCAGTTGCCACAAGGAAAACAACCAATAGGATGTAAATGGATTTACAAGATTAAGTATAAAGCTAATGGATCTATTGAACGTTTCAAAGTGAGGCTTGTGGCAAAAGGATACAACCAAGTAGAAGGAGTAGATTACACACATACCTTTTCACTCATGGCAAAGCTTACATTAGTTCGTATTCTTTTGGCTGTTGCTATTGCTAAAGGGTGGATTATCCATCAATTAGATGTAAATAATACCTTTTTACATTGTTTTCTAGATGAAGACATACATGATAGTACCGGAGGGATTTGTTGGTGCTAAAGCAGGCCAAGTGTGTAAGCTACATAAATCACTTTATGGACTTAAACAAGCATCAGGACAATGGAATAAGGAATTCACTAGATTCATTACTTCTTTGGGTTTTACTCAATCCAAGAGTGATTATTCCTTGTTCACTCGGTCTACTTCAGATGGTTTTATTGCCATTCTAGTATATGTTGATGATGTTTTAGTTGTTGGTGATAATATGTCTCTCATTTGTGAAGTCAAAACAGCTCTTCATCAGGCTTTCACAATCAAAGACATGGGGGATGCATGTTTTTTTTTTTTTTTTTTGGGATAGAAATATGTTGTACATCTTTTGGTTGTTTTTTGAATCAAAGAAAATTTTTGCTTGACATTTTGATGGATGTTGGTATGACAGGTGCTAAACCTGTCAAGACTCCATTTCCACAAAATTTAAAATTGGATCTTGATTCTAGTCTTCCCTTGAAAAATCCTTCTATGTATCAGAGATTAGTTGGTCATCTTCTTTTCTTGACTTTCACACACCCGAACATCTCATATGTGGTTCAACAATTGAGCCAATTTGTTTCCCATCCTTGCACATCTCACTTGAATGTCGCTTTACATGTTATGAAATATTTAAAAGGAACGGTTGATCATGGTCTTTCATATTCAAATACTAGCTTTCTTTAGTTATCAGGGTATTCGGATGCAGACGGGGGCAGTTGTAGAATTGATTGAAAATGTTTAAGTGGTTATTGCATTTTCCTTGGTACTTCTTTAGTGTCTTGGAAAAAAAAAAAAAACAAGCTAAGGTATCCACATCTTCAGCAGAAGCCGAGTACAAAAATATGAGTATAGCTTTGAAGGAGCTCCTGTGGACCTCCTATATATTGCATGATTTAGATGTTCATCTTTCATTGCCGGTTTCTTTATTGACAGATAGCAGATCGGCAAAACTCATTGCTGAAAACCCATGTCTTCATGGACACACCAAACATATTGAAGTGGATATTCATTTCATTCGTGATCACATTGCATCCGGTTTTCTTCAAGTTGATTTTGTTCCCTCTTCCTCACAACTTGCCGACATCATGACAAAGAATGTTTCTGAAACTCAACTGTTTTCTTGTACTCACAAGTTAGGACTTTTAGAAAGTCCAACTTGAGGGGCATGTAGAAATATAGTTTTATTTATTTCTTTACCCGCACGTGCCTTTTCGTGTTATGCACGTGTCTCCTTGTATATATTCTCTTTCTGATAGCTTGTTTATTTTACGGAACAGAATTTATACAAAAATTACTCAAGTTTCATTTTTCTCTGTTTTTTGAGTAAGCTCTGTTCCTTCATCGATTTTCTTCTGATCTCAACTGTTTTTTTCGCTTCTCTTATTATCAATTCGAACTGTTGTTTTACACTCCTCTTTTTCAAGTTGGGTAAAATAGCTTTGGAAATATCTGATCCTATTGATTCCCTTTGACAATTCGATCCTTGAACGTAAACATGTTAAAGTCGGTAGCATATATCCCGAACTTTTTCTGTTATCCAATTAGCACGGAAAAGAAGGAAAATAACTCAAGACACTTACCAATTTCCAAATAGAAAACACTCAAGGCTTAAACTTGTTATACTACTTTTTTGGATGATGGTTTGGTGAAGGGAAAAACATACATATAGACTGAGAGGAGGGAAGTGAAGTTACGTGTTATTAGTATAATTAAGAAAGAGCAAGATGCAACCATTATAATATTTTGTTAAAGTTCTTTAGTTTGCATTTTACATCGATCCTCTATTTATTTATTTAACTTTTATAAATTTTAATTACATACCTTTTTTTTAGAGCTTTAAAAATGAGACGAGTTATATGGGTAAACCTAAAAAAAAGAAAAGAAAAAGCCAGTTCGACTAAAAATTTCAAACCACATTCATGTGCCGACCATTTTAGTGCGTCCCATATTACCCATGGTTAAAGTGGACCATCCTATTTTGGGGAATCAAAATCACCCTACCTAGAGGCAAGTCTATTCTTGAATCATGGACTTATTGGTCCATGGGGCAAGTGCAACCCCATACCCGCTTGCCCAGTTTTTTTATAAATAAATTAAAAATAAAAAAGTTAATTCAAAAATGAAATTTTAAACTCAAAACAAAAATCAAGTTTAAGTATATTATAGTTTTTAGTCCATTTTTATAAGAAATAATTAAGTAAACGTATTTATTTATAAACAAGTATATTCCATTTTGAGTTAATATGTAAGCAATATAGGCTTAGAATAACATTTGAAAAAAGATTATAAAAGGAAAAAGAAAGTCCTACATTATTTATAAATGAGTTTATTTTCTTGGTAAAACTTTGCAAAAAGCTACTAGACATGTTTTAAATTACACTTATTATTATGTTATTATAAATAATGTATTAAATACTATGAATAGATAATAAATATTTTTATTCATATGGTAAATTTTATAAATATTAAATGCTATTTATTTTTTTACATTACCTTTTACTTTATATTTGTCTATATTTCTTCTTTTTGTTTTGTAGTAATTAATTTCTTTTTTATTTCATATGTCTTTTTCTGTTTAGGTGATCTGATTGTACTGACATGGGTTCAAGTGTTTTACCACGCGGGCTCATAGACCTGTACAAGTTCACCCACGGATCAAACCTGGCCACATGGATCGGGTCTAAATTCTTGGATTCGTCGGAAGGTTTATAGCAGCATTTCTAGCCATTTTATTGGCCAATGCTTACAAATAGGGTTAACGCATCGATAGACACCAAGTGATTCCACCACATCGTTTTAAAATGTAAAACAAAACTCATTTCATGTAGGTAAACAATGCTTCCTACCTTTTGCCATGGGCTATAGTCTTAATGGTAAAGGTAAACAGCAACTGTAAAAATAAAATATCAAAAAAGAAATTTACCTGTTGAAGGGAAAGACGTAAAAGATTGGAATTATATAGAGGAAATATGAATAATGACATATCAAGAATAAAACTTAATTATCATAAGTCAAAATCAATTTTTACTTTTGATTTTTATGTTAAACAACTCAAATGGCTTATATTCATTCCACAATATCTATTACTATCAAAGGAAAACTACATCATTCGTGTCAAAAAAACATAAAATAAGTTTTGGCAGTTTCAAATTTAGTTTTATTAGTCTATATCTCTTCCTCTCTCTCTCCACATCACCTTTATCCTTACTTGAAGTTTTGAAATTTAGCTTTCCAGCTAAACGTATCTCTTCTTCTCTTTCCACTTATTTGCCAAAAATTCACTGCAATTGCTTTGTCTTTAATAGAGCTGCAAATGAACTGAGCTATTTGCAGTGATGTCAATGAGACATTATTTCGTCTAACTCACACACACATAGAGCGGAAAAAGAAAAACAAGAGAGAGAGAGAGGAAGAGCTTCAATATTACAATCTCATATATGGTAATTTTTTATGTTACAGGATTTTGGCTTTTATAGGTATTACAATACACATTTTAGAAAAACTCATTTGTGAAAATACGTAAAAACAAGGATTGCAAATTGTCTATCAATTTCATATGTGTGGCAAAGAATTAACATAGCCAACAATAGAAGTTTGGTTTCTGTCTTTTGCAAATACAACTCTGTACAACTTAATTTAAATTCTTTAACCAACATTGCCTCCTTTAAATCAAGCTTGTATCATTCCAAGCATTTTATTCAACTTATAAAATAAGTCATTTTTCGAAGGCTTTGTAAAAATATATGCAATTTGATCTTCATTGTGGCAATAATTAATCTCCACTTCCTTCTTAGCAACCAATTCTTAGATCTTATGAAACTAGATATCAATGTGCTTGGACCGTACATGAAAAACTGGATTTTTGCATAGAGCAATAGCAGATTTATTATCACGAAATATTTTTGTGCTCTAAAGCAATAGCACATCAAAGCTGATTTTTAAAATAAAAATTTGATCAATACAAGTAAACTAACAATTTCGTACTAGAAAAAACCAAAAAACAACACAAAAAATCTGATCAATACAAATAAAAAACCAGCCCAACAAAGTTGTGAAAATCCCGTAGCTTCAACAAGAATACAAAAACAACTTGAGAATCATCTCTAAAACTCCTTCAACTTCCAGAAAGCATAGTTTGTGAGACAACTTATTGTAAAATTTAAATGAAAGAAAATTTACAACATGAAGGAGAAAGTTCATGTGATGCACAAAGTCTATGGTGCCTTTGAACATGTATGTTAAGCACATAAATAACAAGAATTAAAATCTAAGTAGACATTACAAAAGAAAATTAGAAACTAATTGTGGTACATACTAAGAAATTCCTACCACAAGCATAGCCACTTCATCAGGTGAAAATGCATTTTGTCTTATACTTTAGTCAACATCTAAATATTTCTTTATCAATCGAACTTGTCTCTATAAATTAAAAAAATATAGTTAAATAAAAAGTTAGTAATATGGAATTCAGAATAATGTTATAAAGTTGAATAACTGATACAAGAGGGAAAAAAAGAAATAAATATTAATACAAAAAACTTACCAATCTCATATCTTTCAGCATTTTCCAAATATTCTTCCACATAAATTGGCTTTAGATTGTTTCTTAACCAGTCTTGTGCATAAATCAAGCATTTAATAACCTTTGGTGTCAAAGAGCTATGAAATTGGTTAAGAACTCGACTTGAAGTGCTAAATGCAGACTCTGATGCAACAATTGACACATGAATAGGCAAACTGTCTTTTGCCATTTGAGAAAGAACTCTAAATCTTGAATTGTTAGCTCTCCACCAAGCTAAAATATCAAAGTCATCATCATTCTTTTCACGTAGTTGCTCTAAATATTGATACAACTCAGATTTATAAATGTCATTTTCCTCGGCTTCCATAAACTTTTCAAAACCTTCTTTGATTTTTCTAGGAGGTTCATCTAAAACATGAATATCATCATCACCAATAATTTGATCCCCTTTCTCCATATCAAGTGAGGCTTGAGAACTTTGGACTATCTTATACTCAAGAGTACGATCATAAAACCCGAACAATCTACTAATCACATTCTTCATGTTGTTAAGCATTGCTTCTACCTTCGCATCATTACCATAAATTTCTTTGTAGCAATATTTCACAAACTTCAATTTATACCTTGGATCTAACACAACAGCAACCAAAACCATCAAATTTGTTTTCTCAACACTTCCATAATATTTGAAAAACTTTTCTCTCATTTTTCTTGTCATTGATTGAAGAGAAGGATCTGGATCATTCTCCCACTCATTTAAAGATGTCGAAATGCCAACAACTTCATAAAAGTAAGAGTTAGATGTAACATACAATGATCCCGGTATCCTTTTTGTTGTCTCATAGAATTTTCTCAAAAATCTAGATAAAATACTAGCATTTTCCCAATCATCACACAAGGGGACATCATTACCAAGCTCAATTGTATATGATGGGTCCTCATCTTCCAATCTTTGGAAGGTTTTCTTGAACTTAAGGGTAGTTTCTAACATAAGATATATGGAGTTCCATCTAGTAGAAATGCCTAAACACACAAAAGCCTTATAAGTGATTCTTTCACGCTCAATACATGCTTGGAATTGTTGAGCTCTAGAAGGTGAACTTCTCACATACCTTATAGCACTTCTAATTCGATCTATGGAGTCTTGAATTTCTTTTAAACCCATCATTTACAATCAAGTTTAAAAATATGGGCACCACATCTCATTTAAAAGAATTCCCCATTCAATATAGGCAAACCATCACATTCATATTTCTCTTTCAAGTATTTCAAAGCGATGTCATTTGAAGATGCATTATCAACAGCAATAGTAGAAATCATATCTTCTAACCCCCATTCATGTATGCATTTCTCTACCATCTTGCCAATATCCTTACCCTTATGACTAGGCATGACAACAAAATTAAGGATCCTTTTATGCAATGCCCAAGAATCATCAACAAAATGTGCAGTGGGACATAAATAGCTAAGGTTTTGAATGGAAGTCCAAATATCAGTTGTAAAGGCAATCCTAGATTTTAAAGATTTAAATCTTTCCATCAATTGGGACTTTTCTTGAACATAAAGCTCCATGCAATCCTTAGCTATGATAAAATGTGATACATGCTTAAACATTGGTTGTACTGCACTAAGAAAATCCCTAAAACCTTCATGCTCCACAGTAAAGAATGGTTGCTCATCAATAATGACCATTTGTGCAAGCATACATCTACAATGATCTTGGTCAAACTTCCATGAGATAAAGACAACCATTATCACTATCTATTACATCTTCCCCTACTTTTTTGAATGAAGTAAGAATCTTTTGCTTATTACACATATTTTGGGGAAATCTATAACAGGATCTCAAATGCTTCAACATAGGAGATGTCCCCTAACTAGAATCATATAACAACTCAATTCCACAATAATTGCACTTTGTCTTAATAGTCTTCTGCTTATGGTCATGTGTAACAATAATCTTAGTAAAATGAGCCTAAGCAGGTGAACCTTTATTTTTCTTGGGACATACCTAGGACGAAGAGTCACTATATTGCAAGTGCTTTACTTGAACCTGGAGTATTATTCTCCTCCCCTTTACTTTCCATTTTTGCTCTAGAAAAATCAAAATATGGCAAGATAAATTAGTCATTAGCTCAAATGTACATGCTTTACATTTATAGTTCATAAAAATGGAAAAAGTTTAGAAATATATCTTATGTGTGGCATGTTAACATAGAAATATAATTTTGCAACCTTGGCATACTTTTATTTGGAATTGGCACATAAATGGAGGAACGTGGTATTACTTTATAAAATATGACCACAAATAAGTAATACAACTTTTTAGGTCAACCTTTACCCTAGACTATATGCATGATTTTTCTTAATATAAGCCAACAATAAATGGATAACGAACTGTCCCATTTTACAATTATTTTTTGGAATAATTAAATTAAAAATTAAAAAGTTATTTGATCTTACAATTAACACTCCCAGATTTGTCCAAAGTAATGTGCCTTCTTCTCATACTTAGGTATCTTTGTTAACATTCAAATAAACATATAAAGAGCAACTAGATATAACTGATATCTATGCTAAAAAATAACTAGGAGGAGATATAAATAATCTTTAAACACTAATTTCGGTCCATCTCCCTTAAAACACTAGTTTCAATACCATAAGTTATAAGACTATTGCATAATTTTCCTACGAGGAGACTTTTCCGATTGTTGCGTTTAACTATAATGCTTAACCTTCAAGGTTTCCCCCCCTTGTGGCTATCCAATTCCAACAACTTCACATGGATCCTTCTTACTAAATTCAACCTACAATTTGAGAAATTCTTGCTATACTTCTCACAACAACACATGTGCTTCTCAATTGTAAAATATTATATAATAAGCAGGTGATTTTATTTTTATTAGGTAATCATTGTATTGAATGTTAAAACCATCAACAAAATAATTCTATTTTCCTTATTTTGATACCAAATGTGTAACAGCTTAATACTATCTCCTTTTTCTTTCAAGTTACTGGAAGTTATGTTTCTAAAATTAAATATATATATCTTGTTGTAAAATTAAATCATTGCAAAATTTTTGTTGGCAAGATATTCCATCGTAGCTTGAAAAAATAAATTGAAAACGAAAATGACAAAAAAATATACAAAATGAACATACCTGTTCATGGAGGAGTGAGGAGTGATGAGCAAATGAGTGGCATGAGAAAGGTAAGATAAAGAGTGGCATGAGAAAGGAGTGTAGGTGGTTGAGATAGAGTCATAGAGATTGGTGTGAAAATGATAGTAAGTTTAGGGTTTTGTTGGGCTGGAATGTAAAGTATATTATTATTGTTCAATTAGAAAAAAAAAATATTATTATTAGTTGTAGTTTTTTTTTTAAGATTTATATTAGGTGGATACAGGGTACTCTATACCCTATACTTAAAATACATGGTATAGGGTGGGTACAGGGTATTGAAACTCATACCCTACCCTACCCTAAAAATATAGGGTCCAAAAAATTCTACCCATACCCTACCCTGTGGCCTTTGATACCCACCTGGACCCTATCAGATCGAGTAGGATCTTGGTGGGTATCCGATGCGATAGGGTTACCCGCTCACACCTAATGTTGTTTGCTTCATAATATTATAAAATAATAAAAAGAGAAACATACAATTGTTGCAGTATATCGTAAATGTATTTATTAAATTAGACAAAAGAAAATACTAAACATATTATATTTGTTTCCAAAATAAATAACTATTTGTAGACTAAAATAATGAATAAGATTTAATATTCAAATTTACTTATAACATGATATTGCCTATAGTCACGCACACATATTGTGTGCAACATTATATTACAAAAGAATTAAAAAAAAAAAAAAAAACTTAGCTGCAATAGTATATCATAAACATATTTGTTAAATTAGATAGTAGAAAAATGTAAAACATATTACATTTTTCTCTATCAAAGAAGTCACTATGTACATGTTGAAACAACGAATGAGATTTAACTAATCAATTTATATATAATGTGATAATACCTATAGTCATGCTTGTGTAATGTGTGTTCCCAACATTATAAAAAAATTAAACAAAAAAAAAATGATGTCAATAATACATGATAAAAAATTACACTTTGAGATAATTATAACTCTATATTCAATTATCATCACATATAGTCTCTTATTATAGTTTTAATATTGGCTTAACAATATAAAATGAAAAATTATATGGTCTTGTTATTTTTTAAAATGCGTTAGTCCTATTGGTTATTCAATGCTTCAAATTCATACCCAACGTGATCATACCACACAAATACCTAATATATCAATTACTATATTTTAATAGTGAAATTATTGATTGGATGATCGCATTAACTGGACTGTAGAAGTTTTCATATAGAATAGATATAGATATTTGGCTAGAAATTGCTTCGCAATTTTTTTTCTTTGCTTTAATTGTAAACCCCCTAATATTTTGCACAACTTGAACATGATAATTACTAAGAAAATATAGAATGATGAAGAACTTTAAAAAAAGTCATAAAGATCACTCCTGATTTTTCGCAATTTAAAAATAATAAAGTGTGAATAAATTAGAAGCTTTACCAATAAAGTTTTCAAGACATGTAACTTCCATAACCTTGTACAATCGATGATCAATAATAAAATGATTGTCACTATAAACTCCAAAATTTTTCTACCTTAAATTTATTAGTTAGAAAATAAATTCTACATATGTTAGATAATGATACGATGATTATCAGGATGTCTCCTTTATTATAAACCCTAAAGTAGGATTGGAAAATTTACTATCATCAATAATTTGAATAAATAATTCCTAGATAGTAAAAGATAAGATTTTGTAACTCGAGTTGATAACTTGACAAGTAATCATAATTGGCCTTAGATTTCAAGTGCAATAAAAGACAATTAAGTTGTAGAGCCTGTTGGTTATAAAACGATAGGTTAAATATGAATCATTAAGGTTACAAAATACTCTATAGCATTAAAAACATATAAATATTTGTAAATCTAGACCTTAATTAAAAATATGGATTAGACTAATATGCTAGTTAGAAAATTTTGAATCTATAGAGACTAAAACCCTAATTTAGGCTATCGAGCCTAGAAACTTTAACCATGTAGGTAAAAATTCTAAAAATACTCAATCACCTGAACTTTAAACTTTAGATTTAACTCAAGAATAATCTAAGATTAATGTGCATGCCTTAGATGAATTTTAGAAGATGTTTTCTTCAAATAACTGATATATTTATACATGTATGACCCTATATTCTACAAGAAAGTCTAGATATTCACTCTTTAAGTCTTTAAAATTATCAACATGTGTTAAATCATGAACCTAAATAGTAAGAGAAGGACAAATGAATTCACACACATAAGCATCATAGATTAAATGCATTCACACATACATAAACTTATGCATTTAATGTATTTACACACACATAAGCAAGGCTAGCTACCATTTTTCTCTCTCTTCTCCTCCTTGACCGTAAAATTTTCCAAAACGCAACAACAACAACTTATCACAAGCAAAATTTTTCCAATAATCTCTTCATTAAATGTCTTGACACACATAGGCACACATGTGCCCACATATAGACCACAATTTTCTTTTTAATCTCTTCTAACCATGAGTTCCTTTTTACTTGCACAAAACATCTCAAGTTAATGAAAATATCACATGTCAGTTTCCTAGAATCCTCTTAATCAAACCATGTAAAAATTCCTAAGATGAAGGATAAGTTTTCGATCATCATAATTTCATCTATTTTATGATGAGCTACCTTATTTTATCTTACCTATTATAATTCCCAAGATTCTTCCATCATGAATACTATAAATAGAATTTCAAACCACAAAATAGACAATAGGAATAAATAATTAGATAATATGCACAAATTCACTTGTAGAATATTCTTTAGTATTCTCTATAATAGGTAAATAATTTTCTTGACTAGTAAAGGATACCAAAGACAAGATTACATATAAAAGAATCGTAACTCACTAAATAAAAACACTAGACCTTAAAAATCAAGATAAATAAGAGATGATTAATTTTAGAGTCTATTCGTCAGTAAAAAGAAATTTTTAGATAAACCACTAGGGATGGAATATACACGATGCCACTAAAAGTAGATGAAAATCTATAAATTTAGGATTCAAATAAAAATTTTGAATACATCATCATAAAATCATAATTTTCTGAATCTATTGAGTATAATATCCTAATTTCACTTATTGAACCCAAAAACCTTAATCACATAAGAGAAAAACCTAAAAATATTCAAATACTTAAGCTTTAAATTTAAAATTTTAACTCAACAATTAATTAAGAAAAATATAAAACCCATATATAATTTAAAAGATGTTTTCTTAAAATAACTGATATAATTATAAATGTATGACCTTAAAATCTACGAGATAACCTAAATATTTCCTTATATAAGTAATTATTTTAATCAAATGTGTGAAATATGACTTAAATTGAATCCTAAAGCCGGTCATCATGATGGACAAGCAAGTATCACCACTTGTTTCTTCAAGTGGATCAAAGGGGCTAATGAAGTCAAATAGAAGACAGTTCAACCAATAATAAGCTTGTAACCCATGTGCTAATGAAGGAAGATGACACAAAACTTGGCTTGTAGAACTAGTTTTCTTTCCTCTCTTCCACTGTAAATCACATATCGGATTAGACACAAGAATTAGATATAAAAAAAAACAACTTATTTCCTTTTTCTTTCATCGTGATTTCTCCAAAAGATTCAAGACTTGGACTTAGTCAACAAATCCAACTCAATTTCACCCCCAAATTACCGTAATCTCTAGCCACTTGCACACACACAAAATAACTTCCACCAATAGCAAATTAACTATCTCATTTCTATATTAAAAAACATTAAGACATAGAAGATAAAATCTAGTAACCAACTTGCCAATTTGAGAACATCCCCCATCTCATACTTCAATTAACATCAATCCATCTCATTTACAACCCATATATTATAGCTTATAATGAGCAAACAAACAAAGGCAATCACTTCTACAAATTCAAAACTATAAACTCTACTTCCATTCAAGACACAACAAAACAAAACAAAACAAAATAACCCTTTTCTCTTCCACTTTAAAACCGTGAACCCCACATTTATACTGGACAAAACACAAACAAAGACCAAACACTTAAGACTCCATATTCTAATCGTGAACTTCAAAGAAAGGAGATCCTACCTAACTAAAAACAAATTTAAGGGTCAAGTCTTAAAGGTAAGGATTGTCTTGATTAAGATAGTTTATTCCTATAATTTTGACTACCTACTATCTTATTCTCTAAACTAGGATTTGTTCCTTATAAGGAGAGAGGACTATCACTTTCAACTCTATCCAAACAAGCTATGAACTATATTGTCTTGAATCCTATATTACATCTATGCTTAGAAAACTAAGTAAAATCAATGAGTTGAATTGCTTATGAAACCTTACATGTTTCGGTCCTCTTATGATATTTACCACTTTACACCATGATATTCTTGAATGAAACATACTCTAAGCTACGTCTACACGTCAATTAGTAATGAATTTTATAAAAAAAATTAATCAAGATACTCAGATAATATTCCCCTATGGTTCGATCAACAATAGGAATGGAACATACCATGCATGTACCAAGATGAAACATAGTCCATACTTGGTGAAATGAACATAAACATGATCCATGAATTGAAATTTAGCTAATATGATCCTTAGAATACCTATAAAAAATTTATGCCCTATAATTACTAATGATTCCATAATATGTAATTATATAATCTAGACACTTTAGGATGTAGAAACATGAATGAAAATGAGAATGTGGAACTAAACAAGCCAAAACAACCCTAAGATCTAAAACACTAGAGCATTCGGCCATACGTGAGTTCATACAGACAAATCATGATTAAATGTACAATGGAACCTACTTGAACTCATAAACATATTAGCCATATGAATAAGTGATTAAAACTTAGAATATGACCCTATAGAAAATAGAAATTTCAATCCACATATGAAGATAAAGTTGATAAGCAAAGTAAATAATACTTGAAATTACACTAGCAAAATAGGCACCAAAGAACATAAAATTTAAATGAATTTAAATTAGGAAGCTTAATGTAATCACCATAAAATATAGATACAAACCTAGACCAAAATCAAAAGAAACGCAATGAAAATAAAACATTATTAAGATTCGACCACTACAATAGATAAAGTATATCATTTGTTATCTATGATAGAAACCTAATTACACTAAGTAATATGAGTATTTGATAGGGTTTATGAAGTTAAATTAGTCATTTGAAGAAGATTTGAACATGTATATTCATTTCAACCATGTTAGAGTTTATGCATACCCTAGGATATGTTCAAGTAATTTCACATGCATACAACATAATTTTCATGAGTATAAATGAGAATAAAGAATAAAACAAATTAGAGAACCCTAGGTATCTAAACCTAGCATGTTGTAGCCATATTATGTAACTAAGGAAAAACCATGATAAAAGATTTCGAATAGTTATCATGTGATGAAATTAAAGAACGTACTCATATATATACATATCTATGCTGAGGCATGTGTATATAATTAGGGTTTTTAGAACAAACTTGGTATAATTCGAGTATATGTTAGATAATTTAATGATAGAGTTTGGAGTTAAAAGACTAAGCCTAGAACCACTCACTTAAATATAAATATGGGTCTTAGCATTTGCAAAACATTATGATATAAAGTTCAACTTAATGTAAGCCATCAAAATCTTGATTAATATGATCAAGTTAATTGAAGATATATACCTTGATTAAGATCAAGAGGAGCAAAATGAAAATAAATTATAACATAGATGTCAGTCAAGCGTTGATCAAGAACTTAAAATGAGTTTAATCACTAAAACATAATGATAGATACATAAAACCAAGCAGTGGACTTGAAATGAGGATTAAAAATATACAACAAGAATAATAGACATCATAAAGACACCTTTCGGATCCTTAGTATGATGTGGGTGAAAATATACAAAATAAATGATTAAAATAAATAATTGAAAACTATGTTCAATAAGCTATCCAACGCCTAGTCATATACTAAAATCAGAGTTAAGATGAATACAATAAGGCCTAATTTAGGATTACGTGATTAAAATTGGTATTTGAAATCATTTAAGGCACTTTTCTTAAGAAAAGTGAGTTTATACAAATTTTATAACTCAGTTGGAGAAACCTAGTCTTTATGAACTTTAAAATCCATCCTTAAATAATGAAATCTAGACTAGGGCGATAAAGCTCAAGTTTAGGACACAAAATGCACAACTGGAGTTATAGTATAAATAATAATATTGTAATAAATATATGTCATCTCGTTACATAGGAAAAACTGATCAGTTCTTGGACGTGCTAGTAGACTATTATGATCAAGCGAGGATGATAGGTGAGTAACTTTGACCTTGTCACATTGTTTGTGCTTATAATATAGTTACATATCTAATAATATATTAATATTGTTATGCATGTGGGGTTAGGAGTATCGCAAGATGCTTAGTGTATGTTTAGTTGCCAAAACATTATATTGAAAGCGACAATTACATTGTATGATAATTAATGCATGAAGCATATTGATGTTTTTCTATGACTTATATGATCACTTGAGAACTTGAGTTAATACTATTAAACTATATATTTAAATGGTCATGCATCCCACAATTTGCATTTATTGCATAAAAGGTGTGATAGCTCGCTACGTGTTAGTATTTCGATCTCTAGTAAGATTTGGTTTTTCTAGATGAAATGTTCCTAGTTCTATACAAGGTCACATTTGTTTTGTTCAGTTCCATGGGAACTAAATGGCAAATGAAGGAACACCATCCTTAGTATTAGTATGGAATGACTAACACTTAGTAGATTTTCTTTATTCTAAGATAAGGTTGAGATGTTGAGACATTGAGATGTCAGAGTTAAAATGATCGATGTGGTTGATTGGTATATTCTTTCCTTGGTTCTCTGATTCTCTCAGGCTAGTGGGTCATAAGGCATAGTCCTAGCGAGGTTCTTTTAACCTCGATGGGAGGGCATAAATCTTCATTCTGTTTGGATTTCGGGTTATCCAAGCTTCTACTTGTGCATATGGGTTATTATTGCGTTACATATGCTTGCTAAATATATTTTTTCTTGTTATTGCTTGAAGTGTGGTTTAGTTAGGTTATCTTACTGAGCTGAGGTTTCACTTACTCCCCGATAGTCTTTATGTAAGAATAATGCTTACTGAGATTGGGTTAGGAATGTATGAAGAGTGATCCTCTGTCAGGCCTTCTAGGAGTTAGAAAGATAGGCTACTATGAACTTAGATTATAATTTAGATAAATTGTACAAATAATTGAGACTTTGTATTTTATTGGATTGAAACCTAATTTATTATTTAGCAGGGGGTATCGATTCTCTGCAATCTTGGTGAAATGTGGAAAATCTAATTCCATAGTTGGGTTTCAATAATAGTATGTATTTGTATAATTAATGTATGAGAAGTTAAAAAAATAAGTAGAGTTTTGTAATCTTTGACTTACAAGAGGGTTCTCATATTGCCAATGCACACGTAGTATGATAACTTTAGGATAATCCTACTAGGCTCCTATTAGGGTCATGACATTAATTATTTTGCATATATGCATGTTATTTTTATTTTATGATTATATCTATAGTGTGCTAGTTTTTTTTTTTTTTTTTGGACATTATGGCATGCTAGTTGATGTTATTACATGAGTAGATAATGAAACTTGCAGTGCAAGTGACATCAGAAGAGACTTGTGGACAATAAGATATGGAGTAAAGAGTGATAAGAAGGAGAAAAATATGCAATTTTAGTAATTCAATTACACTTATGACAAGTGAAGGAGCTATTGATGATGAACCTCACTACTATTGGTTGATTTTTAGCATTGCTTATTTTGTGCTCTATTGATCTTTAAGGGCAAAGATTTTGGTAGTCTCACGTTATTTTTCTAATTAAAGAGTCATTATTGAGTATTTATAGACTTTTAATCTCCATGGCAAGTGACTAAGTTAGGGGGGCATTGACCTTATTGTTGTTGGTTGTGTATTAACCCCTTTTCGATTTGGAGCTTTATTTCATGTTTGAATGTAGAAAATTCATAATCTTGCATTACTTCTTTGATTTTTAAAATTTCTTGGGAGTAAACTGATTGAGAGGCATGGTTATCTTGGGTTTGATGGTATTCATAACACCATGTTGATGATTAATGGATGAGATTAAGTTTACTCATGTTGACTTGATAAGCATGCTATGGACCAAAAGCTAGTATACTTGTTAGTCATTTATCTACGGATAACAAACACTGTAATTGAAATATGAAGCACCATTTTTTTTTCCTTTTTTTTGTTTAAATAGCAATTCCTAATACTAAACATTAAAATGGTTAGGTGAAACTTAGATTTTATATCTGTCCTTGATTGTGTAGAATTTCAAAAAACTACCCTAAAGAACATTTCATAGAAATATCTTAATTAACATTTTTTTAGAAATTCCACCAAACATATATTTTAAAATATACAAAAAAATGTAATAAATTTAGTCTTGAACCTGGATCAATTTTAACAGTAATACTAAGCTTTATGGCACATGACGTCGTATAAGAAAGGCAAAAGGCGTGTGATGGAGGAACTTTGTTGAAGAAAGGATTATGTCATATATCAAGAACAAAATGACAGAATAAGCCATGATCAGATTATCCATGAACAGGGCATTATTACACGAATGCTATCTTTTAAATAATGACTTATCTTATGTGTATGTACAAATATTTTCCACAATGCAGAAATCACCAAGATCATATTTGATAAATGACCAAACTGGAAAGGACAATAAAAGATATAATTATGAAACATAACTAATACGGAAAGAAGACAAAAATATGGTTTCGTGCACCATCATAATTGCAAACAGCTAGAATGCTTCATCATTTGACAAAACAAAAACTACAATGGTAATATACTATTGCTTGAGTCTTGGATATATAGATATATATACAAGTGTGTCAACAACTTATAAAGTGGATAGAAAGGAATTTTCTCTTCCCTTAACTATATATTCAAACGTGTTGAATCACCGTTGGGAAAGCATTGGTTTTTTATTCTCTTTCGATTCCAACAAAGACTATCCAATCGGTGCTCCTATGTAAAATTGTAAGAGAATCTGTAAAATAAGAATATAAAATAGAAATATGGGATCATAAATTTTTATAACTAATGTAAAATAATTTTGAACAACTATAGGAGTACTTATACAAGTCATTTTTAATAAATAACTCATAATTCGTAATATGACATATTTAGAAATATGATGATTAGAATTGCAATTAAGTTCTTTTTTTTTTTTTTTCTATTTTGTTTAAAAGAGAGAATTATGTTAAAAGAAATCAACCTTTCAACTTGTCATACATTCAAGATTGTATAAATGAAGTAAATGCACTCTCTTATAAGTTTTGCATTTTGACTTCATGTCACGCCCCAATAGTACCCTAGTAGTAATATATATATTATGATATAGCCTGATAATCCAGACAATATCAAATACACATATTCATACTAGAACTACTTTGGAAAGTGACGTTTATTTAACAAAACAGGATTTTTTTGGTTGCGTGATAAGAAACAATGAAAGTAAATAAAATCATAATATCATAATTAAGTACTACAGTCTGAATAATAACTATTACAAACCATAAAACTATCTAAATTCTCAGATAATAAAATTGATGCACTAACATCAATTAATACATATAAAGGAAATATTTTCCCTGTTTCCAAAACTCTTCAAGCTTTAGAATCATACCGGCTCTAAGCTCCTAGAAGCCACCAACCAAGGTTTAAGTGTCATCCTGTAAGGACTGTAGGAGTGTGAGCATAACCACGGGCTCAGTGAATAACCAGACTTATCACAACAAGCAAGTTATTATCAATCATATGTAATGCATCAATCAAGCACATGAACAATTACAAGCTTGGACAAACCGGAATCCAAACAGGAAGGAGATTTACGCCCTCTCATCGGGGTTGAAGGAACCGATACCTGAATCACCTACCCAGGAGTAACTAAGTACACAGGAATCCATAATCCTCACAATTATTATCTCTTTATGTTAATGAAGTTTTAAACACTCAGTTCCTGTCTTGTACCTTAGAAACTCCACTAAGTGTTAGCCATTTCACAGCGATACCATGGGCGGCGTCCTTCGTTACCAGTTAGTTCCCATGGAACCGACAGAACAAGGTAAACTTGCGTAGAACTAATAGCCCATTGCCTAGAAAAACCAAGTATTACCAAGAACCGAAATTCTAACACGTGGTAGGTGTTCGTAAAAAATATAATGCAGTTTATGCAAATCGTGCAATGCATGTCCGTTTCATTTATAGTACTGACAGTTGTTAATCAAGTTTAAGGCGATCATACAATTTACAAACAATCGTCAACATATTTCATACAATATTTATCATACAATAGGATTATCGCTTATATTATGATAATTTGCCATTCAATCATACACCACGCATCATGCTGTATCCCAATCCCGCATGCATATCAATTGAATATATACATATTATTTCAAATGCAACTATACTACAAGCACAAACAATGTAACAAGTCTAAGTTACTCACCTGCTCATACTGATCAGTCGCAGTAATCGACCGGGAAATCCTCGACGGAGTCGAAATTACCTATTAAGATGAAATATTCATCAATAATATTTATAAATAGGAAATTAAATTCCTATGAGTGCTTAAGTGTCCTAGATCGGTATTTGGTATTATTCCTATGGTTTATAGCGATTCATTAAAGTAAATAAATTTTTATTGATTAATTCTTCCAAGTTTCTTTTGAGTATATATATATTATGGAGGATTGTATTTAACTTCCGTTTACATCTTAAATTCCCTTATAATTTGTAGAAGTCTTGGCATGCACAATTTCTATAAATTATTCATAACACTTTTCTTGTACTAAAGGACTTCTAATCATGCTTGTAAAGTTTGTTTTATCAAGCTTTATGTTCATACAAGGTCTTAGAAGCTTTAAACATGCATTTAGACCAAATTGGATGAAGTTTGAGTCTTGTTTTGTCCCCTTTGTCCTTCAATCCGAATTTACTATTACCATGATCATAATACTTCTAAGTTGTTGTTTTTCTCTTCCAATAATATCTTAAACATTCCTAACACATCAAACATCTATTCACTTGAATTCATCCAAGGATTTGCAACTTATATCAACCACAAAACTTTCTTCAAATGCTCAAAAATCCATCCTAAGGTCTATTCATAAACTTAACAAGGATAGGTTGTAATTTGGAGCTTACCTTGGATTGGGATGGAAGGAGGTTGCTCAACTTCCTCTTAAAGCAAGAATTAAACCTAAACCAAAAATTAGATGATGAGTTTCTAACTAAATACATTAACTACAATGGGAGTTTATTAATGAAATCAAATCTCCTCACCTTGTCAAGCTAATTTCCTCCTCTTGACCTCTAGGATAACTTAGGATTTTTGATTCGGTTTTGGTTGTTATTGATGAGCTTAGTGTGTGTATATAAGGTATGGAATTAGGCTAGGGTTTATGGTGGTTCACACAATGTTCCTAAGCTTCTATGTTGATGGTGGAAATGGAAAAAGGAAATGGAAAAGTGCTGGACGCACTTGGGTTTGCAGCTGGAATTTGAGAGTGTTTTTGGGGGGTTTATGAGCTCCAAGTGTGTCTAACTTAGGCTTATATACTTATACTAGGATTAGACTAAGTTTTAGAGGCTTTGGAGTTGGTTTTGGACTTGAAAAATGTTTGTAATTGCAGCTGGAATTTCCTACACGAATTTGCAATGTTGGATGCAAAATTTAACTTGGTTTTGACAGATTTTTGGTGGCTATCTTTGAGGGCTTTAATGGTGTTTGTTTGGTAGCTAATTAATGCCATTTATGTGGGTAAAAATAAGAGATCAGCTAGTGTAACAATCGGGTCAAAACTTGTTGAAGTTTGAAGTGTGAAAACTGGAATTTCTGGAACAATTTCACCTTGATTTTTGGACGAATTTTGGATCCGATTTTCTTATTAATTTTTGGTATATGAAGTGTCCATTTGAAGGCTCCTTATTGGTGTTTAATTGGTCAAAATTTCAGCTCATTTAATCCTAGGAATGTTGCAAAAATCGGAGTTGGATTTGGAGATGTGTGCTGCTGTATATTGTGGAATTTCTCCTCTGCTGCAGCTGTAACATTTGATTTTTGGCCAACAATTTGGAACGGTTATGGTTGTTTTTCTAAGCTGAAATTCTCCTCATTTAATGTTATTCACATGTGGAGTGTTTTGGTTGGCTTTTGGGTCAATTTTGTTTGAATTTAGAAGAAGCTCAATTTTCGGATCAAAGTCGGGTCAAAAGTCAGCTGTTGCAGCTGCTCTGTTTCCATTTGCTCTGTTTTTATCTCAGTGCTCTGTCCCCAGCTGTTTGTTGTGCGTGTGTGGAACCTGATGTGCTGCCTACTCCAGCTGCTTGTGTGGTTGTGTGTGTGTGGAGTGCGTGGATGCTGCTGCTCAGAGGTGCTGATGCTACCGTGCGTGGAATGGAGCTCGGCCATCCCTGCTGCTGCTGTCTGTGTGGAGTTCTCTGCTGTCCACTGCTTGTTGCGCTGGGATGGAAGCTGTCGTGTGTGCTGAAGCTACTGCTGCTCCTTCTTCGATCGTTCCTTGCTGCTCGGTGGATTCAACTACTGCTGGCGCGCGATGGAGCGAAGCTACTTGGGGAACTCCTGCTGTGCGCGTGAGGAGTTTAGTTGGTCGGTCATCCAGCTGTTCACACGCGTGGGCTTCTCGCTCGGAAACGTTCTTGACCTCCATTCAAGCATATATATATATATATATATATATTTAATAGTTGCAAAAAAAAAATATTTTTACTAAAAATATATATATATATATAAATTATTAGCGTATATTTATACTCGTTATATTTACGTTTTATCGAGATAATATTATTTAAGTTACGACAAAACTTTAATTTATTCGTATTTTCAAATTTTTTTTTTAAAACTTCACACGGTTAATTATTTTTAGTATTTTTAACTTACGTGATTAAATTTTCGAGTTCGATGAATTAAATTAGGATTCCAAGTCCTAATAAATTTTGAATTTCCTAACAGTTAAAACAACTGGTTCAAAATTTCCTTTTTAGATCTAAGTTGATATTATTGTTCGGTATTAGTGTTTGTTTGTATTTATAATCTATTGTTTTATACCGATAAGTTCTATAAATTAATTGTATCTTACCGGTTTCGAAATTTTAAAACTATTTCTAATTATATCTTGAATTATCGGTTCAAGATTCGAAATCTCGTTTTTTGTATCTATTAAGGTCGAGGAAATTTTTATTCGGGTTTTTCAGCTAGGAATGAGTTTATCACAACTCATTAGTCTATTCTAGTATTTCTATCGGTTTCTAAATTCACTATCTATTTTATGTTTTCTATTCTACTACGGTATACTATTGTGAAAATTTCCGGGGTTTACACTTCAAATTTGAATGAGACCTATAAATATCGAATAGGCAATACGGGTGAAGGACAAAGGGGGAACAAAATTGGAATGTTATTAAAAAGGCCCAACACTAATTGTTGTTGATTACCTTTGTGCAAGCATATTTATATATTGTTATTTTAGCTCGAGTATCTAAATGGGTTGAAGTGGCAAGTAACGAGATGCCTAAGCCACTTCATTAAGGAGTTGCAAGAAGCTTTAATTGCTTCCTCCTCTATTGTAAAGGGGGGGGAAAAAAAAAACCTCCATTCATGATAGCTGTCATAACAAGAATAGAGAAATAATATGGAATATAAATTGCATTGACATGATTTATTCCATAAAATATCCATCATTGTACAAATACCAATAGAGAATATCTTCACGTTTAACTTCACACTATTATTATACTAGGCACCTTATCTTTGCCAAGAAAAGCAGTTAAAGGATTATCATCCATCAGAATGGAGATGCTATATAGACCTCCTCAACATTCTTAATGTCCCTTGTCAATCAACCTGTCAATCAACCTAAAAAGGAGCATATGTTAGATGGATATGTTTAATCTTTAATGTTCAATACAAATACAACATTGACACTGCCCTGTTGAAGAGATTTTAAAAGATAATGTTCTACAACATCTCATGCTATAAGAGAAAAGTGGCACTTGATTCAACTCTAACCTAATTAAATTTCCTTAACTCGTCTCATTTAAATTATACTTTTGTTAAAACAAAATAATATAATGCCTAAACTCAATGCGTAGATGAGCTGTATCCAAGCTCATGTAAACTCATAAATGCAATGAGCCAAAATATCATAAAATTCAAACTTCCCCAACTAACCATTAGGTAGTTCAATATTGAGCTCAACTTGATTGCATTTATATTTATCTAGGGTAAATAATAAGCTAAACTCAAATAATTTCTAAGAAGAATCAACTAGTTTGTGCCCCTAAACATAAATAGTAGTTCTATTCTCTCCTACATATATAGTCAACAATTCGAAGTAAGAAAAAGAAGTTATGATCACTATGTCCTTTGATTAGGATGGACAACAAGGTCACAAAATGAAGAATTTATTTTTGATCCCCTTTTCTGTGGCACTTTCAATGCAAAGAAGCAGCGTAATAATGCAATGCAGTAGAAATATTTTTCTCAAATAGAAGGAGTAATTAGTCAACCTTACAAACATAGATTTGATATTATGAGATGATCAATAGATGTTTTATTGTCTTACATGCATCTTTATGCTGTTTTCTTGTTTCAATAAACCTAATCTACATAATTTTTAATTTTTTCCTTAGAAAAGCAAGGAGCTAACATATTGAAAATGTAAAACTTGAATGTTGTATGCAGATCTTTTAAATTTTCAAACACTATAAGAAAAGGAAGTTTTGACAACTTTAATGTAGTCAAGTGGCCTTCCTATACATCGCATTCTCTATTCAATAGACTAAAGAAGACCCATTTAGATAACATGTAGTAGTAATAATAATAACAAGAACAACAATCCATATATCCTGCTTAGCACCTATATACAAAAAGGAAAGGAAAATTTTCTAATATGGCATGCATCTTTGAACCCAATCCGGGAGCACTTAAATATCCTATCATTAACAATCATTAAGAATTTCTATACTTACCATAAGGACATTATTGGCTCCTTTTGAAATGCCTCCTCCAATAAAAACCATATATAACTTTTTAATTTGAGATTGAATATAACATATGAAAAACATAAAAAAGAGAGCAAGAGAAATTGTGAATTACCTGCGCATGTCCATGCTTTGGATTCTTGGCTCTTAGAGAGAGAGATTTATTTAAGAGAACTTCCGAGCTTTAGAAAATCGTTGAACAAATCTATAAGCTTAGAATCAAAAGCTTTCTTATCGATACATGGTAGCTTTGGGCAATCTGTAATGTACACTGACTGTACTCTCCAATTTGGTGAAGTCAGGAGCACTAAGTTCTAGGGAAATGCAATCGCCAACTTCCACAATTTCCAAAGACTCTAAATGTGATATTCCTTGAATGCACCTTAGTTTGTCGCATCTCCAAAGTCTCAAAGTTCGTAGCTTTCTTAATGTCAAAAGGTCTATGATTTCTATGATTGAACACAATGTAAAGCTAACGATGTTAAAGACTCAAGTCCCTCAAAGCTCACTATTTTCTCCATCGGCCACAAGTTCAATGGAGACTGTTTCCAACATGGACATGAGATAATTTTTTGAAGAATCACACCTTGTAACTTCCAACTCTTTGTTGTTCCACAAATTATCTAAGCCATTGAGAATTAGTACCTCCAAGGAATATAAATTTCTTGGCCTTTAATCTCGTTCAACTGCTTTGGATCGATAATTCGGAGGAAAATCAGGTTCTTCAAGCTTGACACATCAAGAATTCCATTGCTAAATTCACAGTCAATTAAGTTAAAAAATAACAGGTTGGACGGAAGATGTGGGGTGTATTAAAATTGACTCCCCAAAGGAAAAGGTCTCTAATTTGTAAAAGTTTTCCCATCTCCTTAGGCCACTGATAATATTACGTCCCCGGATCAATCTTAGTGTCTCAAGATTTGTTGCATTCAGAATCCATTTGAAATTATCTTGAAAAACCCCAAAAGAATGTTTGCTAATACCACGAAGGTCTAGTGCCTTCAATTTATCTGCCTGCATGGATAAATGAACATGGAGGAGCATGAATTAATGAAAGTAACCTTAAATAATTATCAAAGGGAACTCATAGATCAATTTCGCTAGTAGTGTAATGTGCCTTACCTTGATTCTTCTCTTGCCTTTCCACTTTATTTTAAAGGACGTGATTTGAAGAAGAAGTGATTTTTTAAGACTGAAGTTGATCGGTTTGAATTGTTTGACTGTGCCACAAATAAACCACCTTAGGTTTGGAAAAAGTCCGTTGAAGTCTCCTTTAACTTCATTAACTTTCAATTTAAGAAACCTCAAATTCTGTAAACCAACCATGTCTTTTCTTGTGATTGTGATGGTTGGTGCAACTATAATCATCGTCTCCACATGCGACTTTTCCTGCAGTAGAAATAACTTTTATTAAGTGTATTTACTCAAGCAGTTAGTCGTTCCACTGTCACGACTCTAATATGGGGGCCTAACAGGATTTATCTAAAGCTATCATATCACGTGTGCACCCGTAACATGAGAGCCGTCTTGTATGTCAGAGTATACAAGACTCTATTTATTTATAAACGTTTATTATACAAATGATATAATTATTACAGTATTTCAACTATGGAATCTGATTTTCCAATTTCCACCAAGATCGCAGAGAATCGGTATCCCCACCAAATAGTGAAATTGGGTTTTCAAACTACAACTTGCAAATTTTAACAATATAAAATTTACATTCTAAGTTTACAATATCCTATATCTCTATCTTCAATAGAGTTTGTTGGAGAAGCTCTCTTTACACATTCCTAGCCCAATCCCAGCTAGTAATAATCCTGCACAAAAACTGTTGGGGAGTGAGCGAACCACGGGCTCAGTGAATAACCAGACTTATCACAACAAGCAAGTTATTATCAATCATATGTAATGCATCAATCAAACATATGAACAATTACAAGCTTGGACAAACCGGAATCCAAACAGGATGGAGATTTACGCCCTCTCATCGGGGTTGAAGGAACCAATCCCTGAATCACCTACCCAGGAGAAACTAAGTACACAGGAAACCATAATCCTCACAATTTTATCTCTTTATGTTAATGATGTTTTTAAACACTCAGTTCCTGTTTTGTACCTTAGAAACTCCACTAAGTGTTAGACATTTCACAGCGATACCATGGGCGGCGCCCTTCGTTACCAGTTAGTTCCCATGGAACCGACAGAACAAAGGTAAGCTTGCTAGAACTAATAGCCTCTGCCTAGAAAAACTAAGCATTACCAGAGAACCGAAATTCTAACGTAGTAGGCATTCGTAAAACATAATGCAGTTTATGCAAATCGTGCAATGCATGTCCGTCTCATTTATAGTACCGACAGTTGTTAATCAAGTTTGAGGTGATCATACAATTTACAGACAATCATCAACATATTTCATACAATATTTATCATTCAATAGGATTATCGCTTATATTATGATAATTTTCCATTCAATCATACACCACGCATCATGCTGTATCCCAATCCCGCATGCATATCAATTGAATATATATATTATTCCAAATGCAACTATACTACAAGCACAAACAATGTAACAAGTCTAAGTTACTCACCTGTGGTCCTCGCTAAGCTGTTGTATAAGCTATTGATAATTCGGAAATTGATCTATTTTCCTATGAAAGGAAATAACAGAGATTTATTATTAGATTATTTCTGTAAGAGAAGTCTTCCTATAATTTAAAGGTGTTGATCTCTATCGTCGGATATTAGATTAAGTTCGTTATATTAATTATTGCATTGTTAAATACTTTAATTAGATCATTTTAGATACCTAAATATTCCGTATCGGTGTTTGATATAGTTTTTTATATTAATTGCTATCTATATTTTATTCAAGGGGGTTTGTCTTTCTTAAGTCCTACTGTTTTTAATAGAAGATTTTTATTTATTAATTCTTTGCCCGTCAACCTTATCTGTCTATCAAATTGGTATTTTTACTTATTTACGGGTATGTTTTAATATCTATATCTTTCAAAAGTTATAAAAAATCATATGTAGATATATCAAATTTCTATTATACTTCAGTTTCATTCTTATTATAAAACAAGCTAAGTTTAATACAATATTATTATCAGTAATATTAGTTCTGAAACGTTAATATCAATAGTAATACTAAATACATGTATAATAATAACAACAAATTTTAGATAGCTAGTAAATAATACCATTAGTGTCAAAAATAGAATTGATGATAGTATAATTATAGCGACTTTGACGTAAAATAACAATATTGATGACTCTAATGAAAATATTAATAATACAGATACTATAAACAGTAGTAATAATAGTAATAATCATAACTATATTTATAGAAATAACAGTAACATTGATATAGGTTTAAAAGTGAAACTGAGTAAATTTCTATTTGTGATTTCTTATTCGTTTTAAATCCGATTTCGTTGTATAAATAGTCGATTTGGTAGTACTCGAAGAGTACTTTGTAGTAGTGAAATTATTTTTAAGGAAAGACATTTGTACAATTTTTAAATTTATGCTATACATGCATAGACTTCAAGTAAATTTTAACAATTGTAGTCAAAACTTGTTTTGATCATATCTAACTCATTTCTAATCCGTTTTTGACGAATAAATAGTCGTTTTCATAGTATTTTCCGAGTACAATCCATTGGTGGTGTTATTTTTATCAAACAAAGTCATTAAGGACACGAAAAAGGCACGAACAGTCCGCTCTGCTCGCACAAGTCTGGCAGCAGAAATCTAAATTTTGTTTTTGCAATATCTAATTCGTTTCTTATCCGTTTTTAACAAATGAGTAGTCGATTTCATAGGATTTTTCGTGTTCTTTCCATTGGTAGGGTCGTTTTTGGCTTATAACAAACACATCAATACAGTTTATTCAATCTCCTAGGTATATACATGAGTAATCTAAAGTTCAACTTAGTTTGTTATAATTGAAGTGTGGTTTTGGGTTTTTCCTTTCTAAGACTTGAATTTCTACACTTAAAATCTTCAAGTTGTTGTATTTATATACTAAATAGTCTAAATAGCATAAATATACCATTAGATTATTCCTGATAAATTTATAAGACAAATTCTTATAAATCAACCTAACAAATATTTGAACTTAACGAAATTCTTACCTTGATTGGATCATAGAATGACTTTAGCTCCTCATTCTTGATGAAGTTAATAATCTAAAGAGAAAGGTTAGAAAGATGAGTAACTAAGGAAAACTAATCTAGCTAACTAGCATATATATTTGCTCTATTCTCTTACCTTATTGAACTTGGGTTCCAATCTATGGTAAACCAAGACCATCTAGCTTGGTCTTTGATGTTGTTTAGGTTAGTTAAATTGAGTTTCGATTGTGGTTTGATGAGGTTGGAAGCTTAAATAATACTATAGGATATAAACAAGGGATGCTCTTTATTTTTGGAGTGTGTAGACAAGGTTGATAAAGTGAGCATTGAAGTGGAGTGTGGTAAATTCGTAGTGGTTGTTTTGAGAGAGATTTTAGATTGTGTTTGGGGAGATTTTGAGTTGGTTTTGTAGCCAACTTATGCCTATATATGTATACAAATATTAGACAAAGGTTTAGGTACATAGGAGGATGTTTTGGACTTGTAGATTTTACAACTTCAGCTGGAAAATTCGGGTGGAAATATGGCTGTTTTGGTGACGATTTTTGACTTTATTTTGACAGATTTTTTGATTTTTGGGGCATTAATTGTATTTGTTTGGTAGTTAATTAGGTCATTTATGAGTGTAATTTGGAAGCTCAAGTTACAAGAAAAATGGGATCAAAATCGTGTGAAAACAGAGGCAAATTCCAAGTTCTCTGCTGCATTTTGTTGAATTCTTCTCTGTTTCCAGCTGGTGTTTGGTGAGTTTTTCAAAGCTAATTGGTGTTGATTTGGTTGTTTATTTGAATTAAAATTCTTAGTATTTAATGTTGATCTGATGTGGATTGTTTGTATTGGATTATATGTCATTTTCATGTTGAAATATTGTGGGCTAAAATCGGAACAATAGCTGGACGTGGAACATAGTTGCAGTTGGGATTCCTCTTGTTCAATTCTTGATTTCCTCTGCCGCAACCGAGACCTCCCTATTCCAGTGGGTATTTGTTGTCTTGCTGGTCGTGAATCAAAGTTGATGCAGCTGAGAGCACTTAATTGGTAACAGGATCCTTCTCTATTCATCGTGCGGCCGAGAATCCTGATTTGCTGTCTGTCTCTGTTTCGTGTGAATCCAACATGAAGGTCTGCAGCTTGTTGACTTCACTTGCTGCCCGTCCTCTGCTTCATGTGTGGATCAAACAACTCTGTAGCCGTGTCTTCCGTTTCTTCTGTCTCGTGGCAGCTTCCAGCGGTTTGGTTGGAAAATTCTGCAGCAGCTCCAGGCGTGAAGACTTCCACCTCTGTTCGGATTTCTATCCATTCCAACGTGAAGACTTTGTTCCAGCTGTGAGGATGCGTGTAATTCTTGCTGCACCGTCCATGTTCCAATGACTTCCCTGTCTTCAACAATTCTAGTCGTGCGTGGAAGGAGTCAAGTCTGTAGCGCGTGGTGAATGACTTCGGCTGTCCGTGATTTCCATATTTCAGCCCGTGATTTGCTCTTAACTTTCGTTTTTTTTTTATATATATATATATATATTATTTGATTAATAAAATTAATTAATTATTTTTACTAAAGTTAAATTTTAGACGTATGTTTATATTTGTTACGTACAAGTTTTATCAAATTAGAACTATCTAAGTTACTAAAGCTCTAATTTGTTTATATGTACAAATCTTTAGTTTTAACTTTCACACGATTAATTGCTTTTTTTTTTTTTTTTTCCAAGTTCAATAAATTAGATTAAGAACCAAGTCTTAATGAATTCAAAATTTCTTAACAAGTATAACAGTAGTTTTAAAATTTTCATTTCAGATTTAGATTAGTAATTATTGATCGAGATTGGTTTTTATTATGTATTTATAATCCTAGTAATCCATCTTTGGATTACTGTTTTGTACTAATAAGTTTTGTTATTAAACTATCTTATCGGTTTTGAAACTTTAGAGATACTTCTAATTATGTCTTGAATTATTAGTTCAAGATACAAAATCTTGTTTTTGGTATCTATTAGGATTAAGGAAATGCTTATTCGGGCTTTTCAAGCTACGAATGAGTTTATTATATCTCATAAATCTATTCTAGGATTTTTGTTGAATCATGTTTTTGATATTAGTTTCACATTTGGCAATTCGTTCATTTTCTAGTTATGAAAATTATTAAAGGTTACGTTGACAATTTGGGATTTTAATTTCTAAAAGCTTAAAACCCTTTTTAATTTAGAATGTTAGTGTAATTTGAATTTTCATTTAAGATATAGATTCTTAGATATTGATTTATCATCTTACTGTATAAAATCTATTTACATTAATTTGTTATTAGCAACCTATTTTTATGTAGGGCTACTCAATATTGTTAATAGATAGCTTGAACATTATTTTTAACAAGCATAGGATTTATTTTCTAAGTATTGAACTTAAGGAAAAAGAATTCTGTAACTTTATGTTAATGATTGCTTTATCATCGTTTTATAAATTATTTGAGATTATAGAAATTACAGTTTTGTATTTTCAATTTTTTTTTTTTTTGTAACGATTTTAATCTTTCTAGTTGTGATCAATTTCGTTCACACTTTAATATTTTCGAATCGAGAAAAATTTGGAGTGATTTTTACTACTTGTTCCAATTATTCTAAATAATCAAATATTACATTTTTAGTATTTGTTATAATCAGGTTACGTAAAATTTGGGGGATTACATCCACTGTGTACAAACCTATTGGCAAGTGATTATATTAATAAAAAACTTTAATTTTATAATTTCACTTTCATGATTAATAGATTAAATGCCAAAGGCCTTATAATCCTAAAGTTAATTGTTCATGAGTCTTCTCTAATGAGCTTTTTTTTTTTTTTTCCAATTTATATCCATGTATATTTCAAGAAAGTAAGGAGCTCTTGGATGCTCAATTGATTTGGTATGTTGTGTGCATTAGCCATTGAGTGCTTTGGTTTAATCAAGTGAAAATAAAATTGAAACATCAAAATTTGAAATCCAACAAGAATATGAATTTTGTAAAGAAATGAACACAGCTACTCTTTGAATATTATTAATGAAACTATAAAAACTGATTATTTAAACCTGAATCATATAACTTATGTAAAAACTCTAAAATTTAACAAAGTAAGGACAAAAAAAAAAAAAACTAAAAAGCCTTTACCATAAACTAAATAAAATGACAAGAAAAATGTCACAAACAACACTAAAATCCAAAAATCCTTCAACTAGGCCATGAAACAAAGGAATTTGACAAAAACTAGACATACATCACAAGCAAAAACTCGTGAGATTTGATCCTTTGTCTATTTTCCCTCGGACCAAGCTTTGAAAATCCAAAAATCGTACTTCCAAAAAGATCCCAAAAGTACAAAATTGTCACTAGTAGTTTTTTTCTTTTATTGTTACATAAAAGCATTCGCAATATTTGTTTGACCACATCAAAATTATGTATATATCGTGATTGTTAATAATAACAAAGTCATTGATGATATGTGTTTTTGCAAATGAGAAACTTTAGTAAGTCAGTTTTTTTTTTTCTTTTTTTCCATAGTAAAAAGGGGAAGAAAGGAATGACTGGAGAAATAAGGGAAATGATTATAAATGAAGCCATGTAAAGAGTGCTTATTAAATGAAGAAAGTACTTTAGAATTAGGAAGGCGAAATTGCAAGTACATTAGGTCTCCCTTGTTTTGTGTTAATTTAGACCTCTTATTTTAAATTATTATTTTTCCCTTAGATGAAATAATTAAAGACACGAAAGAACTTTTATTATTATTTGCTAAGCGATGAAAATGACCATATTGGAGAAGAACAGCACTAAAAGACGTGTGATTTTAGAAATAATATATTCATACTATGAGGAACTTAAAGTGTTCCCTTAAATTTATCATAAATGAAGGACTCCATAAATGGGATTGAAAAAAGTTTTATTTTTTAAATGGGTGCTAATAATATTCTGGGGGAAATTGTTTTCCAATTCGAAACAGAATAAATAAAGCACACAAGTCATACCAGTCAATGCATGAATAGCCTTAAATATATCCAACAAAAGTATCTTATGAATCATTCACCTGATCTTATTTTAGAAAAGGTCATAGGTGCTTAAAGTGCCTTTAACAAAAGTCTAAATGTAAGCAACCCATATGCTCTAACTGAATTGTATGAATAAAAAAAAGCTGTATAGATAGTGCATTTTTTATTTTTTCCTTTTATTTGGCATATTAACTACTACCTAACAAACACATTCATATTCATATTGTTCATGGTCTAATTCCTTCGTAAAGAAAGATTTATATTTTTCTTTTCGAACGCTTAGTTGTCTTCATAATGATACAAAATACTTTGGCCATGGTCCGATTCCTTCATCCCTATTTGCCTTCTACTATAAACTTGCTACTAATTACTACAATTACTTGCTAATATATAGTCTAATTTTCCATTAGTATTAATATCTGTGAATGGAACTTGACTAAAAGTTTTTCCAATTAACTGAATCAATCAAACTTCTTGTCCCGTGTACTAGTACTCAACTCGACTCTTTACACACAAAAACACTCGATAAATAAGCACGATAACAAATGGAGATTAAATCAAACTCAATTTTTGTTACATGGATTTTTGTTTAATAATATTGAAAAGTAAACAACATTACTATGCTCATTGTAATGTTAACGGATCCATAAAAAGAGCTCATAAATCTTAACCATCTAGAAAAAGTCAGCTTCGTATTTAATCAAAAGAAATGGAGGCTTCTAAAAACAAAATTCTCAAAACCTTTCTAATTGTAGGGAAATTATATAAATTAATCAATTTATAGATTGTAGGAGAACCATTCAAATCCACTAATTAAGGAGTTCATGGTTCATTTTACCTTCTTTTTTTTCCCCCTCTTGGATTGATCCCTCATTTTTGTTTATTTATTATTCTTTTTTCGCTTCTTCTACTTCTATATATTGTGATGCTCGATTTACACGTTGTTCCATCAAACTGTGTGTTGAGGAAACAAATTTATATCATAGGGGTTACTATACGATGATTCCTTATTTCTCATATTTCATATAACTATTTTTTATGAGACAAAAACTATAATTCTATAAAATATTTTTTATCAAATGTTTGATGAGTAAATGGACAAATTTAATGTAAGAAAACCATTACTATTTGGATAAAGTACTCATATTGAATTCAGTTATATGTTATATCCAAATAAAGAATTCATTTTTACATTTTGACTTGTTTTTTTTTCAAATGCAAAATAGCCACTTTAACGTTTTTACTGTAATTAGAAAATGCTTGAAAGATCATAGCTCAGCAAAGGCACGGCTATATGTTACATATATTATGAGACAGACATTGTGTACCTTATTGTTGGAACCTTATTCCAAGTTTAAACAAGCCAAAAAGCATACATAAGCCATATATCAAACTGAAATCCTACATGATACACCTTTTATCCTAATCCCTTGGGTTTTTTTTCCTACCTCTATTGTATTTTTTTTATTGATACTTGTTGAAAAGAACATGAAGATAAAGTTTAGATTTACTTTCGCATTGTAAGATGTAATTCTAAAAATATTGGAAGAGAAGATATGCCGTTAATTTTAAAAATTCTATAATAAAGGTGGAGAGGAGAGAGACACATCATAGGAATTACCTTTGTCTCATGCAAAATATCAAGACTATTCTCAATTCGCAGTCTTCCTGGTATCTTGCTGCTTTTGTCAGCTTCGTCTTTAACCAAAGCCCTTCCAAGATCTTTTAATACATCATGCACCCAAAAAACTTCATTACCATCAACAATAATTATTTTTATCAAGGAACGCTGTTCAAGAGTTTTTGTAGCAAATTCTGGATACCAACCACAGTCTTCCCACATGTAGCATGCATACCTTTTGTTTAATTTTCCGTAATAACATGCTATATCAAGAAAGATCCTTTTTTCATTACTTCTAAGTCCATGATAACTTATCATCAATCGGCTCTCAATGCTCTTATCAGGGAATTTCTTTAACTCTTCAAGTATTTCCTCCCAAGCATCTTTACCACAACCAAACAATGATGAACCGAAAATCTCAAGAGCTAGTGGAAGACCTCCAGCATAAGAAATAACCTCATTTGAGAGGCTTTCGAATTCTTTAGGAGGAGAGTCCTCCATAAATGCAAACTTGCTAAGCTTTAATGCTCGACCACTGTCCAACTCATTTAATTCGTAGACTGATACATTTTCATATTCTCGATTTAGATCATCCAGAACCTTTCTATCCCTTGTGGTGATGATGAGCCTAGTTCCACTTGTAAGAAAAATATGATTTCCTAATAAATCTGTCAATTGCTTTGCATCATTTAGGTCATCAAAATAAGAAGTGCTTTCTTGTTTTCAATTCCTTTTCTAATCATTTCCATCCATTGTTATTACTGTTAATTGAATCTGCATGAGAGGAAGCAATGATATCCTTATACAATTGTCTTTGCAACTTTAAGAGCTTCTTTCTTTGAAAATTTTCTCGAACATTCTCAAGGAAGCTGCAACAACCTGGAAAGCTAGATTCTAGCTGGTTAAATATGACCTTCGCTAGAGTTGTCTTACCGATACCTCCCATTCCTAATATTCCAACAATACGAAAATCATTTATTCTTAAGTCTAATAATTCTTCAACACATTTCACTTCGGGCTCCATTTCTACCAATTTATTGGTAACATTTTGATGTTTAGGCATCAATTGAACGATAAGTGCTCGAGTGATTGATGTGAGTTCCTCAGCTTCACTACATTATAAATAAATATGAATTAGTGTCAATTAATATGCTAAATGCACTTAACATTATTTATACCACCTTATGACACATTGATAAATGGTCTATTTTTTATGCATGAAAAGCTCAAATCATTGAATAGAAACTAATTACAATTAGGTAAATTTTCATTTCAAAATATTATAATAATGTATTTATTTGACCTCTTAAAACGCTAATATAATGACAACTGAATTAAAAGACTTATTTCATATCCTCCTTTTATTTCTAGAGCTTATAGCATGGTCCTATAACCATCTATGATAAAATAAAGAGGAGACTTTGATTTTTCGTTTCCTAAAAGAGAAAGGTGGGATCTTTAACCGTTTTAGCTAACTGATATTTAATAATCTCAATAATTATTTAGAATTATTTCTAATCTTATTATGGTAATAATTATGAAAAGGAGTTAGTTAACTCGAAATAAACATAGCAATAACTAGATTAAAAATGTATTGAGATAGAAGTTTAATTTAAAGTTACATGTGTATTTTCAAGGTAGGCTTAATTAGAAGGATAAAAGAAGTGCCGAAAAATGATTGACTCTGTTAAGGTTAGCATTACAACTTATTAATCTAATACTTTAAGCTATTAGATATTGCATGAGCTATTATATTTATTATGTAACACTCCCCCTTACTTGTGGACTATGAATTTGATTTTAACTAAGGCCCATCAAGTGGAAGACTTAACTTTAATGGTGTTAAAATGAGTGTAAAGTGGTTCAAACTCTTAATCTCCTACTCTGATACCATGTTAAGGTTAGCACCATAACCATTTAATTTAAAAGTTTAAGTTTATAGATATGCCATAAGCTATTATATTTTATTATGTAATAGAATCAAATGAAAAGATAGGAGAAGAATTTTTTAGCTAAAATTCCAAAAACAAAATGACAATGTTTCAATCAACTAATCCATTGTTTCATCTAGTGTATTAGGTAGGAAATTCAAAACTTAAATCTTTGTTAGCTTATTTGTCCTAACTGGACTTAAGTGTCATGTACCTAACTTGGTTTGTAGGCGTTAACTATAGTTTCAACATATCAAATTAGGGTATTTCAAATTTGAAAACAAGTTGAAAATGTTCATTCAACTAAAACTTTCATTAGGTTGATTGTAAAACTGGGTTAAGTTTCGATTATATAAGTTGATTTCATAATAAGAAGATTGATTAAACTTTACTAGAGCACTTTGGTAGCAAATGTCCATAATCACTACTGAAAGCTCGTTAATGAAAGGTGAACCCCCTATTTCTAGAACAAATTCTTAAATGTGCGTTAAATCAATTATTATTAGATGAAGATGAGACTAAGGCTCAAAAATGTTACATGTGTGTAATTTACACCCTCTAGTCTATTTGATTGGGTCGTTTTATAGAATAACCATATTTTTCATGCTCATTTATTTTGCAAAATGGGCTTAATTTGGATTGAGTCTTAATTACATGTTTTATACCAATTGTTTGACATTTATTATGTGTGATGAAAGAGACCTACTTGTAATGTATAGTAGCATATAGGGACAAAACAATAGTGGCATTTTAGTAGATTCAAAAGTTGATATGAAGTATACATATATATGTGAGATGCTTATTTCTAATATGGATATGATATGTATATTCTGGATTAATTAGTTGTCACGTCCCGAATTGGGCCAAGTCGTATTCAGTTTCACTACATATAACGCTTAAATGTTATACACAAAGGCTATCCCTCAAGACTGCTTTATCGTGATCATTTCTAACTAATTTTAGTTTCTAAAATCATTTAATTAGCTTTTGAAAACTTTAAATTCTAGCAGTGGAAAAAATAAGGTTTGCAAAATAGTTTACTAAATAGCTACTCCCATGAGTAGACTAGAAACAAAATTAACTATCATCTCAAAATAGTATCAAATATCAAGAAACTATATAAGTATCAGATAAAGGATTAACATCCCATGGGTTCGTATAAATGACCCTCAAGAAGAGATAAATCTAATCAAAATTTGAAAATCTAACAAGACCCTAAAACTCAAAAATATGCCTCGCAACCTAGTCACATTACTTGTCCAAAAGATCCTCAATATCGATCCCATAACCCAAGTAATCATAATAATCCTCATAAGAACCAACAAAACATGAAAAAAAATTTAAAGGAATGAATCGAAGCCCAGTGCACAGCAACACAATCACATATGATATGACAAGCACACCTAATTATATGCAATGCAACAATCAACAATTTATAGTTAATATCTAAGGCGGAACAACCAACGCGTGAGCACTTACACTTTGGACAAATAGTCGTGGGAAACTGGGGTTTCTAAGTAGTAGCAATCGCTCAAGAGGTTGATATAAGTAGCCCGATTACCTATATTTCCTATAGGAATCACTATAGTAATAGCGTCCTCTTGGGTTCATAATCGTTATGTATCTCTGTTTATTTCAATCCTTAATATAATGGGACTCAGCCTGTCCTATAAACGTGAGTCGGACTATATTACTTCTCACCAAACGTAAATGGACATTATCTCAATACTATTTTCTCTATCTGCTACCCGTCAAGTCACTTTGATATATCAATAATAATGAAAAGGATGGCTTAAGCACTTAACTACCATACTAGTATAGCCTAGCAAGGTTGTCGCTTCTCGGACTAGATTAAATAATACAAGAAAAAGCAAGACAATCATTTATTATGCCATCTTTAGATTTTAATTCATTTAGGATGCCTATCCTAGACAAGCAACATGCATGTCACTGCGTACCCAATAAATCTATAGTCTAGTATAAAACAAAAGGTAGACCAGATCGTATGTTAGAAAAAAAGGTATCTGTATAAAAGTTGTTCAATATGAGTATATATATAATTTGATCATCAAATTCATACTAGTGATTAAATTATATTTAATTATTCATTACGATATTAGGCTTAAGTAATTTGGATCAAGTTTATGAGTATAAGAGTTTGAATTCTTATTTGGAAGTATTGGACCTCTAGGGATCCTATAGTAGGCCCAATATGAATATTTCTAAGTTTTACAATATTTCAAGGTAATGAGTTTTAGGGAATTTATAATTGATCCCATTAAGAAATGTAGATATTAATTCAGGTTGAATTGGGCTTTATTTTGGATTTAGGTACAATTAGAGTAATATTGGTTACTGAACCTAAGAATTGTGCTCAAGCCCAATTGGAGTGAAATTAAGGCCTAATTAGCTATTAGGCCTTGTAATATCCTACCTAGGCTAATTTCTTATTTAGGCCAATTAACAATATTTTAGCTTATGGGCCCAGGAAGTATTAGATGAGCCCATTACGTAATTTAATTCTTGGAAACCGAAAATAGACTTAAATAATTTGAATTAGACTCAATAAGAATAATTATGAAGCATTGGGTCCATATTTGAAAATTTAAGTACATAAAACGTAATTTAGTAATGATTTACTTTAAGGCCTTAAAGCTCTACGGAAGGTCAATTTGAGTAATTTAGGCCCACTAACATTGAATAGGCCAAAATAGCTAAAGTCAAGTGTTAGAGCATAAGAAATTAGCTAAGTCCATGTTAAATGTTCAAGACTCAATGTGTTTTATTTAAGTCAAATTGGACTAAAACTAGCATCTAAGCCCATTATTTTACATTAATCAATATAGCGCAAATCCAACACATACAATGCACATCAAAATTAATTTATAAATCCCATAATTATTCTTCAAATTTTACAAATTCCCTATTTAATAACAATCAGATTTATCAACATTTATTGATTATATTTAGCATATATGTATATGCATATGCATGAATTCCAAATTCTCCATTATTCATTACCCAGTTTCACTACCAGCTTGCACACTCCCCCTAATTTCATCCTGATGCAAAGTATCATATTTCAATTAAAATCTTAATTTATCACTATCAATATCTAGATCCTGCATACAGTCGTAGCCATTGCCAAGTAGGAATCTTCTTCGTTATCCATTAAAATCTCTACCATGTACGTACAGGTTTTCTTGGCATTTATATCTTTAATAATAACAAAACGTTTTCGTCAAAATAAATATGGGTATGTTTTTCATATAAAACAGGTGCACAATTCATCATATTCATAGAATGATTTCCCTCAATACAACCAAAACCAATACTTATGAGTATATTATTTAAGTTTGTATTAATTTACCTAATTTATATTGTATTAATCCCATATTATTATTTACATATTGCATTATATTATTATAGCTTGTACAAGCAGAACATTTATTAAAAGAAAAAAAACTTACTTGTATTAAAAAAAAAAAAAAAGATCTTCCTACCCTACTGATTGGGATTCGGTGAAACTCCTATAGCAAAGCCCTCTTTTAAAAATCTCCAAGAATGCCTAATTTCAATAGAAGTATAGAGATTAATAAGGCTTAATTATTGCATACGAATGAATAATAGTTGTAGGATTGGATTACCTGATGATACTCGAAGAAAAAGGAATGGGTTTTGTTTCTGGTAGTTCTTAGTGAAAGTGAGGATTTTTGATGAGTTTAGATATGTTTAAATATGTAGTATTAAGAGGTTTATTGACTAAAGTGAAAGATTATGTCGATAAGGTTATTTGGATATTAGGATAGGTTTCTAGAAGAATATGAGATGTTATTATTGGGAGTTCTTCTATTGAAATCCTACTTATGATAAGAATAGATTAAGATGTTTAGATGTAGGTAGATAGGAGATAATTAAATAGTTGATATGATTAAATCTCTAATTTTTATTTAAAATTAGTTGCTAATTCAATTACACTAATTAATTTATTTATACTATATAATTCCCCTAGACTATTTGAAAAAATCATCTAATTTTAATTACGAACCTAGGTTTTAATTTAGGTTCAAAATATCCCATATTTTCACTTACTAATTAATACATTGATACTTAGATTGGACATCCATTAGGGATATTTCATCAGCAATGGCTAGCTAAGTTAGTTATGAAAACTAAGTTGAATTAATTAAGTAATTATTGGAATGCATCCTCCTAATTTGGGGTTATATAAACATTTTTTTTCCTTTATAAATTATTGTGCATTTAGATATATAATTAATGTATTTCGATCGAAAGACTTATATGTTGAAAGAGAGGATACTTGGAATATGCACATAAGTTAAAATCCTAATATTAGGTGAAGTCCATTTAGGAATAAACGAACACCAAGAAAACCTTTCAACATCTTTCTACACCTTTTCTTTTCCTTTTAATTGTTTCATATAATTAATGGTAAAAAAGTATAAAAATGATGCTATTCTCAAATTTCATTTCATTTTTTATTATTTTAATGCATTTAATAGAGGACTACTTCCCAAGTGCTTAAAGCTTTAGCATAAGCTTAGTGAGAAACATAGGCTTGGGAAATCTATTACTTACCCACAGGTAGAAGTGTGTTCATGATGAAGACTACCCAACATGTGATGGCACTTCTTATAAATATCTTAAAAAGCATTGGTAATTGTACCTTTGTAGTATTCATTTTGTATAAGATAATTGCAATTTGATCATAGCAACTATTAAAATATAATATCGACACATACCATAATCTAGAAGAACGTCACAATTCTTTCTAAACTTCACAAGTAGTAAAGTAATAACCTTCCAAACTATCACTCATTCACTTGAAAAAAATAAAAGTTTTACTAGTAGTTCTTCTTGGTTAATGCAACACTTGAAAAGTTCTATAAAAAGAAATCACATTACTTTAATTTTAAGCCGTATCTAGATTAAGAATGGTGCAATTCAAAATTCTATTATATTTCACTAAAAAGCATAAGTTGAAAAGACAAATTAAAAGGGTAAGAATGATGAAGATACTTACTTTTTGTCAAGAAGATCATAACCTGATATTTCAGCCACTCTTATAAGTGCCTTCTCCCACTTCTCAACTTCATCTAGCCCAACCTTCGGATTATAACGATACTTTTCTATATGCTTTTTGTATAATTGTGTCTTAAGCTTAACATCATTTGGTGTTGCATCATAAAATATAGGAATAATTCTTTTGTTGCAATATACCATATGAGAAAGCTCATGGAGACAAGCTTTACTAGAAGCATAGTTTCTAGAGAAGATGGGCATACAAATTCTTGAGTTAGCTATAGCTCTTTTGAGATCTTCATTAATTTCCTCCCCTTTATCCATTTCTTTTTCATCTAGATAAACTAGGAAGCCAACACTTCTCAAACTGTCGTAAAGATGAGAAGTGAATTTCTTTCGCTCGTCCGGGCCTCTAAAACTCAGAAAAACATCGAAATTTCTTTCGCACGGCTCTTCACGTGCATCATCCACCGAACAGAAGAGAATTCTCCCACGCGCTCAGAAGTTCACGCACAAGAAAATCAAGGACGCAGCAGCCTCCACGCTGGAAAGGGGAGCAGCAGCAGCAGACGAGCAGAATTTCCACGCACATCACTTGGATAATCAGCGGCAGCAATTGAACAACACGAAGACTTCTTCCTCGCGCACAGCTGTCTCCAGGCATCACGCTGGAGTTGAATTCTACGGCTGGAATTGAGGGCCGCTGCAGATCCACACACAAGCAGCTGATGACCGAACAATCCAGTCCACGCACGAGCAGCAGCTAGCACACACGGACAAGCTGCTTCCCACACACACACATTCCACACGCACAATACAGCTCTTAGTTGAAAACAGAGCACATAAAACAGAGCAAATTCGGCTGCTTCATACCTAACTTTAATCCAAATTTGAGTTTTTAATTTCAAACGAAAATGACATGAACTCCAATTAAAATACTCCACATGTAATCAAAATTAAATAACAAGAATATCAGCCCAAGAAAACAACCAAAACAATACTGAATTTGTCTTCAAATAATTGAATAAACCAGCTGCAGCAGGGGGCAAACCAACAAGAATACAGCAGCAATTTGAAGTCCGATTTTTGTAAATTCCTAGGCTCATTTGAGCTGATATTTTTGACTAATTAACCACCAATTAAAAGTCCCCAAATGTACACTACAAACACCAATTATTGGTTAGAAAACAACAAGACAAATCTAATGAAAAATCTATGCAAACTAAGATAGAAAACAACAAACCAAAAACTGCAGCAGAAAAGTTGGAAATTTGCTTTTGTTTTCACACAAATTCTAACACGATTTTGACCCCATTTTTCTTGCAATTTGAGCCCCTATTTTACACACATAAATGACATTAAGTAGCTACCAAACAAACACAATTAAGACCCTCAAATATAGCCACAAAAATCTGTCAAAACACAAGCCAAATTGTCATCCAAATTTGCCAAATTCGTATGGAAATTCCAGCTGCAATTGTGAGCCTTTTTTCAAACCCAAAACCATTTCCTTAGCCTCTAAAACTTAGCCTAGACCTAATATATGTATATAAGCTTAAGTTAGACACAATTTGAGCTCATAACTCTCACAAAATCCTCTCAAAAACACAGCTATGAAGAGAAGTGCGTCCAGCCCTCTTCCTTTCTCTTTTTCCATTACAACCTTCAACTTAGAAAGCTTAGAAAACCCTTGTAAGATCAACCATAAATCCCTAGCTCACTTCCATACCCAATCTATACACCAAGCTCATCAAGAACATCAATTCCCCTCTCCAACAACATCCAAAACCAAAAGTCTTAAGTTAACCTAAGGTTTAAGAGGAGGAAGCTAGCTTTACAAGGTAAGAATATTGGTTAGAATTTGTAAGCTCCCACTATAGTTAATGGTGCTAACTTTTAATTTAGTTAATAACCCATCATTTAACCTTTGATATAGGTATGATTCTTGCTTAGAAAGGGAGTTGAAAATCCTTTTTCTATTCCAAGCCAAGGTAAATTCTAAACTATCAATCTATCTTTGTTATACTTGTGTATAGACTTTAAGATAAATTGTTGAACATTAAAAGAAAGTTATGTAGTTGGAAGAAGTTGTTAAATCATTGATGAATTCAAGTAGATGGATTGTTGATGTATGAGGAATGTTTAGATATTGTCAACTAAGGTAGACAACAACTTAAAAATATTATAGATATGGTAATAGTAAATTCGGATTTAAAGACAAAGTGGACAAAACAAGACTCATACTTCATCTAATCTAGTCTAAATGCATGTTTAAAGCTTCTAAGACCTTATATGAGCATAAAACTTGATAAAACAAGCTTCAAAAGCATGATTAGGAGCTTTTACATTACAAAAAAAATATAATGAACAATTCATAGAAATTATACATATTAATAATTTTACAAATTATGAGTGAACTAAAGAAATAGATAAGAGGATTCGATGATGGTTTTAAGTTATATGGTTGAACAAAGGATGATACATAATTATTTAGGATTATAGAAGCATCAACTTGAAAGTAGGATTCTAAACTTTAGGAAACTAAGAACCAAAAGAAATCAAATAAACAAAAATGTTCGAAAGGTCAAATAAACTGTATTGATATATTTGTTATAAACAAAAAATGACCTTATCAATGGATTGTACTCGGAAAATACTATGAAAACAATTATTTATTCATCAAAAACGGATTAGAAATGAGTTAGATATGATTAAAACACGTTTTGATTACAATTGTTAGAATTCACTTGAAATCTATGCATGTGTTTCATAAATTTAAGAATTGTACAAATCTCTTTTCTTGAAAAATAATTTCACTACTAGAAAGTACTCTTCGGGTACTATCAAATCGACTATTTATACAACGAAATCGGATTTAAAACGAATAAGAAGTCACCAACTAGAAAATCATTCAGTTTACACTCTTAATAAACCAACATCAACTTCACTGTTATTCATATAAGTATGATTATAAGTATTGCTATTATTATGACTACTGAGTATAGTATTTAATATTGTTGATATTTTCATCACGAGTCATAAACAATTATTAATACTGTTATTTTCACGTTAACACTACTATATTTATATTATCATCAATACTATTATTTATTTTGTCACTAGTATTATTATTACTAATAGTATGAAGATGGTTGCTATTATTATACTTAATTTTAATACTAATATTGATATTGATTTTCCAATACTAATATTACTAATAATATTATGGTATTAAACTTAGCTTGTTTTGCAACAAGAATGAAACTGAAGTATAATATAACTTTGATTTATCTAAATACGATTGTTATTCTTGAAGGATATAGATACTAGAACATACCCATAAAAAAATAAAAATACTAATTCGAGAGACAGATAAGGTTGACAGGCAACGAATTAATAAATAAAAATCTTCTATTAAAAGTAGTAGAACTTAAGAAAAGACAAATCCCTTAAATAAAAATATAAATAGCAATTAATAAAAAACTATATCAAACACCGATACGGAATATCTAGATATCTAAAATGATTTAATTAAATTATTTAACGATGCAATAATTAAAGTAACGGGTTTAGTCTAATATTCGGCGATTAGAATCAGCGCCTTTAATTATAGGAAGACTTCTCTTACAGAAATTATTCAATAATAAATCTCTGTTAATCCCTTTCATAGGAAAATAGATCAATTCCCGAATTTCCGGTAGCTTATACAACAACTTAGCGAGGACCACAGGTGAGTAACTTAGACTTGTTACATTGTTTGTGCTTGTAGTATAGTTGCATTTTGAATAATATATATATATATATTCAATTGATATGCATGCGGGATTGGGATACAGCATGATGCGTGGTGTATGATTGAATGGCAAATTATCCTAATATAAGCGATAATCCTATTAAATGATAAATATTGTATGAAATATGTTGATGATTGTCTATAAATTGTATGATCGCCTCAAACTTGACTAACAACTGTCGGTACTATAAATGAAACGGACATGCATTGCACGATTTGCATAAACTGCATTATGTTTTTACGAATGCCTACTACGTGTTAGAATTTCGGTTCTCTGGTAATGCTTGGTTTTTCTAGGCAGAGGCTATTAGTTCTACGCAAGCTTACCTTTGTTCTGTCGGTTTCATGGGAACTAACTGGTAACGAAGGGCGCCGCCCATGGTATCGCTGTGAAATGTCTAACACTTAGTGGAGTTTCTAAGGTACAAAACAGGAACTGAGTGTTTAAAACATCATTAACATAAAGAGATAATAATCGTGAGGATTATGGTTTCCTGTGTACTTAGTTTCTCCTGGGTAGGTGATTCAGGGATTGGTTCCTTCAACCCCGATGAGAGGGCGTAAATCTCCATCCTGTTTGGATTCCGGTTTGTCCAAGCTTGTAATTGTTCATATGTTTGATTGATGCATTACATATGATTGATAATAACTTGCTTGTTGTGATAAGTCTGGTTATTCACTGAGCCCGTGGTTCGCTCACCCCCCTACAGTTTTTGTGCAGGATTATTACTAGCTGGGATTGGGCTAGGAATGTGTGAAGTGAGCTTCTCCAACAAACTTTATTGAAGATAGAGATATAGGATATGGAAACTTAGAATGTAAATTAAATGAATATTGAATTTCGTATGTTGTAGTTTAGAAACCCAATTTCACTATTTGGTGGGGGATACCGATTCTCTGCGATCTTGGTGGAAATTGGATTCCATAGTTGAAATACTGTAATATATTATATCATCTGTATGATAAACTTTTATAAATAATTAGAGTCTTGTATACTCTAACATACAAGACGGCTCTCATGTTACGGGTGCACACGTGATATGATAGCTTTAAATAAATCCTGTTAGGCCCCATATTAGAGTCGTGACAGATAACTTAGAGCAAGAGAAGCCTACGACAGTCCAAACAATCGACCTGACGTTGCAAATAGATTAACACAAGTTTCAGATGATGATTCTGAGGAGGAGGATGAGTTTTTTTTTTTGTGCTAGATAGCTACGCAGACGGGGCGATGAAGGTAGCGATAGATGCCGACGAAATTATTATGGTTATCACCAGAGAGATGGCGGCGATTTTCATTTGAAGGTAGATATTCCCTATTTTTAATGGCAATTTGGATATTGAGGAATTCTTAGATTGGTTGGTGGAGGTAGATAGGTTTTTCGACTACATGAAAATACCAGAGGATCATAGAGTACGATTAGTTGCATGTAGATTGAAGGGGGAGGAGGGGCTCTACATGGTGGGAGAGACTGTAGAATCATAGGCAAAGAGAGGGTAGACAACCTATGCGGACTTGGTTCCGCACGAAGCAATTGCTGTGGAGAGACTTTTTACCACTTGATTACGAACAGATCCTATTCCTACAGTATTAGCAATGACGACAAAGAACACTTTCAATCCATGATTACACTATGGAATTCATGAAGCTTGCTAAGCGAAACGACCTGAGAGAAAGTGAGGGTCGATAGGTGGCAAGGTACGTAGATGGTTTGAAATTGTAGATTCATGATAAAATTAGTGTTGATGTAATGAGAAATCTGAATGAGGCTAAGAACATGGCCTTGAGGGCAAAGATGATGTTGCACGAGAAAAATACTAGGTTTGATGGGAGTAGTTAGAGATATAGTGCTAAGGATTTTAGTAGTAGCAAATCAGTAGTTGAAAAGAATAAGGGTTTTGAGGAGAAAAAAGGTTGGAATAATGAAAAGAAGGAGGAGAAATCTATTGGCAAGAAACCCGTTGAGGGTAAGGATTCACAGAGACAGAATAACCTTTATGCCAGACCTATTTTAGGCAAATGTTATCATTGTAATTAACCAGGTCACCGGTCGAATGAATACCCTAATAGGAAAGGTGTGAACATTGTGGAGAGGGATGAGGAGATTTCTGAGCCTGATGGGGAGGACGATTACTATGATGAGGACAATTACTATGTTCACACCTTTCTATTAGGATATTCATTCGACTGGTAACCCGGTTGACTACAACGATAACATTTGCTTAGAATAAGTCTGGCATAAGGGTTATTCTGTCTCTACGAATCCTTATCCTCAACAAGTTTCTTGCCAGTAGTTTTCTCCTCCTTCTTTTCATTATTCCAACCTTGTTTCTCCTCAACATCCTTATTCTTTTCAACTACTAATTTGCCACGACTAGATCCCTTAGCACCATATCTCTGACTACTCCTATACAACCTCCTGCAACATCATCTCTGCCCTTAAGGCCATGTTCTTAGCCTCATTTAGATTTCTCATTACATTAACACCAATTTCATCACGAATCTGCAATTTCAAACCATCTACGTACCTTGCCACCTGTTGATCCTCACTTTCTCTCAGGTCGTTTTGCTCAACAAGCCTCAAGAATTCCGTAGTGTAATCGTGGAATGAACATGTTCCTTGTCGGCATCACTGATACTATTGGAACAGGATCTATTCATAATTAGGTGGTAAAATTTCTCTCTACAGCACTTGCTTCATGTCGAACCAAGTTCGTATAGGTTGTCTACTCTCTCTTTGCTTACGATTCTATCGTCTCACTCACCAAGTGGAGCCCCTTCCCCCCCTTCTTCAACCTACATTCAACTAATCATACTCTACGATTCTCTGGTATCTCCATGAAGTTAAAAAACCTGCCTACCTCCACCAACCAATCCAGGAATTCCTTAATATTCGAATTGCCATTAAAACAGGGAATATCTTCCTTCAAACAAAAACCGTCACCATCTCCATGGTCATAACCATAATAATTTCGTCGGTATCTATTCCCACCTTCACCATCCCATCTATGCAGTTGTCTAGCACCAAACAAAAACTCTTCCTCCTCCTCAGAATCATCATATGAAATCTGTGCTAATCTATTCGTAATGGCAGGTCAATTGTTTGGGCTGCTATAGGCTTCTCTTGCCTTAGGTTGCCTCCCACCATCCCACTATGCAGTTGTCTAGCACCAAACAAAAACTCTTCCTCCTCCTCAGAATCATCATATGAAATCTGCGCTAATCTATTCGTAATGACAGGTCGATTGTTTGGGCTGCTATAGGCTTCTCTTGCCTTAGGTTGCCTCCCACCATCGTCCCTGCCTCTGTTGGTATTGACAGTCATGGCATTGAAACGCTCAACAAGATCTTGGACAAGTTGCTCTACTCACCGTAATCTCTTATCCATGGCATCAACTACCATCCTAGGAATCATATAATTGATTCCACGGACTTCCGTATCTTAAGTATCGTCAAGAGTACGACTACTATTAGCACCATCATCGACAAACATCTTTGCAAGATTTTACCAAGCCCTGATACCACTTCTGGTTGGGAACACTATTTGAAGGTGAGAGCTTTAAAGGTATGGGAACACTATCTAGTCGAGAAGGAATTTGTGTTATATTCTGATTGTGGGGCTTTGAAACATTTGAGTAACTAAACCAGGATTAGTAAGGATATGCATGCCAGGTGGATCCAATTTTTGCAGAGGTTTCCATTTAAATTGATGCATAAATCTGGAAAGCAAAATCAGATAGCTGATGCCTTGTGCAGGAGAGTTGACTTATTACTCACTATGAGTGCTGAAGTTGTGGGTTTTGAACAGTTAAAGGAGCTGTATCAGAGTGATGTTGACTTTGGAGATGTTTGGCAAGAGTACATTTCTAAAGGGCCTAGTGATGATTATTATATCTATGAAGGGTAATTGATGAAGGATAACCAACTGTGTATTCCTGAGTCATCATGAGGGAGAAATTGATTAGAGACTTACATAGAGGTGGATTGGCAGGGAATTTGGGTAGAGATAAAATGATTGTTGCAGTGTTTAAAAGGTATTATTGACCTCGATTAAAGAGAGATGTCAGTAGAATTATGGAAAGGTGCTACATCAGTCAGATATCCAAGGGGCATTCCCAGAATACTGGATTATACACTCCATTACTAGTGCCTGAGAATATCTGAGAGGACCTATCCATGGATTTTGTATTGGGTTTGCCTTGTATGCAACGAGGTGTTGGCTCTATTTTTGTCGTAGTAGACAGGTTTTCCTAGATGGTCCATTTTATCCCTTATAGGAAGACTGTTGATGCTCAATCTATTGACAGATTGTTTTTCAAAGAGATTGTATGACTTCATGGAGTTTCAAAGTTTATCACATCAGGCCAGGACTTCAAATTCTTGAGTTATTCTGGATGAATCTCTGGTACATGTTCGACTCATCGATGAACTACAACAATATAGCTCATCCATGGACATATGGCTAAAAAGAGGTGATTAACAGAACTCTTGGCAACTTAATAAGAAGCATATGTGGAGAGAAGCCAAGATAGTAGGATGTAGCACTTGCTTAAGTTGAGTTTGCCTATAATAGTTCTATCCATAGAACTACAAGCAAATCCCTTTTTTCTGTAGTTTACACCAACACTCCTAGACATGCATTGGATTTGATCAAATTACCCAAGGGAGTTGATTTCAATCAAGCTGCTAAAAATATGGCTGAAAACTATCAGACTATTACAATTGAGATCAAGGACAAGATTGAGAAGACAAATACAAAATATAAAGAAGAAGTAGTTGTTTGAAGTGGGGGACCAGGTGATGGTTTTTCTAAGGAAGGAGTGGTTTCCTATAGGCACATACATCAAATTACAGCCTAAGAAGTATGGTTCGTACTGGATCATAAATAAAATTAATGATAATGCCTATGTTGTTGGGCTTCCTAAAAGCATAGGTATATCAAAGACCTTCAATGTTGCTGATTCGTTTCCATTCCACCTGGACGATTCATCGTTATATCCAGATGAGAACTTGAAGTCGAGTTCTTTGTAGGTGGGAGAGAATGATGTAGAGGAAGTGACTGAGGTGTTCCTAAAGAAATTGGAATCAAAGAAGCTGAAGAGAGGTAGGAAGAAGAAAGCTGCTAGCCTTGAAGGCTGGCCTTGAAAAATGGATCTAATACTGGCACAACGCCGCCAGCATAGAAGTCAGAATTGGCGGCGTACATTGAGGACTGAAGACTAGATTCTACCACAGGCATGGCTACGGGCATGGTATAAGGCATGTTACTTACTGTGATTGATCTCTGACTTATGCTGGCTTCAACACCGTTGGTGTAGAGTTGTAGGCCACCAATATACTTCTTTTGTACTTCCAGTGTTGAGTTAGCGCACTTTTAACAACTTTTTATGTACTTCCAGCGTTGAGCTAGTGCACTTTTAACCGACTTAATTTTCTTTATTTTGTTTTAGGATTCTTGTTAGAGTATAAATAGTCAAGTTTCATTGTTTTCATCAAACTTTGATATTTTTTACATTGTATGACATTTCTTTAAGAGATTTTATCATAAAGTTTGAATCTTTAGTGCAATCTTCAAATTCTTGATTCATTCGTTGTGATTGAATCTGTGTGTTTATGCTTTCCATGCTGCGTCACTTATAAACTATCTCGATATTGCAATAAACCCTAGAAAATATAATTCACAATTCAAAACCTTTTCAGAACTATGCAAAATATGTCCGCTATTGGCAATATTAGTGCTTCAAATAATCCAAATCTACAATCTTTTCGTGATTTTTACGATTATAATATGCTAGTCAGTTTAAGATTAGCAAAATAAATATTTCATCTATGTATATATGTGTGTATATATATATATAATTTTTCATGATTCCTGTTTACTAATGGAAGGCTGGGAGTCATACCTTGTCCTCTAAGTCTTGACAATTTTGACTCAAAATTTGACTTTAAATAGTATGAAATTTACCTAATAACATACAATTGAAATGTCAAATTGAATACATAGACTTTGCACAAAATTTAAATTTGTACTTGAAATTTGAAATAATTAATTTAGTATCAAATCAAACTTTTCATGACTATTTTTACAACCTAATATTATTTACTTTTCTTTCTCATATGAAAAAAAGTCATCCATTAGTGTTAGACAATATTAGGAGAAATAGTAAAAAATTCAATGATAATCGTATCTTCTATGTTAGGAAAACAAAATAGATAGTATTAAGAAAGTAATTGAAATTGTCATGAAAAGTTTCCTTAGGTATAAAATTGACTATTTCAAAATTTAGATATCTATACAAAACTTAGTAACCAAATTTGATATTTACTGATATATATATATACACACATACGCATATATACATATATTGTAATCCCCCTAATTTTACGTAGTCTAATTTTAGCAAATACTAAAAATGTAATATAGAATTATTTAGGATAATTGGAACAAATAGTAAAAATCACTCCAAAATTTTTTTTCGATTTAAAAATGTTAAAGTGTAAATGAATTTGATTATAATTAGAAAAATTAAAATTGTTACCAATAACAATTTTGAAAATACAAACTAAACTTATATGATATCAAATAATATAAAACGACGATAAAGCAATCGTTAATATAAAGTTACTGAATTCTTTTTCCTTAAGATCAAAACTTAGAAAATAAATCCTACGTTTGTTAAATAATGAAACAATAGTGTTTAAACTATTTTTTTTTATACGATAACAATATCAAGAAGCCTAGATAAAATATGTTGTTGTTCACAAATTAGGAGGAATAATTCATATACAGTAAAACATGACGTTTAGTAAAGTGATGAATGGTCCAATGAACAAATCATAGTTAACCTTAAATTTAAGTCACAATAACAGACGAATAATTTTTATAACCTGAAAGATATAAAATTATAGACTAAAGACCAAACATTAGAATTACAAAGGATACGATAAGATTACAAATAGATTGATATCTAAGCATCTAGAGCTTAAATAAATAATTAAATTTCACTAATATTCTATTCAAAAGATTTAGAGATTTTAGAAATTAAAATCCTGAATTGTCAATGTAACCTTTAATAATTTTCATAACTAGAAAATGAACAAATTGGCAAATGTGAAACTAATATCAAATATAGGATTCAACAGAAAACCTTAGAATAGATCTACAAATTGTAATAAACTCATTCGTAGATTGAAAAACCCGAATAAAAATTTCCTTGACTCGAATAGATACCAAAAACGAGATTTCGTATCTTGAACTGATAATTCACGAGGTAATTAAAAGTAACTCCAAATTTCAAAACCGATAAGATACAGTTTAATAATAGAGCTTATTGGTATAGAACAATAATTCAAAAAGGATGTACTAAGATTATCAATATATAATAGATACTAATACTGATCAATAATATTAATCTAGATCTAAAATAAAATTTCAAAACCCGTTGTTATATTTGTAAAGAAATTATGAATTCATTAAGACTTGGTTTCTAAATTAATTTATTGAACTTGAAAAATTTAATCACGCAAATTAAAATACAAAAATAATTAATTGTGTAAACTAAATATTTGTTTATACAAACAATCTAGAAATTATTTTGGAACTTAGATAATTTTAGTCCAATAAAACTCTTATCTTACCGTTATAAGTATATGTTTATAAATTAATGTTGGTTAAATTATTTTAGTTAAATAATAATAATAATAATAATAATATTAATAATAAAAGAAAGAAATCGGAGGAGCAGAATTTGAAGACACAAATAGTCTTCACATTGGGAAAATCACGTGATTGGGGAAATCCTCTACGGTACAAGCAGAAATTTCGGTTGCAGCTGCTCTTGGATGAAGAATCACGTACAGCATTTTCCACGCACGGAATGGAGGAGCCGGCTACAGCAAGAATGAATTCTGCTGGAACAGAGTTCTTCATGCAGCAGGGGAAGGATTTTGGACAGCAAACACACTTCACATCTAGCACATTTGCTCCAATTTCAACACATATATTCAACATGAAAATGACATAAATTCCAACCAAAACACTCCACATGTGAAAAACATTAAATGCCATGAAATCCAGCTCAAACAAATGAAGAAACAATTCCAAATGGCCTTGAAATTTCCGATGACAGCAAGCTGCAGCAGAGGAGAAATTACACAACACAGCAGCAGCACACACACCACTTCAGATCTGATTTTGACAAAATTATAGGCCTTGCTTGAGTTGTTTTTTTTCTGACTAAATAAGAACCAATTAAAAGCCTTTATATGGACACTTCAAGCACCAAATATTAATTAGAAATCAAGCGAAGAAATCTGTCCAAAAAGGTCAAGAAAAACTGCAGCAGAAAAATTTGAATTTAGGCCTCTGTTTTCACACGATTTTTTATCCGATTTTTGTACAACTTGAGCCCCTATTTTACACACATAAACAAACTTAATTAACTATCAAACAAAGACAATTAATGCTCTCAAAAATCAACCACAAATCTGTCAAAATAAATTCAAAAATCGTCATCCAAAACAGCCAAAATCGTATCTAAAAATCCCAGCTGCAATTTGCAAGTTTTTCAAGCCCAAAACACTCTCTTTATCCTCCTAAACTTAGCCTAACCTTAGTACATATATATAGCCTTAAGTTAGACACAAAAGTAGCTCAAAAGCTCTCCAAAAACAAGTTGAAATCCTAGCTACAAGAAAAGATACGAATCAGCCATTTCCTTCACCATTTTTCCCCACTTAGACAACCTTTAAGAAATTCTAAAACAAAACACAACCTTTATCTTACTTCCTATACGCTATCCAAGCATTAATCACATCCAAAAACATCAATTCCCTCTTCCAAACAACATCCAAAACCAAGATAAATAGCCTTTGGTATATCATCAATTCAAGTTGAATCTAAGCTCAACAAGGTAAAAATATATACATATATAAGCTAGTTTAGTTAGATTAAATTTTGTTAGTTACTCATCCTTCTACTATCCTCTTTAGATCATTACTTTCACCGAGAAGGAGGAACTAAACCCCATCTATTATCCAATCAAGGTAAGAATTACATTAAGTTCAAATATTTGTTATGTTGATTTATAGGAATTTGTCTTACAAATTTATCAAGATTAGTCTAATAGTATATTTATGTTATCTAAACTATTTAGGATATAAACACATGAACTTGAAGATTTTTAGGTATAGAAATTCAAATCCAATAAAGGAAAAACCAAAACCATACTTGAACAACAATAAAACTAAACCAAACTTTAAATAACTCATGAAACTCGTTGGAAAGAATGAATAAACTGTATTGATGTGTTTGTTATAAGCCAAAAACGACCCCACCAATGGAAAGAACACGAAAAATCCTATGAAATCGACTACTCATTTGTTAAAAACGGATAAGAAATGAATTAGATATTACAAAAGCAAAAATGAAAACACTGCTGTCAGATTTTTACGAACAGAACGGGCTGTTCTTGCCTTTTTCGTTCCCTTAATGACTTTTTTTGATAAAAATAATACCACTAATGGATTGTACTCGGAAAATACTATGAAAACGACTATTTATTCATCAAAAATGGATTAGAAATGAGTTAGATATGATCAAAACAAGTTTTGACTACAACTATTAGGATTCACTTGAAACCTATGCATGTTTTTCATAAATTTAAAAATTGTACAAATCTTTTTCTTGAAAAATAATTTCACTACTAGAAAGTACTCTTCGGGTACTATCAAATCGACTATGCGGATATTTAAAACGAATAAGAAATCACAAACTAGAAAATTATTCAGTTTACACTCTTAATAACCCAACATCAATTTTACTGTTATCCCTATAAATATGATTATAATTATTGCTATTAATATTACTATTGAGTATAGTATTTAGTATTGTTGATATTTTCATTATGAGTCATGAATGATTATTAATACTGTTATTTTCACATTAACGCTATTGTATTTATATTATTATCGATACTATTATTATTTTTGTCATTAATAGTATTATTTACTAATAGTATGAAGATGATTATTATTATTATACTTTTATTTACTATTAATATTGAGATTAATCTTTCAATACTAATATTACTGATAATATTGTAGTATTAAGTTTAGTTGTTTTGCAATAAAAATAAAATTTAAGTATAATAAAAATTTGATATATCTAAACTCCATAGACATACGATTTTATAACTTTTGAAAGGTATAGATACTAGAACATACCCTTAAATAAATAAAAATATCAATTTGAGAGACAAATAAGGTTGATGGCCAAAGAATTAATAAATAAAAATCTCTTATTAAAAGCTGTAGAACTTAAGAAAGGACAAACCCCTTGAATAAAAATATAGATAGCAATTAATAAAAACTATATCAAACACCGATACGGAATATTTAGGTATCTAAAATGATTTAATTAAATTATTTAACGATGCAATAATTAAAGTAACGGGTTTAGTCTAATATTCGGCGATTAGAATCAACGCCTTTAATTACAGGAAGACTTCTCTTACAGAAATAATTCAATAATAATCTCTGTTATTCCCTTTCATAGGAAAATAGATCAATTCCCGAATTTCCGGTAGCTTATACAACAACTTAGCGAGGACCACAGGTGAGTAACTTAGACTTGTTACATTGTTTGTGCTTGTAGTATAGTTGCATTTGGAATAATATATATATATATATATATTCAATTGATATGCATGCGGGATTGGGATACAGCATGATGCGTGGTGTATGATTGAATGGCAAATTATCATAATATAAGCGATAATCCTATTGTATGATAAATATTGAAATATGTTGATGATTGTTTGTAAATTTGTATGATCGCCTTAAACTTGATTAACAACTGTCGGTACTATAAATGAAACGGTCATGCATTGCACGATTTGCATAAACTGCATTATATTTTTACGAACACCTATCACGTGTTAGAATTTCGGTTCTTGGTAATACTTGGTTTTTCTAGGCAATGGGCTATTAGTTCTACGCAAGTTTACCTTGTTCTGTCGGTTCCATGGGAACTAACTGGTAACGAAGGACACCGCCCATGGTATCGCTGTGAAATGGCTAACACTTAGTGGAGTTTCTAAGGTACAAGACAGGAACTGAGTGTTTAAAACTTCATTAACATAAAGAGATAATAATTGTGAGGATTATGGATTCCTGTGTACTTAGTTTCTCCTGGGTAGGTGATTCAGGTATCGGTTCCTTCAACCCCGATGAGAGGGCGTAAATCTCCATCCTGTTTGGATTCCGGATTGTCCAAGCTTGTAATTGTTCATGTGTTTGATTGATGCATTACATATGATTGATAATAACTTGCTTGTTGTGATAAGTCTGGTTATTCACTGAGCCCGTGGTTCGCTCACCCCCAACAGTTTTTGTGCAGGATCATTACTAGCTGGGATTGGGCTAGGAATGTGTGAAGAGAGCTTCTCCAACAAACTTTATTGAAGATAGAGATATAAGATATGGAAACTTAGAATGTAAAATAGATGAATTTTGAATCTTGTATGTTGTAGTTTGGAAACCCAATTTCACTATTTGGTGGGGGATACCGATTCTCTGCGATCTTGGTGGAAATTGGAAAATCAGATTTCATAGTTGAAATACTGTAATATATTATATCATTTGTATGATAAACTGTTATAAATAAATAGAGTCTTGTATACTCTGACATACAAGACGGCTCTCATGTTACGGGTGCACACGTGATATGATAGCTTTAGATAAATCTTGTTAGGCCCCCATTTAGAGTCGTGACAGAAGTGGTATCAGAGCTCTAGGTTGTCAGAGATAGGAGCAACCTACCAAATGTGAGATTGGGTAGAACCTGGGTAGAAAAACTAAGTTGATAAATTAAAAGATGTAGACATCTAGACTATATATATATATTTATATATTATAAATATCATATGGACATATATTGTCCACAATGATGTAAATGACAAACTCTTACATCTTATTTTAATGTCGAAAGACATTACAACTCTGAACTAGAAGCTAAACCACAAGCTTCTAGGCTCGTTAAATCTATGTTAGCTAGATCACAAAATATATCTCTTCCCCTCCTCATATGAACTGGAATTGATGAAGAAACTCAATGGCTATAGGTAAGTGAACATGACACTTCACAAGGAATATCAGTTATATTTCCAAATATACTATAGTTTTACAAGAATGCCTTTGGCATTATACTAGAAAGTTAATTGACCAATTAAGGAGATCGAACGAAAGACATGATTTTCTTTGTGTTTATAGTATTATTGGTTGAAACAGAAAAGATAATTCTTGATCTCAGTATATTTGGAGGAGTTATAAGAGGAAAGAGAAAACTGGAATTTGGTAAAATCATAGTGTTGGATCAATTGTTATGACCAGTAAGAATAGAATCGTACTTTTGATGGCAAGAAATACTTTCATTTGGGAATATATATTAGGAAAAGGAAATTCTTAAGTTTGAATCTACATATACTGTAGCAGAAAATAGGGATAAGCAGTATAGATTGAATGGAGTTTAAATAGTGTCAATAATCAGTGATAAATTAGAAATTGATAGAATGGTTGGTATAAATTTTATCTGTGGAGAATAGTACAAAATTACGTGAAGATAATATGAAGAATATATGACGGATGTGATGAATTAAATCTCGAGTGTTAAGATCATTAACGATTATGAATAGAAATCCAATAGGAGGAATAATAGTACAGAGGAATAAGAATGACAATAATAATAGAATTACTAAAACCACACGAGTGTACGTGGTGTTTAGATTGATATGAATTTGAATAAAAGTATGAAGAATATATGAGATGAAACGAACATAGAGATATCAAATTTACTACCATATGTATTTTAAGTTGATATTTCGATATGAATATATTTGGAGAATTATTACGACATATGTGGTGATGAGAGTAGTACAACTTACTGATTGATAATTTAATGATTCGAGAGATCTTACTAGAGGTATCACGATAATCACATTAGTGAAGAAATGTAGGACAACTGTAGAAGAATGAAATGGAATAAGTGATCATACTTCCTTACTATTGATTCTATGGAGCAAGTCAACATTAAAGTAGTAATGATAAATCATACTTTTGGAGATAATGGATTAATTAAAGAGAGAAATTGTAGTAGTTCGAGTGATGAATATAACCATAGTTAACGATTTTATAAGTAATTATGAAATTTCTATTCTTGACCTTCAGAAGTATTATCCTACTAATACCGTAGAAAGTAAGGCATTTATGAGAGATATGAGAAGAAACTTTGTTGATACTATTACAATCACTTCAAAAAATAGGGAACGCTTCTATTAGTTTGACTGTTGTGGAAATATAAGACTATAGATACGAGATAAATGTCTACAGTAGAATAAGTTCCGACTACGAAATTCTCTTAGAATTTAGTTAAACCCCTACAAGTTTCGAGGACGAAACTTTTCTTAAGGGGGGGAGGATGTAATCCCCCTAATTTTACGTAGTCTAGCAAATACTAAAAATGTAATATAGAATTATTTAGGATAATTGGAACAAATAGTAAAAATCACTCCAAAATTTTTTTTCGATTTAAAAATGTTAAAGTGTAAATGAATTTGATTATAATTAGAAAAATTAAAATTGTTACCAATAACAATTTTGAAAATACAAACTAAACTTATATGATATCAAATAATATAAAACGACGATAAAGCAATCGTTAATATAAAGTTACTGAATTCTTTTTCCTTAAGATCAAAACTTAGAAAATAAATCCTACGTTTGTTAAATAATGAAACAATAGTGTTTAAACTATTTTTTTTTATACGATAACAATATCAAGTAGCCTAGATAAAATATGTTGTTGTTCACAAATTAGGAGGAATAATTCATATACAGTAAAACATGACGTTTAGTAAAGTGATGAATGGTCCAATGAACAAATCATAGTTAACCTTAAATTTAAGTCACAATAACAGACGAATAATTTTTATAACCTGAAAGATATAAAATTATAGACTAAAGACCAAACATTAGAATTACAAAGGATACGATAAGATTACAAATAGATTGATATCTAAGCATCTAGATCTTAAATAAATAATTAAATTTCACTAATATTCTATTCAAAAGATTTAGAGATTTTAGAAATTAAAATCCTGAATTGTCAATGTAACCTTTAATAATTTTCATAACTAGAAAATGAACAAATTGGCAAATGTGAAACTAATATCAAATATAGGATTCAACAGAAAACCTTAGAATAGATCTACAAATTGTAATAAACTCATTCGTAGATTGAAAAACCCGAATAAAAATTTCCTTGACTCGAATAGATACCAAAAACGAGATTTCGTATCTTGAACTGATAATTCACGAGGTAATTAAAAGTAACTCCAAATTTCAAAACCGATAAGATACAGTTTAATAATAGAGCTTATTGGTATAGAACAATAATTCAAAAAGGATTTACTAAGATTATCAATATATAATAGATACTAATACTGATCAATAATATTAATCTAGATCTAAAATAAAATTTCAAAACCCGTTGTTATATTTGTAAAGAAATTATGAATTCATTAAGACTTGGTTTCTAAATTAATTTATTGAACTTGAAAAATTTAATCACGCAAATTAAAATACAAAAATAATTAATTGTGTAAACTAAATATTTGTTTATACAAACAATCTAGAAATTATTTTGGAACTTAGATAATTTTAGTCCAATAAAACTCTTATCTTACCGTTATAAGTATATGTTTATAAATTAATGTTGGTTAAATTATTTTAGTTAAATAATAATAATAATAATAATAATAATAATAAAAGAAAGAAATCGGAGGAGCAGAATTTGAAGACACAAATAGTCTTCACATTGGGAAAATCACGTGATTGGGGAAATCCTCTACGGTACAAGCAGAAATTTCGGTTGCAGCTGCTCTTGGATGAAGAATCACGTACAGCATTTTCCACGCACGGAATGGAGGAGCCGGCTACAGCAAGAATGAATTCTGCTGGAACAGAGTTCTTCATGCAGCAGGGGAAGGATTTTGGACAGCAAACACACTTCACATCTAGCACATTTGCTCCAATTTCAACACCTATATTCAACATGAAAATGACATAAATTCCAACCAAAACACTCCACATGTGAAAACATTAAATGCCATGAAATCCAGCTCAAACAAATGAAGAAACAATTCCAAATGGCCTTGAAATTTCCGATGACAGCAAGCTGCAGCAGAGGAGAAATTACACAACACAGCAGCAGCACACACACCACTTCAGATCCGATTTTGACAAAATTATAGGCCTTGCTTGAGTTGTTTTTTCTGACTAAATAAGAACCAATTAAAAGCCTTTATATGGACACTTCAAGCACCAAATATTAATTAGAAATCAAGTGAAGAAATCTGTCCAAAAAGGTCAAGAAAAACTGCAGCAGAAAAATTTGAATTTAGGCCTCTGTTTTCACACGATTTTTTATCCGATTTTTGTACAACTTGAGCCCCTATTTTACACACATAAACAAACTTAATTAACTATCAAACAAACACAATTAATGCTCTCAAAAATCAACCACAAATCTGTCAAAATAAATTCAAAAATCGTCATCCAAAACAGCCAAAATCGTATCTAAAAATCCCAGCTGCAATTTGCAAGTTTTTCAAGCCCAAAACACTCTCTTTATCCTCCTAAACTTAGCCTAACCTTAGTACATATATATAGCCTTAAGTTAGACACAAAAGTAGCTCAAAATCTCTCCAAAAACAAGTTGAAATCCTAGCTACAAGAAAAGATACGAATCAGCCATTTCCTTCACCATTTTTCCCCACTTAGACAACCTTTAAGAAATTCTAAAACAAAACACAACCTTTATCTTACTTCCTATACGCTATCCAAGCATTAATCACATCCAAAAACATCAATTCCCTCTTCCAAACAACATCCAAAACCAAGATAAATAGCCTTTGGTATATCATCAATTCAAGTTGAATCTAAGCTCAACAAGGTAAAAATATATACATATATAAGCTAGTTTAGTTAGATTAAATTTTGTTAGTTACTCATCCTTCTACTATCCTCTTTAGATCATTACTTTCACCGAGAAGGAGGAACTAAACCCCATCTATTATCCAATCAAGGTAAGAATTACATTAAGTTCAAATATTTGTTATGTTGATTTATAGGAATTTGTCTTACAAATTTATCAAGATTAGTCTAATAGTATATTTATGTTATCTAAACTATTTAGGATATAAACACATGAACTTGAAGATTTTTAGGTATAGAAATTCAAATCCAATAAAGGAAAAACCAAAACCATACTTGAACAACAATAAAACTAAACCAAACTTTAAATAACTCATGAAACTCGTTGGAAAGAATGAATAAACTGTATTGATGTGTTTGTTATAAGCCAAAAACGACCCCACCAATGGAAAGAACACGAAAAATCCTATGAAATCGACTACTCATTTGTTAAAAACGGATAAGAAATGAATTAGATATTACAAAAGCAAAAATGAAAACACTGCTGTCAGATTTTTACGAACAGAACGGGCTGTTCTTGCCTTTTTCGTTCCCTTAATGACTTTTTTTGATAAAAATAATACCACTAATGGATTGTACTCGGAAAATACTATGAAAACGACTATTTATTCATCAAAAATGGATTAGAAATGAGTTAGATATGATCAAAACAAGTTTTGACTACAACTATTAGGATTCACTTGAAACCTATGCATGTTTTTCATAAATTTAAAAATTGTACAAATCTTTTTTAGAAAAATAATTTCACTACTAGAAAGTACTCTTCGGTACTATCAAATCGACTATGACGGATTTAAAACGAATAAGAAATCACAAACTAGAAAATTATTCAGTTTACACTCTTAATAACCCAACATCAATTTTACTGTTATCCCTATAAATATGATTATAATTATTGCTATTAATATTACTATTGAGTATAGTATTTAGTATTGTTGATATTTTCATTATGAGTCATGAATGATTATTAATACTGTTATTTTCACATTAACGCTATTGTATTTATATTATTATCGATACTATTATTATTTTTGTCATTAATAGTATTATTTACTAATAGTATGAAGATGATTATTATTATTATACTTTTATTTACTATTAATATTGAGATTAATCTTTCAATACTAATATTACTGATAATATTGTAGTATTAAGTTTAGTTGTTTTGCAATAAAAATAAAATTTAAGTATAATAAAAATTTGATATATCTAAACTCCATAGACATACGATTTTATAACTTTTGAAAGGTATGATACTAGAACATACCCTTAAATAAATAAAAATATCAATTTGAGAGACAAATAAGGTTGATGGCCAAAGAATTAATAAATAAAAATCTCTTATTAAAAGCTGTAGAACTTAAGAAAGGACAAACCCCTTGAATAAAAATATAGATAGCAATTAATAAAAACTATATCAAACACCGATACGGAATATTTAGGTATCTAAAATGATTTAATTAAATTATTTAACGATGCAATAATTAAAGTAACGGGTTTAGTCTAATATTCGGCGATTAGAATCAACGCCTTTAATTACAGGAAGACTTCTCTTACAGAAATAATTCAATAATAATCTCTGTTATTCCCTTTCATAGGAAAATAGATCAATTCCCGAATTTCCGGTAGCTTATACAACAACTTAGCGAGGACCACAGGTGAGTAACTTAGACTTGTTACATTGTTTGTGCTTGTAGTATAGTTGCATTTGGAATAATATATATATATATATATTCAATTGATATGCATGCGGGATTGGGATACAGCATGATGCGTGGTGTATGATTGAATGGCAAATTATCATAATATAAGCGATAATCCTATTGTATGATAAATATTGAAATATGTTGATGATTGTTTGTAAATTGTATGATCGCCTTAAACTTGATTAACAACTGTCGGTACTATAAATGAAACGGTCATGCATTGCACGATTTGCATAAACTGCATTATATTTTTACGAACACCTATCACGTGTTAGAATTTCGGTTCTTGGTAATACTTGGTTTTTCTAGGCAATGGGCTATTAGTTCTACGCAAGTTTACCTTGTTCTGTCGGTTCCATGGGAACTAACTGGTAACGAAGGACACCGCCCATGGTATCGCTGTGAAATGGCTAACACTTAGTGGAGTTTCTAAGGTACAAGACAGGAACTGAGTGTTTAAAACTTCATTAACATAAAGAGATAATAATTGTGAGGATTATGGATTCCTGTGTACTTAGTTTCTCCTGGGTAGGTGATTCAGGTATCGGTTCCTTCAACCCCGATGAGAGGGCGTAAATCTCCATCCTGTTTGGATTCCGGATTGTCCAAGCTTGTAATTGTTCATGTGTTTGATTGATGCATTACATATGATTGATAATAACTTGCTTGTTGTGATAAGTCTGGTTATTCACTGAGCCCGTGGTTCGCTCACCCCCCACAGTTTTTGTGCAGGATCATTACTAGCTGGGATTGGGCTAGGAATGTGTGAAGAGAGCTTCTCCAACAAACTTTATTGAAGATAGAGATATAAGATATGGAAACTTAGAATGTAAAATAGATGAATTTTGAATCTTGTATGTTGTAGTTTGGAAACCCAATTTCACTATTTGGTGGGGGATACCGATTCTCTGCGATCTTGGTGGAAATTGGAAAATCAGATTCCATAGTTGAAATACTGTAATATATTATATCATTTGTATGATAAACTTTTATAAATAAATAGAGTCTTGTATACTCTGACATACAAGACGGCTCTCATGTTACGGGTGCACACGTGATATGATAGCTTTAGATAAATCCTGTTAGGCCCCCATTTAGAGTCGTGACAGAAGTGGTATCAGAGCTCTAGGTTGTCAGAGATAGGAGCAACCTACCAAATGTGAGATTGGGTAGAACCTGGGTAGAAAAACTAAGTTGATAAATTAAAAGATGTAGACATCTAGACTATATATATAATTATATATTATAAATATCATATGGACATATATTGTCCACAATGATGTAAATGACAAACTCTTACATCTTATTTTAATGTCGAAAGACATTACAACTCTGAACTAGAAGCTAAACCACAAGCTTCTAGGCTCGTTAAATCTATGTTAGCTAGATCACGAAATATATCTCTTCCCCTCCTCATATGAACTGGAATTGATGAAGAAACTCAATGGCTATAGGTAAGTGAACATGACACTTCACAAGGAATATCAGTTATATTTCCAAATATACTATAGTTTTACAAGAATGCCTTTGGCATTATACTAGAAAGTTAATTGACCAATTAAGGAGATCGAACGAAAGACATGATTTTCTTTGTGTTTATAGTATTATTGGTTGAAACAGAAAAGATAATTCTTGATCTCAGTATATTTGGAGGAGTTATAAGAGGAAAGAGAAAACTGGAATTTGGTAAAATCATAGTGTTGGATCAATTGTTATGACCAGTAAGAATAGAATCGTACTTTTGATGGCAAGAAATACTTTCATTTGGGAATATATATTAGGAAAAGGAAATTCTTAAGTTTGAATCTACATATACTGTAGCAGAAAATAGGGATAAGCAGTATAGATTGAATGGAGTTTAAATAGTGTCAATAATCAGTGATAAATTAGAAATTGATAGAATGGTTGGTATAAATTTTATCTGTGGAGAATAGTACAAAATTACGTGAAGATAATATGAAGAATATATGACGGATGTGATGAATTAAATCTCGAGTGTTAAGATCATTAACGATTATGAATAGAAATCCAATAGGAGGAATAATAGTACAGAGGAATAAGAATGACAATAATAATAGAATTACTAAAACCACACGAGTGTACGTGGTGTTTAGATTGATATGAATTTGAATAAAAGTATGAAGAATATATGAGATGAAACGAACATAGAGATATCAAATTTACTACCATATGTATTTTAAGTTGATATTTCGATATGAATATATTTGGAGAATTATTACGACATATGTGGTGATGAGAGTAGTACAACTTACTGATTGATAATTTAATGATTCGAGAGATCTTACTAGAGGTATCACGATAATCACATTAGTGAAGAAATGTAGGACAACTGTAGAAGAATGAAATGGAATAAGTGATCATACTCTTCCTTACTATATTGATTCTATGGAGCAAGTCAACATTAAAGTGGTAATGATAAATCATACTTTTGGAGATAATGGATTAATTAAAGAGAGAAATTGTAGTAGTTCGAGTGATGAATATAACCATAGTTAACGATTTTATAAATAATTATGAAATTTCTATTCTTGACCTTCAGAAGTATTATCCTACTAATACCGTAGAAAGTAAGGCATTTATGAGAGATATGAGAAGAAACTTTGTTGATACTATTACAATCACTTCAAAAAATAGGGAACGCTTCTATTAGTTTGACTGTTGTGGAAATATAAGACATAGATACGAGATAAATGTCTACAGTAGAATAAGTTCCGACTACGAAATTCTCTTAGAATTTAGTTAAACCCCTACAAGTTTCGAGGACGAAACTTTTCTTAAGGGGGGGGATGTAATCCCCCTAATTTACGTAGTCTAATTTTAGCAAATACTAAAAATGTAATATAGAATTATTTAGGATAATTGGAACAAATAGTAAAAATCACTCCAAAATTTTTTTTCGATTTAAAAAATGTTAAAGTGTAAATGAATTGATTATAATTAGAAAATTAAAATTGTTACCAATAACAATTTTGAAAATACAAACTAAACTTATATGATATCAAATAATATAAACGACGATAAAGCAATCGTTAATATAAAGTTACTGAATTCTTTTTCCTTAAGATCAAAACTTAGAAAATAAATCCTACGTTTGTTAAATAATGAACAATAGTGTTTAAACTATTTTTTTTTATACGATAACAATATCAAGAAGCCTAGATAAAATATGTTGTTGTTCACAAATTAGGAGGAATAATTCATATACAGTAAAACATGACGTTTAGTAAAGTGATGAATGTCCAATGAACAAATCATAGTTAACCTTAAATTTAAGTCACAATAACAGACGAATAATTTTTATAACCTGAAAGATATAAAATTATAGACTAAAGACCAAACATTAGAATTACAAAGGATACGATAAGATTACAAATAGATTGATATCTAAGCATCTAGAGCTTAAATAAATAATTAAATTTCACTAATATTCTATTCAAAAGATTTAGAGATTTTAGAAATTAAAAATCCTGAATTGTCAATGTAACCTTTAATAATTTTCATAACTAGAAAATGAACAAATTGGCAAATGTGAAACTAATATCAAATATAGGATTCAACAGAAAACCTTAGAATAGATCTACAAATTGTAATAACTCATTCGTAGATTGAAAAACCCGAATAAAATTTCCTTGACTCGAATAGATACCAAAAACGAGATTTCGTATCTTGAACTGATAATTCACGAGGTAATTAAAAGTAACTCCAAATTTCAAAACCGATAAGATACAGTTTAATAATAGAGCTTATTGGTATGAACAATAATTCAAAAAGGATGTACTAAGATTATCAATATATAATAGATACTAATACTGATCAATAATATTAATCTAGATCTAAAATAAAATTTCAAAACCCGTTGTTATATTTGTAAAGAAATTATGAATTCATTAAGACTTGGTTTCTAAATTAATTTATTGAACTTGAAAAATTTAATCACGCAAATTAAAATACAAAAATAATTAATTGTGTAAACTAAATATTTGTTTATACAAACAATCTAGAAATTATTTTGGAACTTAGATAATTTTAGTCCAATAAAACTCTTATCTTACCGTTATAAGTATATGTTTATAAATTAATGTTGGTTTAAATTATTTTAGTTAAATAATAATAATAATAATAATAATATTAATAATAAAAGAAAGAAATCGGAGGAGCAGAATTTGAAGACACAAATAGTCTTCACATTGGAAAATCACGTGATTGGGGAAATCCTCTACGGTACAAGCAGAAATTTCGGTTGCAGCTGCTCTTGGATGAAGAATCACGTACAGCATTTTCCACGCACGGAATGGAGGAGCCGGCTACAGCAAGAATGAATTCTGCTGGAACAGAGTTCTTCATGCAGCAGGGGAAGGATTTTGGACAGCAAACACACTTCACATCTAGCACATTTGCTCCAATTTCAACACATATATCAACATGAAAATGACATAAATTCCAACCAAAACACTCCACATGTGAAAAACATTAAATGCCATGAAATCCAGCTCAAACAAATGAAGAAACAATTCCAAATGGCCTTGAATTTCCGATGACAGCAAGCAGCAGAGGAGAAATTACACAACACAGCAGCAGCACACACACCACTTCAGATCTGATTTGACAAAATTATAGGCCTTGCTTGAGTTGTTTTTTTTCTGACTAAATAAGAACCAATTAAAAGCCTTTATATGGACACTTCAGCACCAAATATTAATTAGAAATCAAGCGAGAAATCTGTCCAAAAGGTCAAGAAAAAACTGCAGCAGAAAAATTTGAATTTAGGCCTCTGTTTTCACACGATTTTTTATCCGATTTTTGTACAACTTGAGCCCCTATTTTACACACATAAACAAACTTAATTAACTATCAAACAAAGACAATTAATGCTCTCAAAAATCAACCACAAATCTGTCAAAATAAATTCAAAAATCGTCATCCAAAACAGCCAAAATCGTATCTAAAAATCCCAGCTGCAATTTGCAAGTTTTTCAAGCCCAAAACACTCTCTTTATCCTCCTAAACTTAGCCTAACCTTAGTACATATATATAGCCTTAAGTTAGACACAAAAGTAGCTCAAAAGCTCTCCAAAAACAAGTTGAAATCCTAGCTACAAGAAAAGATACGAATCAGCCATTTCCTTCACCATTTTTCCCCACTTAGACAACCTTTAAGAAATTCTAAAACAAAACACAACCTTTATCTTACTTCCTATACGCTATCCAAGCATTAATCACATCCAAAAACATCAATTCCCTCTTCCAAACAACATCCAAAACCAAGATAAATAGCCTTTGGTATATCATCAATTCAAGTTGAATCTAAGCTCAACAAGGTAAAAATATATACATATATAAGCTAGTTTAGTTAGATTAAATTTTGTTAGTTACTCATCCTTCTACTATCCTCTTTAGATCATTACTTTCACGAGAAGGAGGAACTAAACCCCATCTATTATCCAATCAAGGTAAGAATTACATTAAGTTCAAATATTTGTTATGTTGATTTATAGGAATTTGTCTTACAAATTTATCAAGATTAGTCTAATAGTATATTTATGTTATCTAAACTATTTAGGATATAAACACATGAACTTGAAGATTTTTAGGTATAGAAATTCAAATCCAATAAAGGAAAAACCAAAACCATACTTGAACAACAATAAAACTAAACCAAACTTTAAATAACTCATGAAACTCGTTGGAAAGAATGATAAACTGTATTGATGTGTTTGTTATAAGCCAAAAACGACCCCACCAATGGAAAGAACACGAAAAATCCTATGAAATCGACTACTCATTTGTTAAAAACGGATAAGAAATGAATTAGATATTACAAAAGCAAAAATGAAAACACTGCTGTCAGATTTTTACGAACAGAACGGGCTGTTCTTGCCTTTTTCGTTCCCTTAATGACTTTTTTTGATAAAAATAATACCACTAATGGATTGTACTCGGAAAATACTATGAAAACGACTATTTATTCATCAAAAATGGATTAGAAATGAGTTAGATATGATCAAAACAAGTTTTTACTACAACTATTAGGATTCACTTGAAACCTATGCATGTTTTTCATAAATTTAAAAATTGTACAAATCTTTTTTCTTGAAAAATAATTTCACTACTAGAAAGTACTCTTCGGGTACTATCAAATCGACTATGCGGATTTAAAACGAATAAGAAATCACAAACTAGAAAATTATTCAGTTTACACTCTTAATAACCCAACATCAATTTTACTGTTATCCCTATAAATATGATTATAATTATTGCTATTAATATTACTATTGAGTATAGTATTTAGTATTGTTGATATTTTCATTATGAGTCATGAATGATTATTAATACTGTTATTTTCACATTAACGCTATTGTATTTATATTATTATCGATACTATTATTATTTTTGTCATTAATAGTATTATTTACTAATAGTATGAAGATGATTATTATTATTATACTTTTATTTACTATTAATATTGAGATTAATCTTTCAATACTAATATTACTGATAATATTGTAGTATTAAGTTTAGTTGTTTTGCAATAAAAATAAAATTTAAGTATAATAAAAATTTGATATATCTAAACTCCATAGACATACGATTTTATAACTTTTGAAAGGTATGGATACTAGAACATACCCTTAAATAAATAAAAATATCAATTTGAGAGACAAATAAGGTTGATGGCCAAAGAATTAATAAATAAAAATCTCTTATTAAAAGCTGTAGAACTTAAGAAAGGACAAACCCCTTGAATAAAAATATAGATAGCAATTAATAAAAACTATATCAAACACCGATACGGAATATTTAGGTATCTAAAATGATTTAATTAAATTATTTAACGATGCAATAATTAAAGTAACGGGTTTAGTCTAATATTCGGCGATTAGAATCAACGCCTTTAATTACAGGAAGACTTCTCTTACAGAAATAATTCAATAATAATCTCTGTTATTCCCTTTCATAGGAAAATAGATCAATTCCCGAATTTCCGGTAGCTTATACAACAACTTAGCGAGGACCACAGGTGAGTAACTTAGACTTGTTACATTGTTTGTGCTTGTAGTATAGTTGCATTTGGAATAATAATATATATATATATATATATATTCAATTGATATGCATGCGGGATTGGGATACAGCATGATGCGTGGTGTATGATTGAATGACAAATTATCATAATATAAGCGATAATCCTATTGTATGATAAATATTGAAATATGTTGATGATTGTTTGTAAATTGTATGATCGCCTTAAACTTGATTAACAACTGTCGGTACTATAAATGAAACGGTCATGCATTGCACGATTTGCATAAACTGCATTATATTTTTACGAACACCTATCACGTGTTAGAATTTCGGTTCTTGGTAATACTTGGTTTTTCTAGGCAATGGGCTATTAGTTCTACGCAAGTTTACCTTGTTCTGTCGGTTCCATGGGAACTAACTGGTAACGAAGGACACCGCCCATGGTATCGCTGTGAAATGGCTAACACTTAGTGGAGTTTCTAAGGTACAAGACAGGAACTGAGTGTTTAAAACTTCATTAACATAAAGAGATAATAATTGTGAGGATTATGGATTCCTGTGTACTTAGTTTCTCCTGGGTAGGTAATTCAGGTATCGGTTCCTTCAACCCCGATGAGAGGGCGTAAATCTCCATCCTGTTTGGATTCCGGATTGTCCAAGCTTGTAATTGTTCATGTGTTTGATTGATGCATTACATATGATTGATAATAACTTGCTTGTTGTGATAAGTCTGGTTATTCACTGAGCCCGTGGTTCGCTCACCCCCCAACAGTTTTTGTGCAGGATCATTACTAGCTGGGATTGGGCTAGGAATGTGTGAAGAGAGCTTCTCCAACAAACTTTATTGAAGATAGAGATATAAGATATGGAAACTTAGAATGTAAAATAGATGAATTTTGAATCTTGTATGTTGTAGTTTGGAAACCCAATTTCACTATTTGGTGGGGGATACCGATTCTCTGCGATCTTGGTGGAAATTGGAAAATCAGATTTCATAGTTGAAATACTGTAATATATTATATCATTTGTATGATAAACTGTTATAAATAAATAGAGTCTTGTATACTCTGACATACAAGACGGCTCTCATGTTACGGGTGCACACGTGATATGATAGCTTTAGATAAATCCTGTTAGGCCCCCATTTAGAGTCGTGACATATATATACCCTCAATACCGAAGAACATCCATGTAATCACATAAGGTGCATACCAAAATAGCATCACATCACAAATGGATTTAGCTATGATTGTATAGTCTATTTGTATAGGGATGATGGATAATCTAGTCTCTTTATACTTTATAATATAGATGAATAGGATTGCAATATTGTATGTATATATAAATGTGTTCTTGCTCTCTGTACCAATCAATAATACAAATTATACTTTGGAACATAAGCATGTCTGATTACCAAACTTGGATTGAAAAAAAAAAAAAATAGAGATATTCAATATGTTTAACCAACCTAATGGTAGATGTTATATGTGAGTATACATATAATCAAGGCAGCAAGTGAATACTGACCTCCTTCCGAGACCGTGGGGTATTCAAATCAACCAGAGGCTGTTATTGGAAGTATTTGTTTATTGATGACTAATCGAGACTAAAAACACCGGTTTTCTTCTTTTGTCGTGAGTGAAGGGGAATAGAGAGAGAGAGAGAGAGAGAGAGAGATGTGGACTTCAATGTGTATGGAGTTGTGGGAACTGGGAAGTGAAAATGTCGATGACGAGAAGGAATTAATTAGGAAGGAACTTTAGTACAATTCCATCCGGCCTTCCAAAAGGAATAATATACGTATACATTGCGTTTCCTTTCCATTGCCTCGAAATATTCCCTCAATTTTGAAAATGTGCCCTCTATTGATTATCCTTCAATCAAACTACCCAAAATAAAGTAATGTAAATTTATTATAAAGTAAACCTATAATTAACAATGGTGTGTCACGCGTACATACTGCTTAAACGCAACTTTCGACAACTAGGTCCGCGTCCGTTGGTCTATAACGAAAAGGACCAATCGTAAGCTTTGGCTTTTTAGTCTTTGGGAAGTCACGATTTTGAGTCGAATATTGAAAGCAAGTCCATCTTCTATGAACACAGGTCTTGTTATCGTTATTACAATTTACCAATAGACCACCGGCCAAAAAAAGAAAGAATCAAAATGCCACTTTTCAATGCAATAGTTTCAATAATGAAGAAAATTAATTATACCATATGAAATATACATGCAAATGAACAAATGGTGAAAATATGGTTTTTAAAAACTATATGATTTTTAGAAGACATATGATTGACAGAAGACAGCTGGCAAAACATTAGTAGATGCTGTTAGTCGATTCTATAATTTATTAGCATGTCGGCTTCTTTCTTATTTTTATACATGGTTTGTTCTTGAAACAACTGTTTTTTTTTTTTTTAAAACAATTCATTACAAACAGACCAACTACAGAAGGAATAAAAATGCTATCTAAAAAGTTATTGCTTGAAATAGAGAATAGAGAAGATGGGGGTATTTGAACCCAATTCAAAGGACACATCTTCATTCTACTATGAATTGCTATCCAATTAGCAACTGAGTTAGCTTCTCTAGGAATTAAATTAAACTTCACTTTATCAAAAAAAGGTAAGAGAGAATGCACATCTGACAAGATAGGTCGCAAGCACCATGGAGCTTTGCTATCCTGTATTAAAGCTCGATACACTATTGTTGAATCTGTTTCTACTATAATCCTTAGCCATCCTCTACTCCTCGCATAAACAAGGGAATCTCTTACTGCATAAGCCTCACCTTCCAGAACAGATTTGACCACCACAGACTTGCTACTACCTCCCAAAACCACACCCCTATAATCTCTTGCAATTAATCCTGCCGTCGCTTCACCTTTGAAAGGATCAACAAAAGCATCACAATTGACCTTGATGTCGTTTTCAGCAGGGGGGTGCCACCTATTCCCATTAGGATGTTGGCCTTGTGAAGGAGTGTTCGTCAGAAGAGAACTAGTGCTGAAGTCATCATCTGTTGTAAGCTCTCCATCAGTTAGTTGTTACTAGTGCTGGTCGGAATATCCTGTTGAGATTGACTGTTGCTACCCCTAAACCTTATATCCTCTTGTTGTTGAGTGATAACTTCTGAGACGTGCTTGTTGGTATTTGCTCTGCAAGGCATCAATCTTGGTAGGGGCCACTCTTTTGAAGGCATATCCAAAATTATATCAAGCTCTAGTAGAGCTTTTTCTACCATAGCTATTGCTGAGTACACCTTTGAGGCCTTTTTTCCAAAAACAATCGAGCACCTCCCCTTCCATATAGACCATGCAACAATACTTGGCAAAATAAAGAAATTTGGTCTTTTTGTCTAGGAAACCCTCAAGGCAAGAAGCCATCCATTTATCTAGAGAAGTAACCTGTGCCGAGGAAAAACGAATCCCCAAGGTGGCAAACCAAACCAGCTGTGTCTAAGGACAACACAGAATAAAATGTTCTATAGATTCAACTTCCGAACAAAATAGACAAATAGGAGATTGGATTACCTTTCATCTTGCCAAATTCTTTTAAGTAGGCAAAGCATTATTCAAAGCATGCCAAATGAAGTGTTTGATCTTGGGGATACTCGGGTTGTGCCATACTAGCTTCCAAACTTCCTTTCCCATGCTTTGAGAGCTTGATGCTTGCAAATTCTGTTGGTGGAAAATACATCTAAGGAAGTTATAGGCTGATCTAACTGAGCATTTACCATTGTTCTCATAATGCCATACTAATCTATCTTCATTCCAACTTAAAGGGGGGGGGGGGGGGGGGGGGGGGGGGGGGGGGTGTATCTTGAGCATAGCTTGGACAATATGTTCATCAAACCACTTTTTTAATTCATGTAAGTTCCAGGACCTTGACTGTTGATGTATCAAATCTGCTACCCTTAAATCTTGGACTTCCTCATTAGTCCTTATGTGTGTTCGGTGGTTTTCAAGGCTAGGTACCCATCTATCCTCCATGGCATTGATAGATTATCCATCTCCCACCTACCATAAAGCCCCATGTGATAGAATCTCCTTACCATGTAAGATGCTAGCCCACCCCCACGAGTCTCTAGACCTTCTCTTAGCCTGCAAAAAGGACGAACAGGGATAATAGATGCCCTTAAGTACTCAAACCCACAAGGCATCAGGGTTAGAATGAATTCTCCATGTTAGTTTGGTAAGCATGGCTGAGTTGAAATTAATAAGATCCTTAAATCCTAAACCCCCTATGGATTTTGGAAGTGTAATCTTATCCCATCTTTGCCAATGAATATTGTGCTCCTCTTGGTTTTGTCCCCACCAATACTGGGCAATAAAACAATTGACTTCTTTACACCATTTGGTTGGAAATTTGAAACAACTCATTGAGTATGTTGGAATGGCTCCTGCTATTGCCTTGATAAGTGTTTCCTTACCTGCATTTGAAAGTAGACATCTCTTCTAGTTCTTAAGCTTCAAACGGATCCAGTCCTTGACAAAACCTAACACTTCAGTCTTGTTCCACCCTCACATTGTGGGCAAACCCAGATATTTGCTTAGATTTTGTGTGTTGGGAATCTCCATGATGTTGCATATATCCTCTACAATCATAAGTGGGGGATTATAACTAAAAAACATACTGGACTTCTGGAAATTGACTAATTGACCTGAAGCTCTACAATAATCATGAATAATCCTTTTACGCACCTGCATATTGTGTATAGTAGCTTCTACAAAGAACAAAGAGTCATAAGAAAATAAGAGATGTGAGATCATAGGGCATGATCTCCTAATTTTAAGTCTGGTGAGTTGATTTCTAGCAACAGCATTCTCCATATTACGTGATAGGACATCTGCTACGAGGATAAATAAGTATGGAGACAAAGGATCTCCCTGTCTAAGACCTCTAGATGGTCTAACATAGCCTGCTGTTTTTCCATTTATAGAATGACTATAAGAGACAGATGTCACACACTCCATAACCCATCTTGTCCAGACATCACAAAAGCCAAGTTTTTCCAAAACACCTTTTAGGAAGTCCCATTCAACTCGATCATATGCTTTGTTCATGTCAAGCTTAAGGCCACAATAGGTTTTCATACTAGAGTGCTTGGTTCTAAGAAAGTGAAAAGCTTTGTGGGCTACTATGATGTTATCATGAAAAACTCAATTTGACACAAAAGCACTTTGTGATTCAGATACTAAAGCATTCAAAAAAGGCTTTAATTTGTTAACCAAAATTCTGGAAATGATTTTGTAGACAAAATTACAAAGACTAATAGGACGAAAATGGCTAACATTTTGCGGGGATGGGATTTTGGGTATAAGAACAATTTCAGTGTTGTTAAGAGAAGGAGGAAGGTTACCTATATTAACGAATCAGAGAACCATATCCACCACGTTGTTCCCCACTATATTCCAGTATCGTTGATAGAAGATGCTGGGGGTAACCATCTGGTCTTAGAGCTTTCAGAGCCCCAAGTTGGTAGGTTACATTCTTAACTTCTTCAGGTGAGACACTTTGGCTCAAGGACTCATTCATTTCTTTACTGACCAGAATCAGTATTGATTCCAGAGTATTCCCCCAATCTGTATTTCCATTTGATTGGAACAAACTAGTATAAAAGCTGTGAAAGGTTTTCATTATGTCTTCCTCTTTCTCAAACCACCTTCCATCATCCCCTTCCAGTTTAAGGACTTTGTTCCCTTTCCTTCTCATAAGGGTAGACTGGTGGAAAAACTTTGTGTTTCTATCTCCTTCTTTCAGCCAACTAACTCTAGATCTTTGACTCCAAAACATTTCCTCTCTTTCCCACAATTGGCCAAGTTTAGATAACAAGGCTCTTTCTAAGGATAGATCTATATTTGCTCCTTTCTTTTGATTTTCCAGCAACTCTCCTTGTACTTTTTTAATTTCTATGCTATTGTTAGGAAAGCAATTCTGGCTTTAATCCTTCAATTTTATCTTGCATCGCTTAAGTCTATACCCGAGTGGATAAGGATGGCTCGTAGGTGTGGAGAGGTTCCAAGCCTCTTCAATAACCTCCCTACACTCTTTAGTTGTTGTCCACATTTGCTCAAACTTGAACTTCTTTTTACCCTTCTTATCAGAATAATGAGAGTTTATAATTAGGGTTACATGGTAACGCAGCAGAGGTATGATAGGGTTTATCGGAAGACGTTGATTCGCGCACGAATACCCGGCTTGTGATCTTCAAATTTCTATTGATTTTGAGAATACCTAGATATCTTTCATCAAAAGTCGAAATCTACATAAAGATAACAAGTTTTGGAATAAAGAGAACACTCTAAAAGAAATTTCATTAAAAAAAAAACAATCTATATCTCAAATGCCATAAGTTGCTATAACTGAAAAAGGACTAAAACCTATTAAATAATATTAAATAGCATTTAAAAGGAAAAACTAAAACTGATATCCTATTAAAAGATATTAAATCCTATGAAACTGACATCCTATTAAAAGACATTAAATCCTATTAAAAATCCTACTAAATGATACTAAAAATTATTCTTTAAAAATATTAAATGATATTCTAAAGGCATTGACCGCATTATTAATTACAAATTCGAAAAACCCAAAAGACATGTAAAGTATGCCACTCCAACACCGATGGTGTAGAACTCAAGGCTGGCGGCATAAGTTGCTGATATAGGATTTTCTGTCTCTTCATCCTATGATGCATCATCCCCTCTAGGCTGGACAAAATTGACTTTGAATTTTAACCATGTTATGCAGTAAGTCATCAACCTGTCTCCTAAACTCTTCATGTTTTGTAGGGCTCATTTGATGACGAGGACGATTTGGAAGGGTTGCACTTAGTTCAAGATCGATTTGGTGTTGAATGTCTCTCAATGGGGGTAACCCATCTGGCAACTCTTCAAAAAACACATCCTAGAACTCCTTTACAACCATGGTTGCAAACTCATGTATTGCTACCTCCTCAGTAATCTCCTTGCCGTCAATAGGGAGAAATCCAATGGGACTTGTATGAAGAGTTTATAAGAGGGAAGACCCATTAACTCATGTGGGATTCTTACACTTGCATCCTAATAATCTCCCCCTCAAGAGCTTATCAAATTGACTCCACTAAACCCGCATTGTGAGTGGTCCCACCTACTCACCATGGGTTTCACAGACGAGTCATACCACCAAGCTCTTCTTTCCACATAGTGGACCAACTATAGGAGATTCACAACTGAACCATCGGCTCTAATACTAATTGTTAGGGTCTGAAGTATGCCTTAAATGGGGAGAAATCTAATAGGCTTTATGAATGATAACACAAATGGGCTTTTTGACACCATCTATAACCTAAAACCTTAAAGCCATAGGTTAATGGGTCTTCCCTCTTATAAACTCTTCACATAAGTCCCATATTTCCTATGTGGGATTCTCACACTTACATCCTAACAATAGATGATGCAGCACAGGATGAAGAGATGGGAAATCCTATATCGGCAACCTATACCGCCAGCCTTTAGTTCTACACTACCGGTGTTGAAGCGGCGTACTTTATATGTCTTTTGGGTTTTTCGAATTTGCAATTAATAATGCGTCAATGCCTTTAGAATATCATTTATTATTTTTAAAGAATAATTTTTAGTATCATTTAGTAGGATTTTTATTGGGATTTAATATCTTTTAATAAGATGTCAGTTTCATAGGATTTAATATCTTTTAGTAGCATATATATTAGTTTTAGTTTTTCCTTTTAAATGCTATTGAATATTATTTAATAGGTTTTAGTCCTTTTTTTGGTTATGGAAACTTTCAAGCTTGCCTATATATATGTAAGCCCTATGGCATATGAGAGACAACTTGTTTTTTTTTTTAATGTAATTTCTTTGAGAGTGTTCTCTCTATTCCAAAACTCGTTATCTTTGTGTAAATTTTAACTTTTGATGCCACATATCTAGGTATTCTTAGAATCAATAGATATTTGAAGATCACAAGCCAGGTATTCGTATGCGGATCAATGTTTTGCGATAAACCCTATCGTACCTCTGCTGCGTCAGTTGGTATCAGAGCTGCGTTCATTCTTAGAGTAACGATGCCACCTTGTAGACAACCAAACCAGCGACATGTGGATGAGATCTATGATTATGATGATCTAGATTAGAGGATCGAGCAGAAAATCGATCAATGGTTGAGTATTATGGTAGATCATCTTACAGAGAGAATGGAAACGTTTGTGCTAAATCAAAATAAAGGTAAGAACCTTAATCTTAAGCTGATGTTTGATGATGAATGAGGATGATGAACCTATGTTTGAAGATGTGGGTGATGGAGGACCTATCTTCGATACTGAGAATGATGAAGAAGTGATTTTCACAAAATATGATGATGTGTTTAAGGTTGAGGGAGATGGAAAACCTATTTTTGATGATGAATATGATGAGGAAGAATTTTTGGAAAAAAGATGAAAATTTTTAGCCTATTGTAGGTAAGGAGGTTACTGAGGAGATAGCAATACATGAGTTTGCAACTATGGTTGTAAAAGAGTTCCAGGATGTGTTTTTTGAAGAGTTGCCAGATAGGTTACCCCTATTGAGAGACATTCAACACCAAATTGATCTTGAATTAAGTGCAACCCTTTCAAACCATCCTCGTCATCAAATGAGCCCTATAAAACATGAAGAGCTGAGGAGACAGGTTGAGGACTTATTGCATAACATGGTTAAAATTCGAGATTGAATTTTGTCCAGCCTAGAGGGGATGATGCAGCATAGGATGAAGAGACAGAAAATCCTATGTCAGCAACTTATGCTACCAGCCTTGAGTTCTACACCACCGGTGTTGGAGTGGCATACTTTACATGTCTTTTGGGTTTTTTGAATTTGTAATTAATAATGCGATCAATGCCTTTAGAATATCATTTAATATTTTTAAAGAAAAATTTTTAGTATCATTTAGAAGGATTTTTAATAGGATTTAATGTCTTTTAATAGGATGTCAATTTCATAGGATTTAATGTCTTTTAGTAGCATATTAGTTTTAGTTTTTTCTTTTAAATGCTATTGAATATTATTTAATAGGTTTTAGTCCTTTTTTTGGTTATGGCAACTTTCAAGCTTGCCTATATATATGTAAGCCCTATGGCATATGAGAGACAAATTGTTTTTTTGTTAATGAAATTTCTTTGAGAGTGTTCTCTCTATTCCAAAACTCGTTATCTTTGTATAGATTTCGATTTTTGATGCCAGATATCTAGGTATTCTCAGAATCAATAGATATTTGAAGATCACAAGCCGGATATTCGTGTGCAAATCAACATCTTATGATAAACTGTATTGTACCTTCGCTGCATCACATGGTTTGATCCAATGAGTTCACTGTATGTAACCATACAAGTTGGGTAAGCTTGAATCCATTCTTGTGAACTTAGGGCTCTACCGATCCTCTCTAACACCAACCGATTATTTTCTCTTCTATTTGACCAAGTGAACCATGGTCCTTGATAACCTAAATCATTTAGGTTGGAGTTCATGATCATTGCATGAAAAGCTTCCATGAGTTTGGTACACCGGTGGCTGCCACCAATCCTTTCATGAGTATAGAGAATGTCATTGAAGTCACCAATATATAACCATGGCTTCTCATGTTTACACTTATATCTACAAGAGTGTTCCAAAGTAGCTGACGCTTTGCATAGATTGGATCTGCATAAATCCATGAGACTTTCGCAAAGATATGCCTATCAGCTAACTTTATTAAAGAGTGAATGAGGTTTTTTATTAGCATGTTGTATTTCAATCTCCACATCTTCTGTCCACCATAACGCAAAACCACCTGATCGACCGGATGGCGATACATAAAATTCATAACCAAACTTCAATCTTCTTCTAATCCCAGATAACTTCTTTGTTTTGTTTTTTGTTTCCATCAAGAAAACAATACTCGGATTGTGTCTGCAGATGAGACCTCTTAGATGTTGAACTGTTAAGGAGGGCCCCGAACCTTGATAGTTCCAACTAATGGCTATCATGGCTCCTGCATAGCTGTTTTAGGCCAGCTACCACAACCTTCCTAGAAGTTACGTTGATAAGTGATTAGGACCGGGACCAAATTACCCATACTATTTCCTTCTGCGTGTTGAGTGGAACTACTCCTACTTCCTTTTAGGAGTTTCTTATTGCGTTTCCTCCATCTTCTTATAGGAGATTTCTTAGTAGGGGAGGTCTGCTTTTGAACTTCAAACTTTAGCTTTTTAGTTGCTCCTCTAGCTTCTTCTTCTAGACATCTCTTTAAAGTTAAGGTTTTCAAGGCTAGAACAAGACCAAACGAAGAGGGCATGGTGGCGGCATTGGGGTTAGGGGTAGATGGAGGGGATTTAGGGAACTCAACAAAGTACATGGGGTTAGAGGTTCTCTTGGTTGAGTTAATGCTTACATTGGTGGGAGTGTGTGAGGGGTTATTAGTAATTGGTGGTTGTGTGCTCAAAGTTGGTTCTATATTGATGTGAGTTTGCGGCTGTTTGATTTTTACAGGACTAGTGACTTCATGATCCCCCTGCATTCTGGCATTGATTGGTGCTTCATTAGAGAAGAAAAGTTGGTTGGAGGTTTCTGGGAAGTAGAGAGAGTAGGTGTGTGTTTGTGTGGGTGTTGAGTGTGGGAGTTTCTCAAGTGAGGTGATATGTAGGCTTGGGGATGCTTCTTGAGGAGTGTCTGGAGGTTGGGTATCAGTTCGGGGGTTTTTCCTTTGCTAGTGGTATAATGAGTTGGGGATACAAATGCTGGTGAAGATTCACTTGAGGCTGCCTCCATAGAAGTTGAATGGGCTGGAGATGTATTGCTTGGGGAGCCATCACCTTCTAAGTAAAGTCTGACCAAAGCATTCACATTTGAAATAGATGTCAGGAAGTTTCTCATACTTGAAATTAACAAAGTACCTCTCTGTCTTGTTCCGGCTTACGCATACACCAATCTTAATAGGTGTTTTCCAATCAATATTGATTCTAACCCGAAGAAAACCTCTCATTGCTCCTCCTTTAAGATTGACTGGTTCACTTTCTATCACTACCCCCACCAAAGCTCCTAACTTTACAGTATTGCTGTTCGTCATCTGTTCTAGTTTTAGACCACATATCTGTAGCCAAAAGGGACATTTATCCAGAGGAACATCCTCAATGTTCTAGTGTGATTCCCAAATATTCAGCACCAATAATTTCCTTAGAAAAGCCCAAAGACCATCTCTGATTATCTTCAATATTACCTGTTTTTCATGGAAAGTGCAAACAAACTAATTAGGTTTAGAACCCATTATTTCGCAATTGCCATACCGTTTCCATATCTTCTTCAATACTGAGATCACAGCTACTTTATTCTCCACTTTTTCAGACACAATATGACACACTAGGACAACCTTCTTTGAGCTTAGGTCTATCTCTTGTGTGTCTAACTCAACAACCGGCGTGTTGCTTTCTTCCCTGATACTTTCATAATGGTGGACAGCGTGGTGGTGTGACTCTGACATTCTTCCCAGAGGAAGCTATGAACAGAGGAGAAACACTAGAGGAGATTAGGAAACCCTAAGAAGATGATAGATTTGTAAAAACCTAACCAAACACCACTAAACAAAGATCCAAGAAGCAAAAACAGCTAGGTCACTAGAATAAGCAGAAAAAGAAAGCAGAATTAGATTGTCTTACTAACATTTTGAGTTGCCCCGAAGCTATCTTTCTGAACTCACGCCCTTAGAGGAAAGCCTCTATGACTAACCACCAAATCCCTGTTCCAACCTCCAAACACTAAGAAACCTGGGATGGAACAAACAAGAAAGACATTTGGAGAGGACATAAAATGCGATTGAGATCGGCGGGCTACTGATGATGAAAGGCGGGTTTCTATGTGTGGTAAAAGGGAAGGGGTCTCTTAAGTGAGGAAAGCCAGATAAACTCAGGTTGGGTTTTAGAATTAAAGGGCTTCCATGTTGAGATTGAAGGTACATAAAACTTCTTGGCTAAAGAGATGTCCAGTGAGTAATAGTAGGGAAGACGACCCCTCGTGATGAGGTAGCGTAGGGATGTAAACGAGTCGGGTCATCCTGTCCCAAACCCGACCCGACCCGACCCGACCCGACCTGACCCGACCCGTTTAATATATTACATAATTAAATGCATCATTTTATTATTTCATTAAATTATTATCGTAGTGAGGCATGTTGAGGAGGGCAAAAATTTCAATGGAGTTGATAAAGATTCTAATTTTTATTTTTAAAAAATTTAGAAAACGTTAAAGACAGGTAAAAAATTATTAAACATGAAAACTGAATATATAAGGTAAAGTCAGTAACTCAAGACATGTCATTGCCTAAAATTATTAGAAGATATCTATATATATATATATATATAATACATCCAACTCATAATAATAATAATAATAATAAATGATGACACTACATGACGATCTATATATTCTTGATTTATTTGTCATTATATATATATAATATCTATTTTTTCTAAGAAAATTAATTTTTATACTTTGTTGTGTTGCATGGGAAAGAAATGAATTTTGAAAAAGTGAGAAAGGTTGCACATGAAAATCGATTTTCTCTGGATAATTGGTCAGTAATTATTAATTGTAAATATAATTTATATCCTATCATGTGACTCAATACATGAATAACAAAATAATTATATAAAAAGCATCATTCAACTAATGAATAAGTAAATTCCTTAAACTAAAATTTTTAATTTTTTTTAATTAAATCGGGTCGGGTTTTCCCAACGGGTTATGAGTACAACCCAAACCCCCGACCCTAAACCCTGTAGAGTTTTTAGCGGGCGGGCGGGTGGGCGGGTACCCTATAACGATCTGCCTCGGTTGCATCCCTAAGGTAGCGGCTCTATTCGGTGGAGAGAAAACCTAGTGCTTTCGCCTAGGACCATTCTTAACTTGCTTTCTAATACAGAAATTATTGATATATATATATATATATATATATATATATATAGAGCTTGAAAGCTTGGGAACTCATAAACAAGCTTAGGAAGTCGCATCCTTCTTACCTGTTAAATGTTGTTCCAATACGTGATTCTATTTTTGATGTATTGAAGTCCATAATGATATATTTAAGAATTGTTGTGGAAATCTCTAGCGATTATACCATTAAGGCATTTTTCAATTAAAACTCATACAGAATCTTTTTTTTTTTTTTTTTTTATAAACTCTAATAGAATTCGATTTGAAGCATTATATAATCGGTAAATCGTACTTCTGTGCACACTTCTACGACTACACATATCGCACAATTTTGGACCTAAGTATCATACGGTTGTAGACATTCTACGTAATAGTAGTTTAATAATAAAGTCTCTCATCCGATACTAAATAGATAAATGAGAAAGGGATTACATATAATTCACTGAATTAGTATTGTTGTCGGATATTCTTTTTAAGTGTAAGGAGCATATAAATATGAAGAGTCATGAGAGTCATAATGATTTTGGAAATTCATGATATGATGAAGACAAAATACGCACCGAGACATCGCAACAGTTTTGGACCTGGAGTAGGAATAGTATTCCACGTTTTTGGTCTAGTGCTATGGAACTTGTCAAATTTTGTTTGGGATGCACATTTATTTATATATAAATATATCTAATATCAATTGTAATTAGTAATATGAAATTATAAAATATTTTAAAGAATAAAAAGAAAATTACAATACCAAAAATAGTCTCACATTATTAATGAAATAGATTTTCTTTTAAGAGAAGTTTATAGAAACTATATGCTTTTAAGTTTTATTTATTTTTATTGTTAATAATAACATATTGAATATTGTGAATAGGTATTCATATGAAATAGTTTAAACAATAATAATTACATATTTAATATTACTTTTTATTTTTTTCTCTATTTTTCTTTTTTTTTTCAATGAAATCGGTTGCGATAAACCAAAATTATTTTTATTTTATGAATGTCAAAATGAACTTCTATTGGTTATTTTATTGATAAATATTACGAATTCGACACTTAAAAATATTAATTTATGCTTCCAGGTCTTTAAAAGAGATATCTTATAAAAAGAAAGTAAAACGAGTTAAAAATGCAAAGTTTGGAGACAAAAAGTGATCAACACAACAAAGACAGGCCATGTCTATCAACCATGTTAAGGAAAAGTACGAAAAAAGGAGAAAATTTGAGTTTCAAAATGACATGATCATGACAGGACTTGTCCTTAATCGTGTCGTTTCCAAGGGAGTTCATAGCTTGTGACATGGTCTTGGAACAAACCATGTCTCAATTGTGTCAATTCTCATATAAAGGAAAAATGCCATACATGTTTTGTGACACGACCTGTCACCAACCATGTCGATCTGATGAAACTATAGTTACTCTAATAATTTTCAATTTAGACACAAATGTAATACTTAACTGGTCAGCAAAATCACCAGATACAATGCAGTATTGTTCGGAAAGTCCAGGTCGTATCCATAGGGAGCTATATAGCTAATTACTAGAATTTGAATCTTACCCTAATCTAAGCTATCAAATGTCAGATTCTTAATTACTTTATGATGACTAACTAAAAATTAACTATCAAATGATTGTTAAGGATTAAAACCATATATTCTAGCAACAATAATGAGGGATATAGGTTTAGGAGATGCAAATATAAATATGAATAATGCATTTATATTCTCATTTGAAATAACTCATGCTTCAAATTGATATTTGAAATTGATTATTTGAGATTTAATCAAATTCACTAAAAATTGCTCACCTCCCCAAGTAACAAAAATCTTATCATAACATAAACTATCCTACCATGGCAATTTATTTATGATTAGCCGTTTAATAGTAATTTGCTCTCACCAAAATTACTATTCTAGTTGAAACTACAAACTAAGCAGCGCAAGTGACCTAAATTTGTAATTCAAACCATAATAAGATCAATGAATTCTTAAATTTCATCATAGACTTGCATATCCCCATGACAAATCTTTTTCAAAAACTTAAGTTTTACTTGTATAGATCATTGAATCCCTCCTGAGTATCTTTAATCCTATTCATCTAATTTCTGTTGATTAGGCACATATTAAACATATTATAAGCAAAGATAACTAAATTCCCAAATAATTAAAATCAATATCAATATGATTCATAAATCAATTCATCAAATCCATTCATGCATATTCATAACAATCTATGAACAAGCATCTCCAAATATAATCAAGCATATAATATATATATATATATATATGATAAACAGGGATAGAAACACCTTAAAATTGATTCCTTTCCATAAAATGATGTCTCCAGATCCATAATCCCACAAATGTGAGCATTACTTGATTGCATCTAAACCCTAATCACCTCCATATTGCAAGAACAATAGGGTTTTAGTGCCCTAAAGAAGAAACAAACTCAAACATTATTAAAACTCTCTTTTTCGCTCTTTTTAGATGATTTTCGAATGTCCCTATGTGAAGGAAACCCTAGAATATATAAGAAAAAATTTTAGGTGTTTCATCTAATTTTTGCAATTCCAAAACGTATGCCGATAGTTACATTTTCTATGCTGGCGGCTTATAGGCGGCGAACATTCCTACAATGCTTTGAACACTAGCAGCTTTGGCTTTGACATTAACAGTTTGAATTCTGTGGATGACCTATGCTGCTTGAACGTCGGCGGCATAGGGTTTAAAATGTCGGTGTAAAAGGGAAACATCAAAGGTTGGCTAGATCTACTTCAAGGCCAGCTGTGCATGTGACAGCTTTTAAAAATCTAATTTTGTGGATGCTCAAAGCCATCTCAATGCCGGTGGCTTTGATTCCTAGAAAGCTAGCCTTCATGTATTCCCACACTGGTAGTGTTGAGCCAATGCTTGATTTTTGGCTACTAATCTTTAGCATGCACCTCTTGAAGGCTGGCGGCATATAGGACTATTTTTTTCGGCTTTTGAATTCTTGAATCTGTTCCGCTTCAAAGCTGGGTCGACCGTCGGCAGTGTAGAGGCAGTGATAAAGTTTAACATTCTGATCATCCTCTAGGCCGACTGTATTCTGGTGGCGTATGATCCAAAAAAGCTGGCATACCTCTTGAGATTTTTCAATTTCAGCTCAAGCTTCCTTGTTATGCTTTCCTATGTTAAATTTAGATCTAAAACATGAACTTAAACAATCCAAGTACCAATTTTAGCAATTTTCGTAAAATTCAAGACAAATTAATCACTAATTATTTATTAAAAGTTGTGTAAAATATGATCTTATCATCTGACAGTTCATTACTTTTAAAGAAATGGCTTTTTTATTAAAGAAACGTCTATTGGACATTAAAGGAGTTTACTTTGGAAAGCTAAGAGACCCATAACTTCCCATTTCCAATAATGAACATTCATTTCCATTTATTTGAAGATAATTATAAAAGGAAGATGGAAGGAAGAATCAAAGGACAAAAGAGAGCAAATGAAGAAGATAAGAGAGTACTTGAAAAAATTCCTAGGTATTTAGCAAGTCATTTTGAAGATAGTTTCTAATTGTAATTCCGGGTTGTAATGATGAAAACTTCTCCTATAGAGGAGTAAACTCTTTGGTTTGGATTTTGATGAGCCATTAGTTTGATTATGTGATAGTTCTTATCTGATTTGGATATTATTGCTTAAATTCTTGAATTCAATTATGTCATGCTCTCTTACCTTGAATTAATAGTCTGGAATATTAGTTCTTGTTTTGATTTTCATGCAAATTAATAGAAATATTGTTTGCATAATTAGATTTGCATAATTGTAAGGAGTTGAATGAGATTCTAGAAATAGATCGCCATGATTTCTCGGGATTAGGGTAAAACCTAATAAAGGAATTCTAGAATGGATAAAGCTATCTAAAGGGTTTTAATAAAAAAGAAATTCCAATTAATCAACCAAGGATAAGGTTCCAATAATCTTGAAAGAGATATTAGAATACTTTAAGAATTCTCACCGTTTAAGAAATTGGTAGTAATATTGAAATTATCTTTTGTAAATACGCATATCAACTAGTGGGCATTCAAAGTCTAAGCAATTTTTGTAATAAGATTTTCTCTCTTTGACTAGTGTTAGTATTATTATATTAAAATCACTATCATTTGCAGGTTGAACAATAGAAGAATGGTAAGTATTAGTAGTCATTAGTCCTTGTGGGAACAACACTTGTGCTCTAATTTTTACTACTATCAACGATAGGTATGCTTGTCCTAAATATGATCATAGTAGATTTTGAGTATAAGTTTTGATTTGTTGGCTGTTAGATCAATATCAAGTTTTTGGTACTGTCACTGGGGACTAGTGATATTAAGAAAGCGACTATTTTATTGATTCAACCATTCTCTTCTTCTCTCTTATTCTTTCTAACCATTTATTTCACTCCTCTTATTGGTTGATATTGCTTCTAAATTGGGATTTAAAGACTTTGTTGATTTATTTTTCTTGATAGTGGCTATTGATAGATGGAGTACGAATGGTGGAATCATGATGTTTGCTATTAGAGTGCATCCGATAGTACAAAAGACCTAATCTCCATGAGACTAATGTAAGACACCATTCGCTGACGGAATCTTATGATGCTTTTTGTTATTTTGTACAAGAAAATTCAACACTTTGTGTTGCAGTGGAAAGTAAACTAGAATATTTGGATGTTCACTTTAGTATGTTGAAATTGTTGAACACATCCAATTATAGGACACTAGTACCACCACGTTACTTAGAGAAGAAATGTGGAGTATTTTTTTTCTTGCTATTTCCAGATTATGAGCGAATGACAGAAAGCTCTCACATTTTATTGCATATTGCAGGGAAGGGAGAAGCTTGGGAGGTGGAAGAGGGTAGGAGGCCAATCTACTTTGTAAATTTCTTAATAATATTCATTGTACCATGTTTGGTGTCACGTTGCTGTATCCGTACATAACAATGTGCCGCATGTTATTTTTGTATCACTTATGGAAAAAACATAAATTAACTAAAATCAAATTAATAACATGTAACATGTTTTCATTGGCTGGACAGTAAAGTGACAGCAAATTGGGTACAACAAACTTCCATCCATATATGTATGTATGAATGTATATATCGTGGGAGAAGCGGGTTACATATGTTTTAGCAATCATCTAAATTTGAGAAATCATTTGCACTAGTTATAGACTTGCACTTCGAACAAAGTATATTTGCCGATAATATTGCCGAGGCAAATATGGTCTCCGTGGCATACTATTACTTGGAGAAACTGGTTCCCTTCTTATTCGACCTCTTATGTAGATAACAAATATATAATATATATATATATATAGTTATGAATAAGTCACATAACAGATACATTACCAACCATTACGGGATCAATTGCTATCTGTGGCAACATGTTTTTAAATGTATTATTTGATTCTTTATAAAAAAAAATTAAAAAAAAAAAAGAAAAGAAAATAAAAACAAGTCTACATGAAAGGAAGTGGTTGGTTAGGCCTAGTATTATACTCTACCAATAAGTATCTTTATATAATGCATCTTTTATTTGACTGGGGTACATGTTTCGTGATGAGTTAATAAAATTAATGGATTTAATCTGACTATAGATTCGATTGTGTAATGTAATATGTTTTCTCTTTTCTTTTCTTTTTTTCCCCCCTTTGTCTTTCATAAATAATATGACTTTTTCCAAGGACTTACCGCCATCTGCACCCTTAGCCTCCATGGAGAGGCGTATATATCTATCAGTGACAAGACACTCAAATAGAGCTAATATATGTTATTATCAGACGATTTTGCACAGAAAAGCACTCGGAAATTGATAGGAGTTTTTCCCTGCTAGAGAAAATGAATTTCCAGCCAAGATTGTTCATCAGCAAGTTATGTAATTCAACAAGCAAAAGAGAAAACCTCAGTTATATCGATCTCTCATTATATAAAACCAACTTGTGACTTGGGATGGAGTAGAAGATGAAGTGGACCCGAGGTAAAGAACAATCTAAATTGAACATTCTTGACCATCATACCATCAAAGATTTAGTGGATGTATCCTACTCATCGACAACTTTAGTCTCGTTAGGTATCCCACTGGATGAGCCAATTTGATAACCAGCATCCGATATTTCTAAATCTAATCACGGTTGTTTGTGTATAAGGTATGATACAAAATTAACACGATGCATAAATCTTTTGTTTCATTGATCATTGGACACTTCAAAGAGTAACTTTATCCACAGATTACTTAAGAAGTTGCTCAACATGCCACATCAACATATCAAGCATTGATTGATACAACTCTCTTTATTAGTGAATTCTTTAAGGGCATTACTTGATAATTTTTTTTAATTAGGACATTTTCATTTAATGGTCTAGTTTAGTAGAATATAAAATAATCCGAGTAAAAAATTGTTGTCTCGATTTCTCAACGACCAGTTTGTTTGTGGAGAATGAACGTCAATCCACATCAACAAAAAATGTGATTCACTTGGCTCAAAGTAAGGACATTTCCTTGCACCACACTCTTCTATGTTTGTTATGGCATATTCAGTTGATGTTATAACACTAAGGATCGAATAGTTGCCCCTTGGTCACAAAGTTAAAATTGCCGTTAATGGCAAACCCTAGACATGGGGAGGATCCGAGACACAATATGTTTATTATATAAAAAATGGAAAAAGTTTCGGAAATGAAGTTCCTACTCTGTTTCAGAAAATAAATATTTGACACGTGTTAAATAAATTTAAAAAATAAAAATATTCTTAAAATAAAACAAATTAATATCATCATCATATATACACGTATTATATTATTATTACTTGAGACATGATTGAGACACAATAGTTGGAACAACAAAAGTTTTTCTCAAAAACCAACTACAAAATACTGGGACCCATATAGTATTACCATTATATAATTATGAGAGTATCTAAGCTCACTCGGTACACTCGTATCTGACTCTAAACCACTTGAATGAAGGAATAGTATTTACAATACAAATATAGATAATATATATTATTATTATACATAATACACAAGGTAAAAATGTTAGATGAGTACTTTAGATAAATCAAATGTATGAACCTTTACATATTCCTTATTAGCTGCTTACGGAATCTCCCTTAAGTTTATCAAAGTGCATTTCAACACTTCCTAGACTTTGACTACATGGTATTTGTTTTTTTCATAAAAAATATCGTCAATTGGTCAAAATTTTGTGGTTATTAACTAGATCTGAAAGTTCAACGAATATATGAATATTGAGGTGAAAATTTAGGGATTTATTTACAGTATTTTTATATTATATTATTTGTAAGAATAAATATGGAAATTATATTCTTTATTAATAATATTTTATGCAGATCTTTAATATTTTAAGGCATAAATTACTTGTACGTGTCCATTTTAAATTTGTCAATTTGAACGCTTTTTATTAATATCTTTGAAGACTGTTCGGTTTTATATTTTAATACATTTAAGTTAATTTAATAGGTTATGCAGGCTATCAATCCAAAATGGAAATTATGGAGAGGGTTATACGAATTGGAAGCGTCCAGAAGCGCTTAAATTTAGCTTCATTGTTTCCATTGATTAGTTATAGCTAGGATAAATTTTTGAATTTTTGAATATTGCAAAATAACCACTAAACTCTAACGAATTAGCGATTAACCTCCTGAGATTATGAATAATACCTAAATTTTGATATTGGTAAGGGACGCTATTTTTAGTTTGTCAAAATGTGACGCAGCGAGTTAGCGTGGATAAAACAAGAACACTCGACGAATGTATCTCAACTCACAAAATAATGTGAAATCTAGAAGAAATCCCCTCAAAGTGTATTTTCAATGATGACAATAAGTTGTTTTCAAATACAACCCTAGCACGACTATTTATAGTCTTGAAATAAAACCGAAAAGTAAATGCTAATTAAACGCTATTTATTAGCATTAATGCTAATAAATGCTATTTAAAATAAAAACTCAAAATACGAAATAAAACCGAAAAATAAATGCTAATAAATGCTCTTTAATGCTAATAAATGCTCTTTCCAGATGTCTTCTTAGCTTCCAATCTCTCCAAGTAGGACATGGCCACCTCATCTACATCATTCTCTCCCACCTCCAAAGAACTCGACCCCGAGTTCTCATCGGGATACAAAGGAACATGATCGGGAAAGAAATGATATATATCAGCGACATTGAACGTCTTTGAAATGCCCATGCTATTTGGTAAACCAACAACGTAAGCATTAATATCTTTGAAGACTGTTCGGTTTTATATTTTAATACATTTAAGTTAATTTAATAGGTTATGCAGGCTATCAATCCAAAATGGAAATTATGGAGAGGGTTATACGAATTGGAAGCGTCCAGAAGCGCTTAAATTTAGCTTCATTGTTTCCATTGATTAGTTATAGCTAGGATAAATTTTTGAATTTTTGAATATTGCAAAATAACCACTAAACTCTAACGAATTAGCGATTAACCTCCTGAGATTATGAATAATACCTAAATTTTGATATTGGTAAGGGACGCTATTTTTAGTTTGTCAAAATGTGACGCAGCGAGTTAGCGTGGATAAAACAAGAACACTCGACGAATGTATCTCAACTCACAAAATAATGTGAAATCTAGAAGAAATCCCCTCAAAGTGTATTTTCAATGATGACAATAAGTTGTTTTCAAATACAACCCTAGCACGACTATTTATAGTCTTGAAATAAAACCGAAAAGTAAATGCTAATTAAACGCTATTTATTAGCATTAATGCTAATAAATGCTATTTAAAATAAAAACTCAAAATACGAAATAAAACCGAAAAATAAATGCTAATAAATGCTCTTTAATGCTAATAAATGCTCTTTCCAGATGTCTTCTTAGCTTCCAATCTCTCCAAGTAGGACATGGCCACCTCATCTACATCATTCTCTCCACCTCCAAAGAACTCGACCCGAGTTCTCATCGGGATACAAAGGAACATGATCGGGAAAGAAATGATATATATCAGCGACATTGAACGTCTTTGAAATGCCCATGCTATTTGGTAAACCAACAACGTAAGCATTATCATTGATGACCTTCACAATCTGATAGGGCCCATATTTCTTAGGTTGAAGCTTGCTATATTTGCCAACGGGAAAACGCTCCTTCCGTAAGAACACCATCACTTGATCTCCAACAGCAAAGATCTTCTTCCGTCGATGTTTGTCGGCGGTTTCCTTATATTTGGCATTAGATTGCTCAATCTTCTTTTGGACCTCAGCCGTCACGGAATGCCAGTGCTCCGCCATGTTCTTTGCTGAAATACTAACGTCATGACCCTTGGGAAGTCGGATTAAGTCCAAGGCATGTCGAGGTGTCTTGGTATAAACCACAGCAAATGAAGACTTGCCTGTCGTTCTATGAACCGCATTGTTGTAAGCAAACTCAGCTTGAGCCAATGCAACATCCCACTGCTTCGGCTTCTCCTCACAAATACTTCGAATCAGGTTACCAAGCGTCCTATTGGTAGCTTCAGTTTGCCCATCCGTCTGAGGGTGAGCTGTACTACTATAGTTGAGAGATGAGTCAAACATTTGCCACAAGGTCTTCCAGAAATAACTCAAAAACTTGCTGTCACGATCGGATGTAATGGATTTAGGTACACCATGAAGACGAACCACTTCTCTAAAGAAGAGCTTGGCAATGGCTTGGGCATCAACTACCTTCCTGCAAGGAATAAAATGTGCCATTTTGGAAAACCTGTCAACAACAACAAAAACTGAGTCATTACCCCACTAGGTGCGAAGTAATCCAAGGATGAAATCCATGGATAAATCTTCCCATATGTTATCGGGAACTGGCAATGGCATGTAGAGACCAGTATTTTGAGATTGGCCCTTTGAAGTTTGGCACACATAACATCGTTGTACCAATCTACTCACATCTCTGCGCAAATGAGGCCAATAGAACCTCTCACCAACTGCTAACAAAGTCTTATCTCGTCCCAAATGACCAGCCAAACCTCCTCCATGTAGATCGCGAATCAACTTCTCCCTTAATGAGGACTCGGGAACACAAAGTTGATTCCCACGCATCAAGTAACCTTCATGGATGTGAAAATCTCCACTAGGCTGCCCCTGCACACACATGCCCCAAATCTCCTTGAAATCTACATCATCCTCATAAAGTTCCTTCACATGCTCAAATCCTACTACTTCAGCGCTCAACGTCATAAGTAGATGAGCTCTTCTACTCAATGCATCCGCCACTTTATTTTGAATACCTGATTTGTGCTTTAGTCGAAATGGAAACTTTTGGAGGAATTGGATCCATCTAGCATGCATGTCCTTACTAATGCGGGTCTGACCATGTAAGTGTTTCAGGGCATCACAATCTGAATACAAAACAAACTCCCGACCTACCAAGTAGTGTTCCCAAGTTCTCAATGCTCTCACAATAGCATAGAACTCTTTATCATAAGTAGACCAATTTCTTCTGGATTCACTAAACTTCTCACTGAAAAAGGCAACCGGCCTCTTTTCCTGAGATAGAACAGCCCCAACTCCAACCCCACTCACATCACAATCGACCTTAAATAGCCTATCAAAATCCGGTAATGCTAAAACAGGTGCACTACACAACTTCTCTTTCAAGAGCGTAAAACTACCCTCAACTTCCTCACTCCATTGAAACCTTCCCTTTTTCAAACATTCGGTTAAGGGGGCTGCTACCGTGCTAAAATGCCGAATAAACCGCCTATAAAGGCTTGCTAACCCCAGAAAACTTCGCAACTCGGTGACTGATTTTGGAATTGGCCATTCCCTCATCGCTCTTATCTTCTCATCATACCACTAACAACAAAACCTAGGAACAGCAACTTTCTAGTCATGAATAAACACTTCTTCTTATTCGCATATAGTTTACTACTTTGCAAAACCGTCAATACCTCTCTCAGATGCATAACATGTTCCTCCTCAGACTTACTATACACCAAGATATCGTCAAAATAGACCACAACAAAGCGACCAATGAATGGTTTCAATACCTGGTTCATGACGCACATGAAGGTGCTCGGTGCATTGCTTAGACCAAAGGGCATGACCATCCACTTATAAAGGCCCTCTTTGGTTTTGAAAGCTGTCTTCCACTCATCCCCTGGTCGGATCCTGATCTGTTGATATCTGCTTCGCAAATCAATCTTTGAGAAGATCACCGCTCCACTCAACCTGTCAAGCATGTCTTCCAAGCGAGGAATAGGAAATTTGTACCCAATAGTAATTTTGTTGATCGCCCTGCTGTCCACACACATTCTCCAGCTCCCATCTTTCTTTGGCGTCAACAATGCTGGCACCGCGCAAGGGCTCATGTTCTCTTTTATGAATCCCTTCTGAAGTAACTCCTGCACCTTCCCTTGCAATATCTCACTCTCTTTCGGGCTCATCCTATAATGAGGTAAATTTGGTAAACTAGCACCAGGGATCAAATCAATATGGTGCTGAATGTCTCTCATGGGAGGCAAACCATCTGGTAGATCATCTGGTAATACTCCCCTAAACTCCTCTAACAACTCTTTCACACTTTCAGGCACCTCTTCAACCCTCTTCTCCTCATCAATCGCCCAAACCTCCTTCACAATTAAAGCATGCACTACTTTGAACTCCTTTATTGCATCCTCCATCTCCTTCTCAGTTTGAGTAATGGTAAGGAACGAACGCCCCTTTTCAGTAGAAGCTTTAGGGCGGTCCTTTTGTTTTAATGGGAGAAGGGTAAATCGTACCCTATCTTTCTCTAATTTGTACACATTTTCTCGACCATCATGTAAAGCGTTAACATCATACTGCCATGGCCTACCAAACAACAAGTGGCAAGCATCCATATCGACTACATCGCAGTATACTTCGTCTCTATACTTACCGATGGAAAAGGGCACCTTGCATCTCTCTTTCACTTCTATCTTCTCAGCCGCTTTGATCCACCCAATAGTATAGGGATTCGGGTGTTTTTCTATAGGTAATTCCAAAGCTTTGACGGCTGCTCGCCCTATAATGTTTTCGCAACTCCCACTATCAATAATGAGATCAAATACACGCCCGTCAATCGTACATCGGGTACGAAACAATTGATGTCGCTGATTCTCCTCCTCCTTCTTAGGTGTCAACATTAGCTTTCGAACCACAAGAGCCTGCTCCTCTTCCTCATACTCTCCATATCTTCACCTTCATCCGGTTCACAACAAATTTCATCCTCCTCATCTCTTTCTACCATGTTTATGCCTCTTCTATTAGGACATTCATTGGATCGATGTCCCGGCTGGTTACATCTATAACATTTCCCTAATGTTGGTTTAGCATAGGGATTATATTGCTTCTTCTCTTCCTTTGACTCCACCACCTTCTTACCCATTATCTTCTCTTCTTTCCTCTCAACAGCACCGCTTTGTACCTTTTGGACACCCTTGGCTTTTTCTCCATAACTCCTACTAGAACTCTCTCCTCCATAACGCCTGGTGTTATCAAAACGGTTTCTATCAAAACAGTTATTCTTCTCTTGTAACATCAGCTCCGTTTTGATGGCCATGTTCTTAGCTTCATTCAAATTGCGCAACACATGGACACCAATCTTATCACGGATCAAAGGCTTCAAACCTTCCAAGTATCTGGCAACTTGCTGGCCCTCACTTTCTCTTAAATAATTCCTCTCTGCCAATCTGTAATCATGAACTGACCTCTGGCCTTGGCGACATCTCTGGTATTGTTGGAACAAAATTTGCTCATAGTCAGGGGGTAGGAAGTCCCGCTGCAAGAGCTGCTTCATCCCGTACCACGTCCTCACCGGCTGCTTCCCTTCGCGATATCTCCTACTCTGCAACCTCTCCCACCAGGCAGAAGCGCCCCCCTTCAAACGACAAGCCACCAGCTTCACCCTCTTCCCTTCTGGGATCTCCATACACTCAAAGAACCGATCAATTTCAGGGAGCCAATCAATAAAATCTTCAATGTTTAAATTCCCATTAAAATTGGGAATATCCACTTTCAATTTAAAATCGCCCTCTCCATAATCAAAACCATAATCATAACCTCTATTCCGACCTCCATAGCCATCCCTCCGACGTGGCGGTTCATCTTTCGGCAAAACATCATCTTCTTCTTCCGAATCATCATCGGGCATCTGAATCCTCCTATTTGCAACCACAGGTCTACCACGAGGGTCGCCACGCGCATCGCCTGCTCTTGGTCGTTCCTCATTAACATTCTTGTTTCTGTTGGCATTGGGTCCTATTGCGTCAAAATGCTCAACCAGGTCATCAAGGCGCTGTTCGAAACGCCGGAATCTCTGATCCATGTCACCCAGCGCCACTCTTTGATCCTGTAATTCGGTTCGCAGAGCTTCCAAATCCCCTACAACGTTTGGGACTTGACCGCCACCTAAACTGTCGTCGCCTGACATCTCTACAGGAATCTTTCCCGCTCTGATACCAACTGACGCAGGGAGTTAGCGTGGATAAAACGAGAACACTCGACGAATGTATCTCAACTCACAAAATAATGTGAAATCTAGAGGAAATCCCCTCAAAGTGTATTTTCAATGATGACAATAAGTTGTTTTCAAATACAACCCTAGCACGACTATTTATAGTCTTGAAATAAAACCGAAAAGTAAATGCTAATTAAACGTTATTTATTAGCATTAATGCTAATAAATGCTATTTAAAATAAACAACTCAAAATTTGAAATAAAACCGAAAAATAAATGCTAATAAATGCTCTTTAATGCTAATAAATGCTCTTTCCGGATATCTTCTTAGCTTCCAATCTCTCCAAGTAGGACATGGCCACCTCATCTACATCAAAATGTATATATAACTACTCCTTCAACTTTGTTGTTATTACATCCTATTGGAAAAATGCAAAATTTTCATACAACAAACGGTTGTGAGTAAGTCGTGCCATTTCAATGACATATGAAGTCGTGCTAGCCTCCTTTTGTTGGTCAAGTAATTTATGTTTCAAATAATAAAATAATTATTTTGTCTTCGTCATTCTGAATTCCTTCTTATTTCTCTTTTAATAAAGTTATAAATTTTAGGCATAATAGTCATGTTCAACAAACAAAATAGAGCGTTTCACTTATCATATAATCAACATGGGCTCATCATTATTTAAAGACAAAATACTAGCTGCGCACCGTTTTATTAATCTTTCTATAGCGTTGCTAGTCTTTTTGACAATGGAATACTCTTCAATTTAATATAAAATATAGCTAGTGTTCGGTTTAGTTTGGATGATTGAGTTTTTTAATTGAACTAAACTTTTTCGTTTGTAAAAATTAAAACTAAAATCGAAAGCAAACAAAATTTTTAGAGGTTTAGGTTTAACCTAAATAACAGGCAGTAACAAATTTTATTTATTTTGATCTAAATTTTCTTATAATTATAGTAACTTTTGTGTAAATTTACATCAATATTTAGTGTGATATATATAGCTATTAATGGTGTGTGTGTGTATATATATATACATATCATATTTTGCAATACTAACAGAAGACCGCATTATTTGGCTTTGCTCAGATAAATCCAAAAGGGTAAACTTCAGGAGCCAAATAACTCGTAAATATTTAATATTCTTTTCAAATATATTGTAATGTTTTCCGCAGCAAATGTTTTGAATGCTTTGTGTACTTATCCCGAGGTTTGATTGTTACGACTTGTCAATTGCCCTTACAAATATATGTTTGTAACACAGCTTTGATGTATTATTTTTATATTTTTTAGATAAAATTTGGAATATTTTCATTGAATGGTATAGTTTAGTAGAATATAAATAGTCCGAGCAAAAAATTGTTGTCTCCATTTGTCAATGAGAAGTTTGTTTGTGGAGAATAGAAGAGGCAACGAACTCAATCTACTTTACGAAATTTTCTATATATATACATATATAGTGGAAGAGGGGGTTTACATATGTGATATGTTAACAAAAAGATAGCTCCAAGTGCTTGTTGATAATGTTGCTGAAGTACATATGCCCCAGTGACAAGATGATTATCCTTCTATTAGGAAAACTGGTTTGGTCCCTCCATCTCATTTGATGTCTTATATGTAGCGTTGTCCATGCAATTACGAAACCAAGTGTTGAATAATATATGTATATGCATATGTAGTTGTAAATGAGTCACATAAAAGGCATATTACCATTAGTGGATCATTGGCCATGGAGAAAGGCTTAAGTGGGTAACACATATAACACTTAATATATATGCAATAATGAGTAAAATATGGATGGTGGATATTTTAAAAGTTCCTCCATAAATATCCATGTGTTAAAATATGATTTAGAATATGACTGATAACTACTCACCACGTAAATGTACACATGGTGAGTATTATATACTAAATCTTTGTTCCCATGTTTGACAACATATTTTATATTTAATATTTAATTCTTTAAGAAAAATTAGGAAAAGAAATAAGGAAATAAGTGTAGATTTAGAGGAAATGATTGATTACGCTTAATATTACCTTCCACCAAATAAGTATCATTATAGTATACTTTTTTCTTTTACTAGGGTATATTTTTTGAGTGAATTTAATATATAGCTAATAAATCGATTTAATTTAATTTTGGATTCAATTATGTAATGTGATATTCATTTATCTTACATAAATAATATGAATTTTTATTGTTTTTCCCCCACTTCAATCCCTCAAACCTCTACGCTCTCATATGTTTAGGTTAATTTGACAACAATGAGAAAAAAAAAAAAAAAAAAAAAGGGCAAACAGTCCCACAATAATGAATCCACTCAAGTTCCCGGCGTATAAGAGTCGGGAGCAATTGCTGTGTGAAGATGGAAAAAATATATTGTTAATAAGCCACCTGAATTTGAATCTCCTGTGGTCTGGTATTTTGGGAAGTGTCATGTCTCTAGCCAAGCAACTAAAATTCTTCATATTGGACTGTTTGCTTCGAGATAGGAATCTAAAATTACGAAACTGTAACTGACTTATCATGTCCTATTTTATTAACCCATTTATCACTGTCTTCACCTCACCACAAATCAAGATCTCGTCTTTGATTTTTGTCAATAAAAAACCTACAAATTGCTGGGTTTCAGCTTTCAAACTGATCTTACGGGTGCAAATAGCAAAATATTTCTTCTAACACCGTCGAACTACAATGAAAAGGACTGATAATGCCAAAATATTTTTATCTTATGCTTCAGTGGTTCAGTTTTCTAATGGGCAGTTTCATGAAAGCTGCCTCCACGTTGATCTACTTCATAACTAAATATAAACCGCAATATATATATATTTATATATAATTATATAAACAGCTAGCTCATCTTCCACGAACATAATATCTTATTATCATTTTTACTTCAAAAAAATTGACACGTCAATATGTCACTCACGAATACATTTTTACCAGATAGTAAAAAGACCATGGGTTAAAAAAAGGACGGGGAGGGAGGATGGGAGGTCAAGTATGGGTATTTTAGTTTACGAAATGAAAGAGGTATGTTGTAACATGTGACGGGGAGTGCAATATACATGTTTATAAATTATCAAAAATAAAATTACGGGTGTGCATATAAATTGATAAATGATGACTATACCATCATGCAAAGTGAAATTTTGTAAATTTTAAAAGCCACATAATTGGCATGAAGCAGTTGGCATATGTTGGGTGCTATTGGGCCTTCTCAACCCCAAAAGCTAGCTCATGAGGTGAGGCTTTCTCTCACACTTATAAAGTAGTACTCAGTCTCTTCCACAATCGATATGGGATATACCCAACATCTCCCTCATCACACATCGGACCATGGGATTAATCATCCATGTCCGACTTAACAGTAGATGTTGCAAACCTGAGCTCTGATACCACTATTGAGTGCTATTGGACCTTCTCAACCTCAAAAGCTAGCTCATGAGGTGAGGCTTCCCCTCACACTAATAAAGTAGCACTCATCCTCTTCAACAATCGATGTGGGATATACCCAACAGCATATATATAAACAAAATAAACATCATGTAGATTATATAATTGCGCAAACGCAAATAACAATTCCCTGCTTTTCTAAATTTTGATCTTAATGCAGATGGATGTGCTCCAGAATAGCCAAATGTTATGTCACCTTCTTAAACTTTGATGAATTAGCAATTAAAAAAAATTGAAAATAACATCCTTAAATTTTGATTTTAGTACAAAGGGCCTGTCAAACTTATTATAATGTACATTAATTGTAATCCCCCAAATTTTACGTAACATGATTTTAACAAAATACTAAAAATATAATATTTGATTATTTAAAATAGTTGAAACAAGTAGTAAAAAATCACTCCAAATTTTTCTCGATTTAAAAATGTTAAAGTACGAATGAATTTGATTATAATTAGAAAGATTAAAATCATACCAATAAAATTTTTGGAAATACAAAACTGTAACAAATATGATTTCAAGTAATTTATAAAACAACGATAAGGTAATCGTTAATATAAAGTTACTGAATTCTTTTTCCTTAAGATCAAAACTTAGAAAATAAACTCTACGCTTGTTAAATAATGAAACAATAGTGTTCAAACTATTTTTAATACGATGACAATATCAAGTAGCCTAGATAAAATATGCTGCTATTAACAAATTAGTATAAATAACTTCTATACAGTAAAATATAATGTTCGGTAAAATGAATCAATATCTAAGAATCTAGATCTTAAATAAATAATTAAATTTTACTAATGTTCTATTCAAAAGATTTAGAGATTTTGGAAATTAAAATTCTGAATTGTCAACGTAACGATTAATAATTTTCATAACTAGAAAATGAACAAATTGGCAAATGTGAAACTAATATCAAATATAAGATTCAACAGAAAACCTTAGAATAGATCTACAAATTGTAATAAACTCATTCGTAGATTGAAAAACCCGAATAAAAATTTCCTTGACTCGAATAGATACCAAAAACGAGATTTCGTATCTTGAACTTAATTCACGAGGTAATTAAAAGTAACTCCAAATTTCAAAACCGATAAGATACAGTTTAATAATAGAGCTTATTGGTATAGAACAATAATTCAAAAAGGATTTACTAAGATTATCAATATATAATAGATACTAATACTGATCAATAATATTAATCTAGATCTAAAATAAAATTTCAAAACCCGTTGTTATATTTGTAAAGAAATTATGAATTCATTAAGACTTGGTTTCTAAATTAATTTATTGAACTTGAAAAATTTAATCACGCAAATTAAAATACAAAAATAATTAATTGTGTAAACTAAATATTTGTTTATACAAACAATCTAGAAATTATTTTGGAACTTAGATAATTTTAGTCTAATAAAACTCTTATCTTACCGTTATAAGTATATGTTTATAAATTAATGTTGGTTAAATTATTTTAGTTAAATAATAATAATAATAATAATAATAATAATATTAATAAAAGAAAGAAATCGGAGGAGCAGAATTTGAAGACACAAATAGTCTTCACATTGGGAAAATCACGTGATTGGGGAAATCCTCTACGGTACAAGCAGAAATTTCGGTTGCAGCTGCTCTTGGATGAAGAATCACGTACAGCATTTTCCACGCACGGAATGGAGGAGCCGGCTACAGCAAGAATGAATTCTGCTGGAACAGAGTTCTTCATGCAGCAGGGGAAGGATTTTGGACAGCAAACACACTTCACATCTAGCACATTTGCTCCAATTTCAACACCTATATTCAACATGAAAATGACATAAATTCCAACCAAAACACTCCACATGTGAACAACATTAAATGCCATGAAATCCAGCTCAAACAAATGAAGAAACAATTCCAAATGGCCTTGAAATTTCCGATGACAGCAAGCTGCAGCAGAGGAGAAATTACACAACACAGCAGCAGCACACACACCACTTCAGATCCGATTTTGACAAAATTATAGGCCTTGCTTGAGTTGTTTTTTTCTGACTAAATAAGAACCAATTAAAAGCCTTTATATGGACACTTCAAGCACCAAATATTAATTAGAAATCAAGTGAAGAAATCTGTCAAAAAGGTCAAGAAAAACTGCAGCAGAAAAATTTGAATTTAGGCCTCTGTTTTCACACGATTTTTTATCCGATTTTTGTACAACTTGAGCCCCTATTTTACACACATAAACAAAATTAATTAACTATCAAACAAACACAATTAATGCCCTCAAAAATCAACCACAAATCTGTCAAAATAAATTCAAAAATCGTCATCCAAAACAGCCAAAATCGTATCTAAAAATCCCAGCTGCAATTTGCAAGTTTTTCAAGCCCAAAACACTCTCTTTATCCTCCTAAACTTAGCCTAACCTTAGTACATATATATAGCCTTAAGTTAGACACAAAAGTAGCTCAAAATCTCTCCAAAAACAAGTTGAAATCCTAGCTACAAGAAAAGATACGAATCAGCCATTCCTTCACCATTTTTCCCCACTTAGACAACCTTTAAGAAATTCTAAAACAAAACACAACCTTTATCTTACTTCCTATACGCTATCCAAGCATTAATCACATCCAAAAACATCAATTCCCTCTTCCAAACAACATCCAAAACCAAGATAAATAGCCTTTGGTATATCATCAATTCAAGTTGAATCTAAGCTCAACAAGGTAAAAATATATACATATATAAGCTAGTTTAGTTAGATTAAATTTTGTTAGTTACTCATCCTTCTACTATCCTCTTTAGATCATTACTTTCACCGAGAAGAAGGAACTAAACCCCATCTATTATCCAATCAAGGTAAGAATTACATTAAGTTCAAATATTTGTTATGTTGATTTATAGGAATTTGTCTTACAAATTTATCAAGATTAGTCTAATAGTATATTTATGTTATCTAAACTATTTAGGATATAAACACATGAACTTGAAGATTTTTAAGTATAGAAATTCAAATCCAATAAAGGAAAAACCAAAACCATACTTGAACAACAATAAAACTAAACCAAACTTTAAATAACTCATGAAACTCGTTGGAAAGAATGAATAAACTGTATTGATGTGTTTGTTATAAGCCAAAAACGACCCCACCAATGGAAAGAACACGAAAAATCCTATGAAATCGACTACTCATTTGTTAAAAACGGATAAGAAACGAATTAGATATTACAAAAGCAAAAATGAAAACACTGCTGTCAGATTTTTACGAACAGAACGGGCTGTTCTTGCTTTTTTCGTTCCCTTAATAACTATTTTTGATAAAAATAATACCACTAATGGATTGTACTCGGAAAATACTATGAAAATGACTATTTATTCATCAAAAATGGATTAGAAATGAGTTAGATATGATCAAAACAAGTTTTGACTACAACTATTAGGATTCACTTGAAACCTATGCATGTTTTTCATAAATTTAAAAATTGTACAAATGTCTTTCCTTAAAAATAATTTCACTACTACAAAGTACTCTTTGAGTACTATCAAAACGACTAATTATACAACGAAATCGGATTTAAAACGAATAAGAAATCGCAAATAGAAATTCACTCAATTTTCAATCTCAATAAATCAATACTAAGGTTACTGCTGTTTCTATTGATATAGTTTGATTACTACCCTTATTATTATTACTGATTATAGTAGTTTGTATTATTGATATTATCATTAAAATTCATTAGGATTATTAATAATGTTATTATTTACGTTAAAATCACTATATTTATATTAACATCAATACTATTATTCTCTTTGTTATTAATATCATTATTTACTAATGGTATGAAGATGATTGTTATTATTATACCCGTATTTATTACTCATATTGATATTAACGTTTTAGAACTAATATTACTAATAATAATAATATTGTATTAAACTTAGCTTGTTTTACAATAAGAATCAAACTGAAGTATAATAGAAATATTGATACATCCAAACTCCATATACATACTTATAGACACTAGGACATATCCGTAAATAAATAGAAATACTAATTTAAAAGACAGATAAAGTTGATGGGCAAAGAATTAATAAATAAAAGTCTTTACTAAAAGCAGTAGAACTTAAGAAAAGACAAACCCCTTGAATAAAAATATAGATAGCAATTAATAAAACTGTATCAAATACTGATACAGAATAACTAGGTACCTATAAGGATTCGATTAAATTATTTAACGATACAGTGATCCATATGATGGACTTAGTCTAAAATTCGACGATAAAGATCAACACCATTAAATTATAGGAAGACTTCTCTTACAAAAATAATCCAATAATAAATCTCTGCTATTTCCTTTCATAGGAAAATAGATCAATTCCCGAATTTCGGTAGCTTATACAACAACTTAGCGAGGACCACAGGTGAGTAACTTAGACTTGTTACATTGTTTGTGCTTGTAATATAGTTGCATTTGGAATAATATATATATATTCAATTGATATGCATGCGGGATTGGGATACAGCATGATGCGTGGTGTATGATTGAATGGCAAATTATCATAATATAAGCGATAATCCTATTGTATGATAAATATTGAAATATGTTGATGATTGTTTGTAAATTGTATGATCGCCTTAAACTTGATTAACAACTGTCGGTACTATAAATGAAACGGACATGCATTGCACGATTTGCATAAACTGCATTATATTTTTACGAACACCTATCACGTGTTAGAATTTCGGTTCTTGGTAATACTTGGTTTTTCTAGGCAATGGGCTATTAGTTCTACGCAAGTTTACCTTGTTCTGTCGGTTCCATGGGAACTAACTGGTAACGAAGGACACCGCCCATGGTATCGCTGTGAAATGGCTAACACTTAGTGGAGTTTCTAAGGTACAAGACAGGAACTGAGTGTTTAAAACTTCATTAACATAAAGAGATAATAATTGTGAGGATTATGGATTCCTGTGTACTTAGTTTCTCCTGGGTAGGTGATTCAGGTATCGGTTCCTTCAACCCCGATGAGAGGGCGTAAATCTCCATCCTGTTTGGATTCCGGATTGTCCAAGCTTGTAATTGTTCATGTGTTTGATTGATGCATTACATATGATTGATAATAACTTGCTTGTTGTGATAAGTCTGGTTATTCACTGAGCCCGTGGTTCGCTCACCCCCAACAGTTTTTGTGCAGGATCATTACTAGCTGGGATTGGGCTAGGAATGTGTGAAGAGAGCTTCTCCAACAAACTTTATTGAAGATAGAGATATAAGATATGGAAACTTAGAATGTAAAATAGATGAATTTTGAATCTTGTATGTTGTAGTTTGGAAACCCAATTTCACTATTTGGTGGGGGATACCGATTCTCTGCGATCTTGGTGGAAATTGGAAAATCAGATTCCATAGTTGAAATACTGTAATATATTATATCATTTGTATGATAAACTTTTATAAATAAATAGAGTCTTGTATACTCTGACATACAAGACGGCTCTCATGTTACGGGTGCACACGTGATATGATAGCTTTAGATAAATCCTGTTAGGCCCCCATTTAGAGTCGTGACATTAATACCTTTCAAATTGTCATCTTAATGTCTTTTGATTAAATTAGAAAAATAAAATGTCTTTGAAACCATGGAATTGTCCTTTTTTCCAAGTAAAATAAATAAATAAATTTTAGTTTTTAATAAATTAGATTTTAAATTCAAAATAATTATTGGATCTAAAAATATTAAATTACTTGACCAAATTGTTTTAAAAAAATTTTAGAACATGCATTTATTTATATACAAATACATCCCAAATCAATTGTAGTTAATAATATGGGATTATAAAATACTTCATACGGTAAAAAAAATTACTATACCAAAAATAATCTCACAATATTAAGGAAATAAATTTTGATTTAAGAAAAAGTTTATATAAATTAATTATATATGATTTAAAGTTATATTTATTTGTGTTGGGATAATAATACCATAAATATTATGAATTGATAATAAATTTTACTATTCATATGAAATAATTTAAACATTAATAATAATTATTTATTTAATATTATTTTTATAAATTTTTCCCTAATTCTTTTTAATGGAACCAGCTGAAACTATTGGTTCCACTGGTTTTAGGCTAAAAAATCACTTAAGAACTGGAAAAGTGGTAGCTCCTTAACTAGTTGTAGAACTAGCTAACCGATCTAGTTTTGGAACCACTGGTAACGGTTCTAGTCCGGTTCCTCCATATCTAGATTAGCTTTTAATTATTCAACAAAAAAAGATTTGCAGGGGCATATTAAAGGCATAATTAATGACTATACATATATATATATGTAAGTATATAATTACTTATTTATTCTTTTTTTTTATCCTTAATAAAATTGTCTCATCATCTTTTAAAGATGGTTTAATATATTTATATTATCTCTAGAATGTCAGCAGAAATTTTTATGCCCCCTTCTTATTTGACGAGGGCTTTATCTTTGTTATGAATTGTTGAACTTAGAACTTCGCTGGTAATGGATCATTATGGAACCGTTCTAGTACATTGCATGTAAATTAAGCTTTGGTAGGTTGGGATGTTACCTGTATAACAAGACACTTAAGTTCGTAAAAAAATTGAAAGTTAAAAATAGCAAAATATAGGAAGAAGAGTTTACATCGTCCATACCTACGCCTGGAGGCCATTCATATAGAGAATGGGAACAGTCTTAATCAGACAGTCATCCTTGAGAATTTAAGAGATTGTAAATTTCCCACTAATACATGTTTCGAAATCTTCGGCGATGCACTAAAAGAGGGCGGAAATTTGGTTATACCATGTTGTCAAAGGCTAATAACCTATTGAGTAAAGTTAAAGAGGCTCCCACCGGGGGGGGGAAAAAAAGGGGTCAAAGAGGCCAGCATGTTGTCTGGCAAAAACTGTTTTAAATTCTTCCAAATGCTTTAGGATAAAAGACACGGGCCTTAACAGGTCAACTATGGTCTCATAAGACTGGACTTTGCCTGGAAAATCCATTCCTTAAATTGTCTATCAACATGAGTAATTCGAAAGGTGTTGTGAATGGAAATGTGATGGGATTAATAAAAAGGATATATTAGTTCCAAATCGATAGAGATGACCCATGAATGATAGCTATGGAGAGATACGAAGAAAAGACAATGCCAGCAAAGAATAAACATGGCAAGGGCGAGGCGATTGGGGATGACTTTGGCAAAGGGGAAACGTATTTAGTATGACAAGGGTCGAGGTGGAGGGAAAAGAGGAGAAAGATGGGAAAAGAGAAATACTCATTTATTTCAATGTAGGCTAACATTTTCAAATTTGCGTCATATAAAAACTTGTCCAACATCATTAATATTGAACATATTTAAAAGAAAGATTTAACATGTTTTCATTTGATTTCGAAACAAGTGCTTTAAATTTATTAATTTTCTCATCTAATAAATTAGATTTTTGTTGAGGAAAAGACTCGGCTAGCAATTTGTTTGAACTGGAAGAATAGACATTCATACAAAGGTAGGAAGAGCCTCAGCAATCCAGCCATAACCCATCACGATGCGGATGAGTATCATGATTTTTAAGATCCCAAAGAAGATAGGGTGGTGGATGTCATGTACGTAAATCTATCTATTTAACACAATTCCATGCTTCAATTATTCTTAGCATCATTGAAAAGTGAATGTAGAAAATAGGAAAAGGTTGGATGATATTCAAACTGTTGACATGAAATTTATTTACCAATTATTAACTGGAGATATGTTTTCCTTATTTATCTTTGAGTGGATAAATATTCAGAGAACATCTTAGTTTTTGCTCATTTTTTCATGACTATTTTGAATTTACACGTGTCTACATACTTCGAAGCAGATAGTTTTTCCTCATTGGATTGACCTAAGTTTATTAAGTACACACGAGAATATCTAATTATGATTTTCTTAAAGTCATTTGGCCATTTTGACTTTGGCATGAAGTTAGGCTTCCTTCATGGATTGGAGTATGAAGGCCGCATCCTATTGTCGGTATAGGGTTCATACGATGATGGGCTTCCACGACAAGCTAACAATGACACGGTAATGGATGCAATAAATCATAAATTAGCAAACTTGACACGGCGTTATCAAGAGCTCTAACACAAGATGAATGCCAGACTAAGTACACCATGCTACCCTATTCATGGCTCCCATATTCGTACACGTCTTTCGTCTTGCTTCCACGATGTGATTAGATGCAGCAAAATTCTTCGCTAAGATCATTTATCTATGGCCACTATGTCAATGGATGCTTTCCGCCTTTTCTTCAAATGACCAGTTATACCAATAACCTCCCCTTCATTTAGGGATGCAGCCCGGATGTGCTTTACAAAAACCCAAACCTGAATCCGATATATTGCGGGTTTTAAAACATATCCCAAACCCTATAAAGTTTTTCCCGTCCGATAGACTCTAGGATATCTGAGTGCAAACCCGATAAGTCCAATAATATTTCAACTATAATTATTTTATGTTTAAAGTTATGTAAAAAAGTTCTTGTAACATACATACTCATAATTTTCTTCTTCTTGCTCATGAAAACTTATTTCCATTAATATTTATGGATAGAATAGATCCGTCTAAATTTGTTCTCTATTATTTTAATATTATTGATATATTGTAAATAATATTTATTTTTATAGTTTTATAATTGTCATGTGCTCAACACACGTTTTATCTCTTGTATATATATACTCTCTCTCTATCTCTCTAACAGAATTAATATGATATAGATTCATTTTTCTCCAAACCCTATTCATAACATCGATATTGTACTCATTCGATATGCAGATTAATGAATCCACTTTACACATGGTATCAGAGCCTAATTGAGATCGATTTGGGTAATCTTTTTCATTGCTGATAGTTTTCTCTACATTTCTTTTAAATTGGAATGACTTCGGAGGTAATTTCTTCTTTGACAAATCAACATATGGATTTTACTTACAATGATCCATTATATTTGTTTGGATCAGACAATCCTAGATCTGTTATTGCTAGTCTTATTTTTTATGGTACAAATTTTTTGAGTTGGAGTAGAGTGATTAAACTTGCTTTAGGAGCGAAATCAAAATTAGGGTTTTTGGATGGAACTTGTTTGAAACCAAAGAATAATTCAATTGATATTGAGAGATGGAATAGATGTGATCACATGATTAGATGTTGGATTTTAATTTCAATGTCCAGAGAATTTTCAATGGGTTTTATGTTTACTTAATTTGCTAAACAACTTTAGGAAGAAATCTATGAGAGATTTAGGCAAACGAATGGGCCTTTGCTATTTTAGTTACAATATGATATTGCAAATGTGAAACAAGGGAAGAGTTCTGCTACGACATATTACAATAAACTTAAAGGGTTATAGGATGAGTTTAGTTCATTTAGTCTTTATCCATATTATAAATGTGGAATTTGTACTTATGGAATTCATGAGAAGTTGATAGAATTTGAAAATAGGAACAAGTTTTTGCAATTTCTTATAGGTTTGAATGATGTATATGATGCTGTCAGAAGTAATATCTTGTCTTTAGATCCTCTTCCTACAGTGAATAAAGTGTATTACCTGGTTTATTACGTAGAAAAGCAAAAGCAAATTTCTAGTTCTTTTTTATCTCAGGATGAAGTTTTGGCTTGTGCAATTAAGATGCAATCTAAGTGGAACAATGACAAGAAAGATAAGAAGTTTAGACCAGCAAAAGAATTGGACACGCTATGGAGAATTGTTTTGAACTCACAGCGTATCCTGATTGGTATAAGATAGATAAGGAGAAGAAAGAAGTTAAATTTGCAAGACATATTGATAAAATTGTTGATACACCTCTTGATAAAGTCCCTATAGGACATAGGTTTGTTGCTGAGAAGGATAAGCCATATGATACAGATTTAATTTGCAAGATATGTCAAGAAGTTTATCAAATGGTGAAAGGAAAGAACTATGATGGAAATTTTTCGGAAGATGGAAGCATGGATTTTGCAGGTCAGATTTCTACATCTAATAGTTTTATAACTTCTTTTCATCAAATAGATAATTGTTTAGATTAATGGATAGTAGATTTAGGAGCCTCTGACCAGATAACACCTTTCTCTCATATATTTTTCGATAAACACACTTTATCTCACCTTATCCAAGTTAAACTTCCTAATGAATATATTAAATTTGTGAATACTATTGGGAAAGTTACAATAATGGGTATATTGTCTTAAACAATGTACTTCCCCTTCTAGATTTTTATTGTAATTTTTTGTCCATAAGTAAACTTCTTTCTAACACAAATTTGCTTGTTTCTTTCACACCTTGTTTTTGGTCTTTCCAGGACCACATAACTAAACAAATTGTTGCGAAAGCTTGTATTAGAAAGGGACTTTATGTACTCAAATCTGATTTTCAATCGAGTATTAATGTACCTTTTCATTCTTCATTTGTCCATTCTACATATATTTGTAATAGGTCTCAAACACTATCCTTGAACTGGTTACATGATAGACTAGGACATTTTTTCTTTCAAAGCTAAAACACATTGTCTTAGATTTTGCAATAAACATTAGTGATTGTTCTTTTCATCATAATAAATGTCAAATGGCTAAATCTCATAGATTGCCATTTTCACATAGTAATTATGAATCTTCACATGTGTTTGAGCTTATCCATATTGATGTGTGGGGACCCCATCACATACCTTCTCTTTTGGGAGTAAAATATTTTCACAATAGTTGATGACAAAAGTAGAGTCACTTGGAGCTATTTACTTCAACATAAATCATAAACTTCCACAAATTTGACCCATTTTATTTCTTATATTCATAACCATTTTCATGTCACACCCAAATACATATGGAGTGACAATGGAGGAGAATTTATCTCCTCTGAATGTCGAGAATACCTTAATAAACTTGGTATTGTACACCAAAGATCCTTACCATATACACCACAACAAAATGGGAAAGTAGAAAGAAAACATATGTACCTTATTGAGACAGCAAGTGCTCTTAGATTGCATGCAAATTTACTTAAAGATTTTTGGAGAGAATGTGTTCTTGCTACAACTTTCTTGATCAATGAAATTCCTACTCAAACACTTGACTAGAAATCACCATATCAAGTCATTTTTATAAACCACTATCATATTCTGACCTTAAAACAATTGGGTGTCTCTGTTATGCAACTATTGTTGATAAAAGAAAAGATAAATTTGATCCTAAAGGTTGTAGGTGTCTGTTTTTGGGTTATCCACATAACCATAAAGGCTATAAGCTTTTTTATTTGGATCAAAAGGTCTTATTTGTTAGTCGCGATGTGTTTTTTGTTGAAAATATATTTCCTTTTCATGAATTGTCTTTTGATTTGTCAAGGTCATATTCCAATACACATGATACACCTTTGTTTCCATCTTATGTGTCTTCTGATGATGAATATTCTTTTCGTCATCATGATATTAATAATTGTTTAGAGTCTTCACCTCCTGATACTGCGACTTTTCCTCATGAAAATTGTGTCATTCATCATTCTACCATATCTAGAAAGCTTCCTTCTTATTTGACAGATTTTGTCCATGATGTTTATCCTTTTTATACCTCTTCTGCAACTGTTACCACTCATCCTTATCCTTTGCTGGACCAATCTTTTTCTTCTTTTCCTAAAGACTATGTGGCTTATTTGGAAAACGTTTTTACTATTCATCGACCTAAAATTATCTTGAAGCTAAAAGTGATCTTAAGTGGATAGATGCTATGAATAAGGAACTTTTAGCTTTAGAAGCTAATAATACATGGAAATTAGTTGATTTGCCACATAAAAGGAAAACAATAGGGCCCAAATGGGTATTTAAAGTCAAATATAAACACAATGGATTGATTAAGAGGTATAAAGTACATCTAGTGGCCAAGGGGTATAATCAAATGGAAGGAATTGACTATGTTCATACCTTTCCAACCATGGAAAAGCTAATCACAGTTCGTTTATTACTAGCACTCGCAGCTCATAAAGGATGTCATGTTCATCAAGTAGATGTGAACAATGCATTTTTACATGGTTATTTAAAGGAAGACATTTATATGGACCTACTGGTTTTCCTTCTTCTTCGGGGGAAGTGTGCAAATTAGTGTTATCCTTATATGGACTAAAACGAGCTTCATGCCAATGGAATAAGGAGTTTACTAGTTTTATTTCATCTTTAGATTTTGTACAATCTAAGAATGATTATTTTCTTTTTGTTCGAAAATGTGAGACTGATTTTTGGCAATGCTAGTATATTTGTATGATGTTTTGATAGTTGGTGATTCTTTGGATGCTATTTCAGATATAAAATATGCTCTTGCCAAGGCTTTTACTATAAAAGACCTTGGAGAGATTCGGTTTTTTGTGGGTATTGAGGTTTGTCACACTAGTAATGGTTTCATGTTGAATCAACACAAGTTCTTGCTTGATATACTTACTGATGTGGTTTTAATTGGAAGTAAACCAGTCTATATTCCTTTTCCTCAGTGTCTTCGTTTGGACAATGAATCTAGGGATTTGTTAGATGATTCTTCTATGTACATAAGAATAGTTGAAAGACTCTTATATATGACTATTTCTCGACCTAACATTAGTTATGCTATTCAACAACTTAGTCAGTTCATTAGTTCTCCTCATCAACCTCATGATGTAGTTGCCTTAAATGTTTTGAAATTTTTGAAAGGAACTTTTCATCATGGTCTTTTTTATAGTGCTACATCTCCAATGAAATTGCAAGGGTACTGTGATGCAAATTGGGGCGGTGGAACACTTGATCGGAAATCATTAACATGGTATTGTGTTTTCCTTGGAACTTCATTGATTTCTTGGAAAACTTAAAAAACAAGTTATTGTACCAACATCCTTCGTTGAGGCCAAATATCATAGTATGGTAGCCACTACTAAAAAGTTACTTTGGATTTCATATCTGTTGCATGATTGTCATTTTCTCTTCAGGTACTTGTGCCTTTATTCACTAACAGTAAATCTGCTTTATTAATTGCTGAGAACCCTCACGTCCATAGTAGAATGAAGCATATCGAAGTTGATGTGCATTTCACTCAAGATCATATTCATAGGGGCTTTCTACAGATTTTGTATGTTCTTTCCAGATTTCAACCTACAAATTTTTTCACTAAAGCACCTATATCTCATATGCTGCAGTTTTTAGTTCCCAAGTTGGGACTTCGGGGAGGGGGGGAGGTGTTGACATATTGTAAAAAATATTTATTTTTATAGTTTTATAGTTGTCATGTGCTTAGCACATGTTTTGTCTCTTGTGTATATATATATATTATATATATATTCTCTCTCTCTCTTTCTCTCTAATATATTAATAAGATACATATTCATTTTTCTCCAATCTCACTTCTCTATTCATAACATCGATATTGTACTTGTTGAATTTGGAGATTGATGAATCCACTTTTCACAAATATTGCAAGGAGTCACCATGATTAATTAAAATCTTATATTGTTAAAAATGAATGCTCTACGAATCAAAAAATGCATATACCATTTGTTAAATTGAGCAATAAATTTAAAAATTCATATATTTATTAAATTAAATTGAATTAATATATAAAATTTATTAACTTAAAAATTAATTTGATTTTTAATTTTATTAATTGAAATGAATCTAATAATTTTTTTCTATTGATGGGTTCGGGTTCTTAACGGGTTTTATATTCAACCCATAGCCCGACCCAAAACATTATAGGATTTTGCATAATGTCTCCAAACCCATCCCAAAATCTTATAAGGTATCACATAATGTTTCAAAACTTATCCCAAGCCCTATAGGATAATACCATATAGCATATTTATTGGGTTGGATAAGCTAAGTAATTTATAAAAACCCCCCAGTTGCATCTCTACCATCATTGTATCAGAACTACACTCCATTGGATTTGCATTACTAATTGCCCATCAATTTTGGTACCCATTTCCAGTTCCAGGACCATAACGTGAATCGATGGAGAGATCGTGAGACATCTTTGAGGCCATCATCAAATCATGCATCAAACCATCTTAATATATATATTTTTTCCTTGCTAACTAGTTACTAATGATTTTATTTTAAATTGATATTGTTGGACTTTGCTTAATCTGATTATAGGTTGGTTGTATTTTCCTGACTACCACATATATATTTTATTTCATCCACTTCTATTTTAAATTTTTATTTATATTAATTTATATATTTTTTAACAATTAGATGATTAGCAAAATGTAAACTAAAATTTATTATATTTATTAATATTGTATATATAAATAATAGTGTATCATTTATTAGTGTAAAAAGTGAAAACAACAATAGTGATAATGATGAAAAACTTATATGGGTTGTGTCACTGCATAGCCCTTATCTATTAATTTAATCGGCGGAGAGCAATTCAGGAGCAAAGAATAGTTAACATGAATGAGAAACGGTTTTATTCCCCAATCAAATGAAAATTGCTAGCTAATAATCATCAATCATTCTACACATACCATATACATTAAAATCCGCTCAATTATTAATCTTTGCTAAAAGATAAAGCTAAAGGGTCATTGTAATGTGAAATTGATTTGACTTTAATGGGCAATCGGGGAATGTCATTTGTTAAGAAAGAAGATGGTAGTATGGTCTCTCCTTAATAAACTTAGAATGTCTATTATACATAATCACACATCCCTCATTATCACCCATTTTGTTTTCAAAGATCTTGTAATCTCCACATGTCAAAGTATTCTCTCTCCTAAAAACTCTCTCAAAGAATCAACAATAGGTCAAGATGAGTTTTTGATGCAATAAAGAACCACATCAACCTGTGAACGAGACCCCCTATCGAGATCTGGAAACAAAATCCTTGGATCATCTAAAAGACCTGGGTGGAAACCGCGACCCGTTGCTTATATGAAGACAAGAATCTTGGTGTAAAGTGAGGATGCCACAATTAGGGATGGAAAAACCCAATTGATAAGCCATGTTGAATGCCACAGGAAACTCTCGATAAGTTCATACAAGTTCTTTCCAAAACTCAAAGAGAAACCCAGGTTTTTTAGATGATTCAGGGATTTTGTTTCCAGATCTCGATAGCGGGTCTCATTCATAGGTTGGCGTGGTTCTTTATCTCATCATTTAGTATCAAAGCATAGGATTTCTAAGAATCCATATCCAGTTCGATGAGAAGTAACTTGAGTTGTTCATATCCTACTTGTATCTTTGTTTAAAAAAAAAAGGAAGAAGAAAAGAGGAAAAAGGGAAAAAAAATGAGGTTTGTCACTTATCAATCTAGTTAGATTTTTAGGATAGAAGTTTCTAAGCACATTGGTATCGGGTCTTAAGGCAAGTTGCTTGTGGTTCACATCAATTTGGAGATTTAAGGACGAAACTTTTTCGAGAAAGAGGAGCGATGTTTTCAAGCATATTGATGTAGGGTCTCAAGGCAAGTCACTTATGGTTCACATCAGTTTAGAGATTCAAGGACGAATCTTCTTCAAGAAAGAGGGAATGATGAGAATCAAATGGCGTCAACAAAATAATATATATATATATACATATATCATATTTAAGTTCATGTCTTTTTAGGATATTTATTATTTTCTTAGGGATATTTAAGTTTCTGTGTCTTTTCAAATTTCTTTTTATGGTTTTTCATATTTCCTTATTTAATTATCAAGTTTGTCTTTACAAATTCGTAGGAGTCATTAATAGGTTATTTTTTCTTATTTATTGTAGCTTAGTTTTTAGGCTAATTAAAAGCCTATATAAACCTATGGGATATAACATATATGACATATATTTGATAATGAAAATATGAGAGTTTCTTCTCTTTGAGTTCTGAAAAGAACTTATTTATGAACTTATTGGGAGCTTCCAATGACGTTCAACTCTTTTGACTTATCAATCGGTTTGTCGTCACCGCTTGTGGTGTCTTTGACTATACCAAGGTTCTTGCCTCCATATAGGCAATGGGTTATAGTTTACAATAGTTTTCTTAGAAGATCTAAGGATTTTGTTTCTAGATCTCGATAGTGGGTCTCGTTCACAAGTTGGCGTGGTTCCTATCGCACCAGTTTCATCTTGTTCTTTTATGATTTATAAAAGAGAAATAATACTGAGAGACAAGACCTACGATTATTAGGTGTTGAGAGCAGTTGTGCTTTGGTCGAATGGGGGAGTTCATAGCAATTTCAATTGAATTTCATGGTAAGCAATCATATAGTATGTTTTTGTTGTGTTTACAATAAGAATTAGTGTTTGGTTTGTGGGGTATAATTTTGAACACTCGCTTGCTAGATTGTGGGTTGTGGAGGAGAAGAAGAATAATAATTGGATTTCACATAAATTGCTTGTGAATCGTGTTATTTTGATGATTTTTCATGTTTTTAGAGTTTTTGTGTGAGCTTGTTGATAGAAATCAAAGTTTTAATGGAAGAATATGTAGGAGATTGAGTAAGGCTGGAAAAATTAAAGGAGAAAAAGTTCGAAAGAAATTTGAACTACATAAATCGCAGCTTCTACGGGCTTGCAGGTACAAAATATACCAGCCAGCCAGTATAAAGTGTTATGGAATGTTTTTAAATAAGCCTTTATCCACCATGTGAACCTCTTTTCATATGTTTCACTAATATAAAACTTGTTTTCATTGAATTAGTCCCTTTAGGATATCTAGGATAATTAAATAATTTAAACGCTTTTGATGGTTTAGTGACCTTACAAGTCTTAGGTGTAGTATCTTTCTAGATGAGTTAGTATTGAGTCTAATGTGTACTTGTTATTAGGTTTTTCCTATTGTAGCGTTTCGATTTCAATCTCAACTGTCAATTCAAGTACGTCAAGACCTTATTAGTGTGCTTGTTAGATAGAAACTTGTAATCGGAATAATTGATATCGAGTTATAATTAGCTTTTTTGGTTGTGGTTAGCTGAGTTTAGTGGACTGGAAGTACAAGTAATGCTAAAGCGGCACCCTGATTATCCTTATGTGGTGTTGTCCTTGCATAGGGTTACACTTAAAAAGGATACAGGTAGATTTGGGAGAATTATATTTAGAATTGGATTTCTATAGAAACTAGTCACCTCATATACTTATATAGCAATATTTATACGATTTCTAGAGTCATGAGTTATTTTAAGTTTAGGATTAGTTACAAAAAATCCTAGATTGTGTTGGGTGAATGGTTAAGATAAAAATTTGTGCTTGTTGCATTTATTGCCATGCTGCTTGTGAGTTTTGAATGTGGTTTAAACTTGTGAATGTGAGTGTTGTTTTGGCATACTGGTCTTCAGCCTAACCCTTTTTACTCGATTTCAAAATCAGGTGATGAACCAGTGGTCTTTAGTTTAACCAGTTTTGATGTTTACGTAGATTGGGGAAGATGATAGTGGAGTCGACTTTTTAGTCGATTACTAAATGGACAATAGTTGAACTAGAAAGAGTTACAAACTTTTAAAACTTTATTAATTATTATGGTTTAGCTATGTTGTAAGACTTTTCATATAATATTTTTAGGCTAGGTTTAAGTTAGCGCTTAGTTTATGGCAATTGGATATTATGAAGTTTTATTTTTGAACTTAATGAATTTGATGAAACTTTATTCAATGTGTGATTTTGGAGTTATTATTGATTTATTAGCGTGTCCAACTCTAGCGAGGATATATGGCGAGCTGCCAGTACACTAAAATTAGGACGTTACAATCTTAGTTCAACACATTATGAAAGAGGTTTGCTCATCTAGAGCATAACACATCACTTACAAATAAAACCATGTCAAAAATCTAATTTACAAATTACAATCAATCCAAATGCCATATATTCTAACTTGCTTCCCATAAACTAAATTTAAAAGTGCTGCTATGCTTCAGTTTCGTCTCTACACGATTCATCTCTCCTCGGCACCAATCCACCTATCAATACAAGTATGTAAGAACATATGTGAGATGGATTTTCGTGGAATTTAATGTTGAATATGATATTAATACGAGCCTGGTAAAGAGGTAACAAAAGCAATGCCCTATAACATTACATGCCGTGGGAGAAAATTGACACTTTATAAGCTTAGAATCAAGCTAATTGAGTAAGCTCACAATGTCATTATGTTTGTGCTAAAATAAATTTAAAGCCTAAACTAGATGTATGCATAAGCTTGACTCAAGCTAGTAAATCTCACAATTTCATTAAATCACATGTCAAAAAATTTTACATGATAAACTACACGAGTAGCTTGCCATTGAGTTTAACTTGATTGTAGTCTAACCTATCTCAAGTTATTGATGAGCTAAACTTCAGGAGCTATCGTAGGGTTGACTCATTTATACCTTCAAGAGAAACAATGATTCCCTTTTATTTTCATAGTTAATATAGACCATGATAACCCAATTTTAGCAAATCAAACATTTCATAATCAATCGTTGAAGATTTCTAAATTGACAATAAGAAGACCATTGTCTCCTCCAAAAACACAGTCCACCTCTACTATATGACCCAACAACGAATATTAATAAGAGATCAAAGATAACAAATATATATATATATATATATATATATAGAAGCGAGAGAAATTAGGGATCACCTGAGTGTGCCCACGCATGGAATTACTGCTTCTTCAAGAGAGTTGTTGAAGAGAGAATATATATATGTATATATATGACTCAGATGAAATTCTTTACTACTTCTTCATCCAACTATTATCATAAGACCAATTTTCTCCCTTGAAGTTGCCTAATAGAAAAGAAGGTGGAATAGTGCCCTTACTTATAGGAGGTAGCTTATTACAGTAGTCAATGTGCACTATTTTACATTATCCACCAAACCACTGAAGTCAACAGGACTAAGTTCCAAGAATTGCAGTAAATGATCTGTACAATTTCCAAGAATTCCAACTTTTCGATGCCTTGAACACGTATAAGCTTATCACATCCTTGAAGTTTCAATCTTTGCAGCTTCCCTAATGTTGATAGGCTAGGTAGAGTTTCTAAGGACGTAAGGTAATCTAATGATAATGATGTCAATTTCTCAAGTCCGTCAAAGCTCAAAATTCTTGCCATGTTCTTGCACCACCATAAGTTTAAGGAAGACAAACTCTTCAAGCTCGATATGTCAGGTAATTCTTCCAAGGAATGACACCAAACAAGCTCTAACTCTTTCAAATTCTTCAAATTGTTAAGCCCCTCAAGGCTGCTCAAGTTTTTGCAATCTACGAGTTTAAACTTCTCCAAAGATTCCAATTTTGGAATTTTGTGAAGAACTCCTGCAAAGTTAGGACACCCTTCTATATTGAGATCTACCTCCAAGTAGTTTGGTTGGATCAAACCCGACAAACTCTTTATACAATCCAAGCCTTCAAGAACTAGTTCTGCTAAAGAATACAATTCTCCAAGACCTTTCATCTCATTTAGCATTTTCGGAGATGAGATCTCTAAATATTTTAAACTCTTTAAGTTTGAAACATCAAGAATTCCATTGAGAAATTCACACTCAATCAATGTCAAATGTAATAGGCTAGATGGAAGGTGCGGGCAGTATTGGAACATTACTGCAGATAGAGACAGATGCCTAAGCCGTACAAGTTTATCTATCTCCTCTAAGCCAGTGATAGGGTAAGCAACATCCAAAGTCAGCTTTTCAAGATTTGTTGCATTCAATATCCACACAAGATTCAAGTGACTCAAATAATTACCTGGAGACCAAATTTTATCTCTTAGCTTTATTACCTTGTTATTATGTTCAAAACATGACAAAAGCTTCATTAAATGATGCATAGTGGGCTTGCTAAGATCTAAAACCTTCAAATTATTCACCTGCAAGATAGATGAATATTGTGGAGTAATGTTATATAATTGAAGGGAACTCGTTGAATAAAAGTCCAATAATCAATTTAGATGTAGTATATGTACCTTCATTATGCTCCATCCTTCCAAATACCGAGTAAAATTGGAGTATGAAAGATCAAAAACAAGTAATCTTTTTGGATTGAAATTGAGTAGTCCGAAATCAGTAGCATAGGAACAACAAAACCATCTCAGGTTTGGAAAAAGCCCACTAAAGTCTCCCTGTATTTTCTGAACTCTTAATTCAAGGAATCTTAAATTTTGCAGGCCAATCATGTCCTCGCTTTGGATTGTGATGGTTGGAGCATGAATACTCAATGTCTCTATATGCGCCTTTTCCTGCGAAAAGGAAAAAAGAAAAAATCTAATTGACTTTGTAAGATGTGTTTACTAATTACCCATTTACTTCGCTAAATAGAATAAGGGGGAAATGAAATTCTAATTCAAAAGAAATGCAATAGAGTTGTAATGGCTATTAAAATATTCACTTGATGTAAAAAGTAAAACAAGTAATTATTAGAGTAAAAGGTAAAATATTTATAGTGCTCATTGTATTTATTACAGAGAGAGGATAATTGTATAGGTGTTATTTTGGTATTTATCACAAAGTTGAAAAATAGACCATAATTCATTGGTTAAAGACATGAATTGCTATTCATTATTGTCATTTCTTTCAAGTAAACACAGTCATACCAACTTTACGTCGAACGAGGAAGTTATAAATAACTATTGATGTCAAGTGAACGAACTGTTGGTGTTGTTCATTTCCTTTTGTGTAGTAAATTAGTAGCAATAATTAAGTTAAATTGAAATGTTGACTTTGATGATTAATTAATGGATCATTTTTATTAAATCATATTTCTTTTTTTATTACACCAATATCTTTATTAAAGAGTTCATATATCATAGCCACATAATAAAAAGTAAATATGTGTTAATTTAATAGTATTTAGGATGTTGTAAATCATAGTCCTTAAAATGACTCTTTTAATGGCAATGCTGGTGAACACACAGTCTCTTTAAGAACAAAGTTCTTAGTTGCTTCCTAATGTTGTGGAAGTTATAGAAAGCAACAAATTTATACTTGCTCTGATAACCACACAAATTTATTGACTAAGACATGCTCCCTAAAGAATCATCCATCGTCTAAGGACTCCAAAATGCAATAATTTTTTCCATTGAAAATACTCTGTTATTTCTTCTGCTTTTATGACTTGTGATGCTTAATTTATACATTCTTTCTACAATCTAGCTATCAAAAAATTCTTAATGGTACAATGGTTGCCATATGGGAAATCTACCAACTAAGGAGTCGATGGTTTAATAAGCTATTCTAATTTTGCATTGAAACTTGCATATATATATATTTTATTTAGCCTATGACTTGTGATGCCTATTTTATATATTCTTCTGACATTCTACTGTTTACTTGCAATCAAAGCTATTATTGTAATTATTATCAAATGAATGGCATAAAACCCTAGCTATCCTTAACATGACTTTGGGCGATTTCATAGCTATTAAATCGTTCCCACTTCTTATTTTTATTGTTAAGACTTAGTTTTTTAAGTAGAAGTCATTCTATATATCTATAAAGTACTTTGTGGAAAAGCATCATGAAAGGTAGACAAATGTAATGTAAGTAAATAAATATATTTCATAAAATACAAATTTCAAAATGATAGAAAACCGGAAATTTAAGAAAATATTTATGCTTTGACTCAATTATATGTTTTATGTGATCCTAGATTTAATTTTGACTTTGGCTTTTTTTTTTTTTAATTGAAATGTGGAGTTTATGTCACTTCCTTTGCCCTATCCATCTTCGTAATTTGCCAAAAAGAAAGGATTGATTTTATATTACATACCATAAAAAGTACATTGTATTTTAACATCTTCAACGAAGGCAGGGTTAGGCTCAAAATGTTAAAAGCATGCATGATCTTAATAGTGAAAAATACAAGATGCAGAAGCACGCTACATAAAAAAAAAAAAATCCTACATCAAATTTCATGTAACACTTCTTGTTTTCTTTACCAGCCTTTTATTTTATGTTGATATGAAATTTAAATAGAAAAATAAAAAATAAAGCAAGAAGTTGTCGACATACAAACGTGCTTTACCCATGTAATATGAAACTATATCAAAATTATGAAAATTTATTGTTGAAGACCATGTATATGTATATTTTTACCTTTATCTCTTGCAAAATGTCGAGACTATCGCCAACTTGCAGTCTGCTAGGTGCCATGTTGTTTTTATCACCTTCATCTTGAATTATAGCCCTTCCAAGATCTTTTAACACATCATGCATCCAAAAACATTCAATACCCATATAGTCAACAATTCTTATCAAGGAACGATCTTTAAGGGTATTTATAGCAGATTCTGGGTGCCAACCACAATCTTCCCACATGTAGCATGCATGCCTCTTATTCAACTTTCCATAATAACTTGCTATATCAAGGAAGATTTTTTGTTGATTAATTTTTAATCCTTGATAGCTTATCATCATTCTTGATTCAATGTTCTTATTTGGGAATCTCTTTAACTCTTCTAACGTTTCTTTCCAGGCATCTTCACTATCACCAAATAATAATGAACCAATCACCTCAATAGCCAACGGATGACCTCCAGTATAATAAATAACCTCCTTTGAAATCCTTTCAAATTCCATTGGAGGAGATTCCATCATAAATGCACTCCTGCTGAAAAGCTTAAGTGCTCGATCATCATCCATCTCTTTTAACTCGTACGGTTCCACATTATGTTTTCCATTTAGAGTAGTCAAAACTCTTCTGTCCCTTGTCGTGATGATAATTCTACTTCCCGTTGCAAAATGAACTTGATGCCCTAGTAAATCTGTCAATTGGTTTGCATCATCTATATCATCTAAAACAAGGAGAAATTTCTTCTTTTCAAGTCCTTCCCTAAGCATATTTATCCCTTCGTTAGGGCTATGAATGGAATCAGCAAGCGAGTGACTGATGATATCCTTATATAATTGTTTTTGCAAACTTACAAGCCTTTTATTTTGCAAGTTTTCTCGAACATTCTCAAGAAAGCTACAACAACATGGAAAGCTAGGCTCAAGACGATTGAATACAACCTTTGCTAGAGTTGTCTTGCCGATGCCTCCCATTCCATAGATTCCAACAATAAGAAAATTATTGGAGCTTAGGTCTAACAAGTCTTCCACATGCTTCACTTCATTCTCAGTTTCAACTAATTTTCAGTCGTATCCTGATGTTTGGGCATTAGTTGGATGACAAGCTCTTGAGTGATCGCTATAATTTCCTCAGCTTCACTAAAATGTAAATGAAAATACAATTTCAATTTCATCTATACAATATGTACATGACTGGTATAATGGTATGATGATGACTTATATATATATATATATATATATGTGCACATTACAAGAATAATTTTAGTGAAATATTGTGAGTTACAAAACTTATTTGATGATTATTTTTATCTCAAGGATTTTTAGGAGAAATTATAAATCAAAATCATATGGATTAAAAAAGTTGAATTTTTTAATAATAAAATATATAATATAAATTAATTTGTAGAAGGGAAAATTATAAAAGCATGACCTGTGTTTTAGTACATTTATAAACAAGTGATTTGAATTTTGATTTTTGACATATACATAACCAATGTTTTGATATTTTTAAATAAATGACTTGAGTTTTATTTTTAACAAACACATGATCCGTGTTTTGTACTTTTGCAAAAAATGATCTAAGTTTTGTTTTTTGACAAATATATGACCTATCTTTTTATATGTCTCTTTTTTATTTAATACAAAAACACTAGTCAAGTATTTGTCAAAAAATAAAACTCAAGTCATTTTTTTTTTTTGTAAAAGTACAAAACAGGGGTCATATACTTATCAAAAATAAAACTTAGGTCACTTGTTTGCTAAAATATCAAACGCAAGTCATGTATTTATCAAAAATCAAAACCTGGGTCACTTGTTTATAAAAGTATTAAAACACAAGTTATGTTTTTATAATTAACTCTTAGTAGAAAAGACAAACTTACTATTAATGTAAACATTCTTAAAAAATAGGTGAAAGATAACTATAAAATAAAATTGGTCAGTTAATTTTGCATTTATCAATCAAAGATATGTGAAATTTTTTATGGTAGAAAAATTGTAAATTTATGATTTCATTTAATTAGAGAGTGATGGAAAACTAATCATGAAGGTATAAATTGGTTTAATGGTTTGATACTTATTAAAAATTTAAAGTTAAACATGGTTTATACAAAACACTCTAGGACAGATGACCTCCTAAGAAGGATAAAACAATATGTTTTATCCCAAATAAATTAGAAGTGGATGAACTAGCTAAAGTGGGGAAGTTTAAAAAGAAATTTAATTACAATTAATCCCAAAACTGAGATAGACTTACTACATAAATTTCTTTATTTATATAATTTTTTGTAATTTACAAGCAATTAGAGATGGATTTATGATAGAATTTTTATTTGTATTTTTTTTAGTAATTTATGAGGAATTAGAGATAGATTTGCTACGAAATCTATCTATATATATATATATATATTACAATTTACATGGAATCAAAAAAAGATTTTGTTATTATTAAAGATGAAAATTCTATTGTAGATTTAGGATGGATAATAAATCAGTTTTTAAAAGAATTAGTAGCTATGATTTTCAACATAAAAAGCTGAGACAAAAATTTTGTCTCCAAGTTCTTTTGTGATAAAATTTTTATTTTCTAAGATAAAAATTTTTATTTCTAAAACCAAAATTTCTGGTATTATTTACCTATTCTACAAAACTTTTTGGACAAATACTATTGCCACTATTGGAAAGGGAGAAACCGAGCTTGAATTGTGTCACTGGGGAACTGGTAAAGATGTTATTAGATTAGATAGGTGTTGGCTTGCTTCATAAGATTGAGACATGCACGAGAAGACCTGCTCTAAATATTTGAATATTGGAAGAAGACTCCTTACTAGCGAGCATGCTTAGGTTCCAGAAATCTTCAATTTATTTATCCCAAGTAGAAGGATGTTCACAAAAAAGCCCATCCCAATGCAATTGAGCAGCGATGGGTCTTCTATAGGATTAATTGTGGTAAATTAATATGTTTTATGTTACTTGGGAAAATATTAGAATATATGATAGGATGTGCAATTTAACTATGTTATACATACTTTTTGTTCTGAAGAACATATCCTGATTTTTCACCCGCTACTAAGAGTGCCTTCTCCCACTTCTCCAGAGTTGCTAGCCCAACTTTAGGATTGCCTCGATAATCTTCTAGATCCTTTTTGTATAATGCTGTCTTAAGCTTAACATCATCGGGTGTCACATCATAGAATATAGGAACAAGTTTTTTGTTAAATTTTACCATGTGGGAAAGTTCAAGGAGGCATGATTTACTAGAAGCATAGTTTTTAGAAAAAATGGGCATACAAAGTCTTGAGTTAAGTATGGCTCTTTCAAGATCTTCATTGATTTCTCCTCCTTTCTCCATCTTTTTCTCATCAAGATAAACTCGGAAGCCAACACTTTTCAAGCGATCATAGAGATGAGAAATAAATTTTTTTCGGGTGTCTAGACCTCTAAAACTTAAAAACACGTCAAATTCATAAGAGGTTGCTGCTTCCAACAACAATGAGCTGTGATGGGTAGAAGTTTCCTCCATAATCAGCTGGTCCTCCAATGTGAATGCCTTATGAGCTTATGAATGCAACTGCTATTTGGCAGGAAAAATTTTAGGTTGATAAGTAAATAATGGAGTTCTATTTCGCTTAGTATCCAATGTTTTCTATGGTATGTCAATGTTTTCTATCTTTCAATTCTATTAAATAAAGGAATATTGGCACCCATAGGAAAGAAATAGGTAAAAGCTTTTAAAAAGAGTACTTACCTCCTTAGTTCATTCAAGTTGGGGAAAAAGTTAGATTCAGCACTCGCACCTATCCGGCTCTTGAGATAGGTTGATCTTTCCTCATAAATTCGTGAAATTCGGCAGCATCCCAGACATCGTTCGCGATCCAATCCTGCTTAGAAAGTAAGGAAAAGTACTAAACAAAACAATAGGCCAAACAAAAGAGTGAAAACGCTTTATCTCTAGCCAAAAAAAAAAAAAAAAAAAAAACCCTTTTTTTTTTCAACTATTTCTTATGAACGATGATTTGGTGAAGGGGCAGATATATATAGATGGAGAGAGAGAAGGGTGAGGATAGAGAGAAACGGAAAAGGAAAGATTAATTAAAGAAACAAAAGCAAACGGTTAGTGCGCATGGAATAATTTGCGCAGATAAATATTTATAGTTTATAAATAAATGCAAGATAAACTAATTTACAATTAATTAAAATTTTAAAAAATATAATATTTTTGAAATGGTTAAAACAAAAGGTACAACAATTAAAATTAAAAAAATATATGATATACTTGCTCATGAACTAAAATAACTATTAACAATTTTTAAAGGGGTGATTGAAACTAAAAAGTACAATAGTTAGCCGTTGGAAATACTAGCGGCCAACGCACCCGCGATGCGTGTGCAAAAATAAAATAAATAGTACAGTATAGCATATGATAGCAAAATTATTGAATTTGCCATCTATGTATAAAAGGAAAAAAAAAGTTACATAGTCAATGAGGGAATGCGTTTAGAATCAAAGAAAAAAAGAATAAAATAAAAAAGTAAATTCTACACCATGATACTGTATTTGTAAAAATGCCAAAAATGAAGGCCCAATAAAGATGCAAACGAATTTCATATTTTGAATTCATTACAATTGCACAACAAAAATCATTACAAATTGTAAAGGTTAAACCAAAATTAGAAAATGTATTACAGTCCTATCAATGTTGGATATGACATAATGTATGTAGGAAAAGAAAATTGATAATAAATCATGCACAATAAAATTAATTTTTTATATCATGCAACTGGTAAAATGGAAGCTTCCCAATATATCTATATCAATGTCCTCTCAAACTCCTAATTGTCATTTTTTCCATAAATATGTTTCAGCGTAAATCTCAATTAACAACCTTCATTTACAAACCTAACCAAACCACATTGTTTTCCTTAATATTCCAACATCTTTCTTTCGAAAAATTAGAACATGTGTTGTCTTAAAAAAATAAACCTTTCGAAAGGGGGATTAATGATGGTAGAGAAGGTGGGTAGTGAATACCCATTTCTTTCTAAATTGAACAGTACACTTGCAAAGCAAGCATATTCTTCTCCAATCCTACAATAGATATAGTGCTTTTCAAGTGAAAAAAAAAAACAAAAAGAGTTTTCTAGGAAATTAATTAGAAAATGGTGTAACTTGAAAGCAGTAAATGCGTGGAATTCTCTGGTAGTGCAATACTCACCTATTCAAAGGAGGATTAAATATAAGGATGGTACAGAAGGCGAATAATGAATAACTCGCAAAGTAACCCAATCGTTCAATCCCAAAAGAAATATGACATCTTTTAGGAAGTTAATTACAAAATGGTATATAGAGAAGAAATAAAGTGGAAGGAGATGAGAAGGTAGATGTAGATGCAGGGAGAGAAAAGGACGATGAAGTAACTGTACTGTATTGGAGATAGATAGGAAAAATAAGAAATTAATTACAAAATGGTGTATAAAAATGAAATAAAGTGGAAGGAGATGAGAAGGTGGAAGTAGATGAGGAGAGAAAAGGATACTGCATTGGAGATGGATAGGAAAAATAAAATAAAATGAGAGAGAGAAGTGAAGTAACTACCTCATGATATGTAGATATGGATAAAAAAATAAAATGGGAGTGGGACGCAAGTAACCACCATATATCAAACGGGATAGAAATTAAATAACCATGTAAGATAAATATCAGATGTAGGAAATGGGGAAAAAACCAGCTTATCTTAGGAAATAGATGATAACTAAAAAGAAACTACCAATAAGAGTGGGAAAAAGGGCAAAAGGTGCCGAATGACAGGTTTTAAATTGTATGAATTGTAGTATCAATAGAAAGTGAGAGGAGAGAGAGTTAAGTGAGGAGAAAATTAAGGAAGAGAGAAAAAGTGGTGAAGTCATGATGGAAAATTACCAAAAAGTCCGTAAAGTTATAATAATTATCCTTTTGAGTTATTATTAAATTAAAAGAATAATTTTAATTTAAGGGCAATCAAAGGAAATAACAAAAAGACACCAAAGCAATTGCTTTGGCTTAAATAATATAGATTACCTCAGTAAAAAAGAAAAAAAAACTATTAGAAATATTCAAATATGTGACACTTGAAATACAAAAAAGGTACAGTAATTAGAATAAAAAGGTATAATAATAATAATAAATTAGAATGAATAAAAAAACAATATTTTTAAAATGGTTAAAACCAAAAGGTACAATTGTTAAAATAAAAAAGGATGATATATTTGCTGGTAAACTTCAACAATTATTAGAAATTTTTTAAGAGGTGGTCGGAACAAAAATGTATAATGGTTAACTATTAGAAATTTTCAAATAAGTAACACTTGAGATAAAATGTAAAATAATTAGAATGGAAAGGTATAATAATAGAAAATTAAAACAAAAGGTACAATAATAGAAAAGTTTTTGATAAAATTAAACATATAATTCAATTTGTTTATAAAAAAATTAACAATATAAATATATCACTAAAAGAAAAAATAAGACCAAAAAAGTACAATAGTAAGATTGAAAATGTACTATAATAACAAAGATAATAAAATCTCACATTATATATGAATTTATTTTTGTGAATACAACATTAAAGGAATTATTAAAATTTTCTTAATAAGATTGCCATAATTAACACTTTAACGATATAAGTATATAAATTAATTATAATATTGTACGCAAGTTATTGTTTCATTATATATTATGTGTTGGCACTATATGTAATACTTTAAATTATATTATATATTAATTATATATGTTATATATAATATCTAATACTATGTGGGAAAAGTTGTGATCTTTTAATTTGTGGAAACATAATATTATATGTCAAGAATTATGTCATTTAATACCACATTATGTAGATATTGCAACTCTTTTATGCAAAACTTAAGTCACAATTACTTTTACCACTATAGATTCTTTTTAACCACTATATAAAAAAATATAAAAAAGTAATTAAACTATAATTAATACAAAGGTACAAGTAATAGAAGAAAACATCATGAGTGATTAAATAATATTATTAATAATAATATACAAATATCATAACATGTTGAAGATGTATAAAAATAAAAAGAATTATATCATAATAAATATAGTACGATCACTATTATATCTTTTTATATAATCTATATATATATATATATCAATATTTCATATGACAATTTTCTAATGAAACAATATGTCATTTAAAAATGACTGTCGAAAGATCATGATTCAAGATTGTGTCATATCACATCAATTATATAAAAGAAACAATCTTTACAAAAATTACACCCATGTCAAAAGACATGTCTTTTTAACAATCAACATAATGTTTTTTGAAATTGCTTGAAAATATCGTTGCAATTAATTTAAGCAATTATAAACACTTCAAAAGATAGTTTTTTATGGTGATAGATTATTTACAAATCCAGAATTTTGAAAACGAATTTCATTTATATTGTATACAGAAATGATATTAAAATAAAAATTAAAAAAGAACACAAAAAAATATATAGAAAATTTGATCTAAAAGGAGATTATTTGATAACATTATGCCCTTTACAAAAACATACAATAAAAGTGCGAATATAAAAATTGTAATACTTTTTTTGTACAATTATTATGGGGATTTAGTGTAATGAATACAAAAATTTTGCAATGAAGATTTCAAAGGAAATTAGAGAGAGAAAGAGTTGAGAGAAGTGAATAAAATAAAAAGCAAGCTTTTTAAATATATAAAAGGATTTTTTAAAAAAATAAAGATGGAATTGTTATTATGTGAAGTCTCTTTTTTAGAGGAATATAAACAAAATAAAAAATTAATAGATGAAATTGGATAATGAACATATTATTGATGAACAGATCATTAGAATAGAGAGCGCATTGTGAAAGACAATAAAGAGAAACAAAAACTAATATATAGAGAGAGAGAAATGTAGCAATAAAATTGAAGAAAAAAAAGTGAGAAAGAGAGAAAATTTATGAAAGAAATTGGATAAGGAAGAAGTGAAAGAATGGGAAAAGATTAAAAAAAAAATAGAAGTAAAATGATAAATATATATAGTAAATCTATGAGTAGTGGTACTGACATGACACGATGCTAATGATTCGAAAATTATATATTATAATTAGATTACCATACATGTATTTGTATTTAAAGAAAAGAAACCACAATAGCTAATATTTTAAAAATTAATAACCTCATAGTTTATTAGTATTATTACTTGACTTTCAAATGAGAATAACTAGATTAGAATTTCCCTTCCGTTATAATATATGTATATGTATGTACAAACATACACACGAGAAGGTGTGCACATGCATAATGAGTTTACTAATAAAAAAAGCAAAACTATTGTCTCATGGAATGATTATTGAAATGAATATTATATATTACTTTCATATTCTTTGTCTTATAAGGATTACATCTATAAAGAAATTGCGACTATAAATGAGATGTTTGAACCTAATGATATAGATAATATTGGCAATTGATGAGGTTTTTTAAATTAGAGGTACTTCTGAAGATAGAGAGCTGCTGCAATTATCCGTAGCATCGGATGACATTTAGAATTACTTTTTAGAAATTGCGAAAATGAAGAAATGGGGGAGTGCACGGTCAAACGCATAAATTTTAATGCTTTCAAAAATTTAAAAAGAAAATTAAACTAAAGAAATTTCAGAACGTGAATCACGATGTCTTATCATCGAAGTGGGTATGTAGGAATTCTTTATAGCGGGCTCCAAGAAAATAAAAAATCAATTTTTTTAAAAAACCCATGGATGAAAAGCTATAATTTCCAACAAAAGAGAATACTATAACTTGTTTTTCTTTTTTTGTATCATCATCATCATCTGATTGAATTCTAACATGTGATTGCTGTTTGATTGAATTGCTCTCAAAAGTAAAGTACATCCTCCTTATTTGAAAAACATTTAAGTTTTTCAATAATTTAATTTCCGGACCTCAAATCTCTAGTTTTTTAAAAGAAGGAAATTTACTTTTGTTTTTGTTTTGATTGTGGAAAATTTTATGGTTAGGTGGTTGTTGTATTGGAACTAGTTCTATATATTAATGAACGATTATTAGATCACTGAAATACTAATCATTGCAACCCTTATATTTATTTGAATGCTTAATGTTTCACCTGACTTAATCTTAGAAATTTCTATATGGATAGTTAGGTTAAGTCATCCGACCATTTAAGCTTACCCTACTATTTTTTTCCCTCAATATTAATTAAAACTAAAAAATATATATATAAATAATTAAACTTTTGAGCTGGACAAGAGATGTAACATTCGTGAACTACTGGGGTTAGTTCATGCCTTAATAATTCATTCCTGTAGAGTAATAAAAAGCATGACCAATATTTGGATTCTTACCTCTACCCTCTGTAGAATTTCGAGGTTATCGGTAGTAATAGAATCGTTAGAAAGCACGCACATCCAATATTGATAAGGGCAGACTTACGAATAATTATATTAGTAATGATTGATCTATATATTTGTATTGGTAAATCGTAAGTATTGGAAATATATGTGAAAATAGGTCCACATTTTCAAAATTATTTTACAGGTATAGCTTCAATCGTTGTGTTTTATCCCTATGGTTAAATTATATTTTAAATTGCGATTGTTGATTGGTTATTTGCTGCATTAAATCCGTTAAATTGCACGTGGTATGATTCATATATTTTGTACATAATATTTTGTACTAGGCTTGATCATGTTATAACTAATGAATCAAGGTTGAGATTGAAATTAGTGCAACTAGAATGTAATAGGGTCTCACCAAGCTTACTGTAGATCGAAGATCACTTCCATTCTTATCATTATATATGTTGAAGACTTTATAAATAAAAAAAAATGCATAATTAAAAAGAATTGAAAGATTTATATGGGTAAATTTTATATTTTTGGATTTTAATAGCAATTGTACGCCTTGAATGCTTTTATTGTGACAGAAGTATGTAGATAAGTTGTATCTGATTCTCGGTACACAAGAAGAACATAAGTTATCCCTATTTTGCGTTCTTATACAGCAATTCGTGTTCAAAAGGTTAGCAACGAGGATATCATATGAGAATGAAAAATCTTTATCTGATTGAACCCCAGCCATGATTAATCGTGGGTTTTGGATCATAACAAGGAGAACAATCTGATCATTTCATAGATTTAACTTCCATTGCTTTCTATGAGGACTATAAAACAAGGTCACAGATTAAAGATTTAAAAAGTGAAGATAATTATTACATACATAATATTTGAATGAATTGTTTGATTTTTTTTTGTATCATATATATAGTAAATCTATATTTATAATTTATCTGTATTATATTTATTTATTATATTTATAAATAAAACTGTTAACTTTTTATCAGTATTTGTTTTTTTGACAAACATCTATTTAAAAATATAACATCAAAATTATTAAAATATGACAAAGCTCCTTTTCGATCAGGTTCGGTTAAAATATATACGCTAGATTGGATTTAATATTCAAGTTTCTGCACATGGAAGTTCCACGAAGAGTGGATGTTAAATGTTTAAGGATCATATTGATGTTTCCTTGGCATATTCAGAATTATGGTCACGAGCATCCGCTGAGCATCGGTGGAACGAAGCCGAGCAAAGCTAAAATATGATTGCCAGGTAATTTCAAGCACTTCTTAGCTCTAAAATCCCATGCGGAGGTCTCCCCGGTCTTGGTCCCAAAAAGGATATGATGGGGTGGACAAGATCCGCGAACCCGTCAGTTTCACAGGACAGGTCTAAAGGGTCCGAACTGTGACTTAAAAAAAAAAAAAAATCCTTCCAACCTGAGTTACATAACTAAAATGACATTTTACAATTCCATCAAAATATATCATAAGTAATTTTACCCAATGAATTACTTTGATTTAGGACTGCAAATAAGTCGAACAAATCTTTTTAATGAGCCTAAATCGAGGTTCAAGTTTGGCTCGTTTAGTTAAACGAGCTTAAGCTTGAATTCAAACTCGGCTCCTTTATAAAACGAGCTTAAACGGAGTCTAGCCTTTTATCAAGTCTAACGAGCTTTTATTGAGCTTGGAATTTAAGTCTAAGCTCAACTCATTTAGATAATCTGTTTTCTATTTTATTAAATCTAAAATATTATATATATATATATAAGTGTTGCTATAATATATATAAATAATTATTAAATAAAAATTAATGTTTATTGTTTTTATTATATAGTTATAGAAAATATATCATATATAAATAAAATTCATAAATTTGCTAACGAGCTTATGAAAGAGATTGTTAACAAAGCTAGTTACAAATTTATTCACGAGTCATCTTATAAGTCTAAATCAAAACTCGAATTTGATTTGTTTAGATAAACGAGTTTTATTTTAGTTTTTAGTTCATTTGAATCGTTTCTGAATAACTCGACTAGCTTATAGGGTTGCTTTGATTGGCCATTGCACTTATTTTCTAAAATAAAAAATTCCCAATTTTACGTACAGAAAAGTTTGAAATTTTTGCATATTTTGCTTGTCTGACACTTGCTAAAAATTATCCGCAAATCCTGCAGAAATCATGCCTATTTTGCTTGTCGGACGTTTGGAAATAAAGGCCGGTAGGTGTCACAATATTTACAAACGGAAAATTTTTCATCATATATTATTCATGAATTATTTAAAAAGTTATTAATATGTCATAGTATTTTAAATAATTTTTTTTATTAAATAACTCACCATTTTATCCATAAGTTATTTAACATAATTTTTTAAAATTTTTTTAGTCCCATATTACATAAATTATACACCACAAACATAAAAAAAAAAAAAAAACAAAACAAAACAAAAAGCCTAAGTGCGTTGCTCTGAACAAGCACCGAGCCTTGCGGAAGAAATGCATTTTATCGGCTAAGCAACTCCACCTGGACATCTTCAGCCTTGGTCTTTGTGCCGGGTACAACCGTTAAAGTTACTCTTACAAGCAATAATATTCACCTCGGGCAAAAGTAATTGATTGGCATTGAAACAATGTCCATCACTGGCAATAAAGAGAGCTTGGACCTCTAAGCACTAGGCTGCATAGGACATAGTTTTTAATAGTTATAGGTTTGTCCTTTGGTGCCTTTTACTGTTTTGCAAATTGCTTTATCTTCAATGTTTGTGTAAAATGGGATCCCAGGACCGTGCATGCAAATCATGGAGACGGAAATTGCTGGGTTTTGTTTTTTGTTTTTTTTTTTTTTTTAATTTTAAAGGGACGGTTCGGGTGGTGGATCTGGATAGAACCTGCCAATCCGGTGGATCATTCAGGCCATTTGGAACCATCCCGCCAAGGCGGGTCTAATGATGGATCCATCATGGCCAGTTCGGATCGGGTTCAATCCGGTTCGTACCCGATCCCAGGAGATGTCGTGCACAATCTCCTTCTTTTTGAGCTTCACTGTTTTATATACTTTTATATAATAATATAGCAAAGAAAAAAAAACTTAGAATAAAAATGGTAAAAGATGTCATTTTTTAGTATTCAAATTGTTAAGAAAAACCCATCCTCATTGTTCAGACTTCAGAGTCTTAAGACCCAAAAAGTGAGGTCCGAATTAAGATACGACCAAGAGCTTCTAATGGGACATCACGTTGCGTGGCTAGGTGGCCCCAATTTTCTCTTCCGGTCAAATTAGTGTAAAGAAAAAAGTAGGGAAAATTACAAATAACTGACCTGTACTTTTTCGTGTTTACAAAAAACTGACCTGTGAAATTTTTTTTTGCAAAGACATGACCCGTGAAAAGAATCGTTATGTCCCGTTGAAAAAGCAATGTTATTGCAGCATGCGCAAGTCACATGACCACTTAAAACACCAAACAAAACAAAAACCCTTCACAGAATACCCTCACCATCGATTAAACCAAAATGAGAAAGCCCCCATTTCACAAACCCTAAAATTTCATCCATGGAACTCTATAAATAGTGAACCCTAAAATTCGATATCACGAAAAAGCTTTGGACAGACGAAAATCTCTTCTCCCTACTAAACATCGAAACAGGAAATCCACCACAACTCACGTGTAGATTGAGCAGGAGGAGGATTTCACTGTTGACGACATCTTCATCTTCTCCATAGTATACTCTTAAGGTAATAATACTTTATATAATTTGGAGTGTGTTTACATCGTGGTTTTTTTTTCCTTATTTTCATCTTTATATTCTCCATTAAGTATGGCTGTTGCTTGTGGTTGTTGTATCGTACATTTTTGGAAGCAGATGGTGGTTGTGGAGAAATCATCGCAATCTGTATCGAAGGAACAGTGGAATCACTTTCTTTTGCAGACTACTTAGGTCAAGGTGAGGACTTTTCCCATATAGAAAGCATCTTGTACAAAAATGTTTTTAACTCTTTTTTTTTTTTTTTTTTTTTTGTCTTCCTCACCCCATAGAAAAGAAAATTCAGACCCCAACCTCACACCAATATTCAGCACTTGAACCATAAACCCTGGACTTTATTATCCTCTTTGTATTGTGATGCGAAGCTTGTTTGTTCTAAACAAATTGAAGTAACAAGTTCTAAATAATAATCTGTTATAATAAAAGCACATCTTTTGCTTTGTTTCCCATTCACCGTTCTGCATAAGAAATTGTATGCTCACATTCTTAAATGCGTATCTAGGGCTATCGTTTAATCAATTAAAGTGACAAAATCATTGATGTTGTATTGTCCATTCTAGTGAATTGATTAGAGTAGCTGGCTAGTTGGATGAACATGGATGGCATTGATATTTTGCATATGCTGCAATTCCCATGTGTCAATTTTAGTTGCTTTCAAAGGTTCCCCAGGCATTTAGGCCATACACGTTACATCATTTCAACTTATGAATAATGCACATATCATAATAGATCTTAGTATTCGATTCACCCCTCTAACACAACTTTTACAAGAAGTGTATTAAATTGAAAGGCAGGGCATTTCGTACATCCTCCTTTTCAATTTTATGCAGAGAATGTGCACTAGAAAAAGTCCTATGGTTTTGGTTGTTCTGTGGTTCACATTTTGAAACGAATGGTTGTTGTGGAGTTTTGTCCCCTCTATTTCTTCTCTTATCTCTATCTTCCTATTTTTCTTTCCTTTTTTTTTTGTTTTTTCTTTTCTAATATTTTTTTTCGGTCCAATAAGTTGTTAAAATATCGTACTTTGCGTTTTACAGTTTTCTAAAAACTAAATAATGATATCTGACCCATTTCAATTTGAACTGGAAAACAATAATAATATGTATAACAGATCAGCTTTCTTGCCGGTTGCATTGTCTGGTTACAGATTGTTACAGATTTAAATACGTAAATCCCAACCATGATTACATAAATACTATGCTCAAACTAATCCTCAGGGTTTATTGACTAGAGATCAGTGCTTCGGAAAAGGATTTAAAAAAAAAAAGGTGTTGTGATAATATTTTTGCAATTTACTTTATTCGAAATAGACAAATTGTGAGAGAGGTCCTTGATTCAAAATTTTGGAACGAAATAGCAAACAAATACTAATTTGTTTTGATAGATACCCTGTTTGGATTACTTGTTCGCCTTCATTTATCAATGATTGTAGAAAGCTGTGGGAATTATGAGCACTGGATTCGTATTAAATGATTCTTTCCTATACAAGCGAAGTGATACATTATGTAGGTGTGGAGAAAGAGCCGTAATTGTATCGTCATGGCAACCAAGAAGCTTTGGAAGAAGATTTCGAGGATGTTCTAAATATTGGGTATGTTGTTAGTTTTGTTCAACTTATTATTGATATGTATCTTCATATGTATTAATAAAAAATAACTTGTTGATTCTGTAGATTGGAGAGGGGTGCAACTATTTCAAATGGATAGATCCACCCACATGTAGATATGGCATGGAATTTGGATATAAAGTAGTGGAACGACTTGGCAAGCTTGAGCATGAATTGGAGACATCAAAGAGAAGGGAGAAGGAAGCAATAGAGAAGGTTGCACTTGAAGTAGAACGTAGGGAATATAAGATGAAAAAATTAAGAAGTCTCGTCTTTCTTTCTTGGTTGTGTGCTGTAATAGTTATTATGTATTGTGTAATGTCACATGGTTAAGTGTAATTTACCATGTCATCCCACCTTTTGTTAAATTTTTTATGAATATGAAATGGGTTAAATTCAACTCTTTTGCCTCATCTTATCCTTACCATTTTCCTGCATCTATGTTATATGTGGCTCTTCAAATGTATTACATCCTATTTGATTTCATGTAGATTGTTGCAACATGGTTAGAATTATAGATAAAAGAATTTGCATTAACTACTATCTTGATGCTTCCGAAGGTAGATAGAATAATGAGATACAACAAGAATGTTGTTTCTATAGCGAAAAATTATGGTTACTTTAGGTTCTGAAGTGGAAACTGTTTTTGTTCTGGTTTTGTTATGACCTTTATGAGAATATAAAGTGGAAATTGTTTTTGTTCTGTTTTGTCCTCATTGAAATGGATATATCATATGATATATGGACTTTTTGATGGAAAAATGCACATATGATATGTGGTTGTCATATTTTAACATACATTATCCATGACTTGACAGGAAATTGTTTAAGTTTTATAGGAAATTCAGTATTTGAAGTTGAAAAATTGTTTTTGTTTCATTATTACATAATGAAAATAAAATCATTTAATTCTTTTAAATTGTCATAATTTTTTGCTTTAAAAAAATCAGAAGCAAAATGTAAAAACCATTAATTTCCTATAAAACTTAAAATCGGGCCAGCTTCCGCACGGAGTTACTAGTTCCAGTTCCAATTCCATCTGGAACCAAACTCGATGGTGACGTTCTACACGAAAAAAGAACTGTTTTTGTTCTTCTTTGTTACCTATTAATGTTTTTTTTTTTTTTTTTTGTCATTGTTAAGTTGCAAAAAAAGAAATGAAAAGTGATTATTTTGTTTCTATACGAGTATATGTAATATGTAAGTCCATTCCATCTGAAGTATGAATGTTCAAAATTCAAATAAGTAGTGTCAATGCATTATGTATGGTATAGGCATACGGTATGGTTGGATACATGTCGGCTTCCTTGCCTTTCCACTCCAATCACGGTTATGTGTATGAATAATAATAAAGATTAAAATACGAGGAGTGCGAGTCAAATTATTACATATACAATAATGAAATGAAGCTGGCAAGTGACATGCATATTTAGTTATGGAAGCAATGAAATGATATTATATTATATGGTCCTGATCCTTATAGACCGTGATGTGAAACTCAGCCAAGTTCCTTCTCCTCCCAAATGTATCAGTTAAGCAGTATACTGCTGCTAATGTTTTCGTTTTTATTTAGGAGCTTAAAACATAATTCGCACATATGGTATGTATGTATGCCTAAACCAATATACATATTTATAAACAAGAATCATCAGGATGGAAACTATATATTCATCTGCAGTAAAACCTGCACAAAAGAGATTACAAAAACCTGCACAAAAACCATTCATAAAAAACTTGCACAAATAAGATTACTAAAACCTGCACAAAATCCATTTATTCTATTGGTAATGTATACCCAACCTAGCCATGTCATTGCTAAATACTTGCACAAAATCCCAATATTTAATCTATGAATGTTTGATTGAAAATCTGCAGCTTCTATCCTTAACTGCACAACGGCAGTGAAATTACAAAAACTGCCACTTCTATTACAATATTACAACTTTGAAATAAACCATTGAGCATAGTGTATCATAAATTGCAGCAACACTACTTCACCATCTACTTATCATAAGTACGCCATTGAATGGCCAAAAAGGCGTACTACTACACTTTTCACATAAATGCAACTACTTCTTTAGATGTTTCTACCCCGGCCCAATGGTAGTATGACTTAGGTAATACACAAAATGACCACGATTACAACCTCTACTTGCATCGATGCTACTATGCTGCCCTCTGCTGGATCCAATACTTCCACTACTCATCCCCCTTCCCGAAGTCTCTCCAATGGAACTACTTTGGGATGGTTGAGAAAACCATGTTGCTGTTGGGTACCGTACGTGCATCTGATTCACATAAGTGCCATTAAGTATGTTAAGACAAAATCTCATTTCAAAATACTTGATGACATTATTCACAGAAGTTGCATATAAATATATACAACCATCCCATTTATAAACATCACCTTTACTTGAGATATGGGTCTTTGTAGGATTGGTTGAGATGCTGATTCACTGGCCCTTCCTTTGCCTCTCTTGGTTACCCTACCTCCTCTAGGCTAATAAACAATGCTACGTGCCTGTAAAAGAAATATTAGAAGGGAAAATCAAATGGCAACTAAGTATAATTACGTGACACGCATAATTACACGACGATAATATATACCTCATTTTCCAGTTTGCGATCAAGTTGTCTTTGCCACATTGTAGGCCCAATGGTAGTTGCATAACATGAACGAGAATTATGACCAATGCTAGCGCATTTTCCACGTTTTCGTGCCTTCTTTGGCCCACCTGGTGATGGTCGGAATTTGGGTGGAATTGGTGCTACATGACCTATTTGTGGCCACTCTCCCTTACCAGGCATAGGAGTGATGATCGATTGATAAGCCGCTAAATAAAAACTCTTTGTGTAGCATTCGTGTATATATTTCTTCAGTCTTTCGAAATTATGAAGAATTGCTGCAATAGCATGCTTACATGGCAATCCTTGTAGCTCCTAAACTCTACAACTACACGAACAGGTGTTTAGATCAACTGCATGTCGCTCAAACCCATTATCAACCTCATACAGATTGGCACCAAAAACTATGGCAGGGAAATTTCTAGACACGACACTCAATTTATCAATCCTCTTAAGTATGTTAGGACAAACTTCTCTGTTATATTGGTGCATTCCTTCTCATTTGAGGTTAAACCTTTTCATTAGACACAATCTATACCACTCAAGCATCGTTATTATTGTCATCCCCCGTGCCTTAAGTATCATGAAGTTGAATGACTCATTCAAGTTGTTTACAAGCGTACCACACTTTGCTTGATAACTAAAATAAGACTTACACCAACGAGAAGGTGGTATCCTTGACAACCATTCCCATGCTGCCTCACTCAAGTCATTCATTTTCTGGACCTTATTCTCCCATTCCCTCCTAGTAGTAGCATTTGCAATAGCCCACATTGCATCCTTAAATTCTTGGCCAGCAAATTTTTTCCTAAAGTTCTCATACAGATGTCTCATACAATATTGATGCTCACATGTGGGATAAAGTTTCTCCAAAGCATTGTCGAGTCCCTGCAATTTTAAAAACTATGAAATAATTGAAATATTAAAGTCTGTTAATGAAAAGGATATGAAATGCACACCTTCTGTCTGTCAGAAATGAAGACAAGGCCAAGCTGGGCAGGGTCCCCGATGTCATCTCCAAATATCTCTAAAAACCAATACCATGAATTCTCCTACTCTGACTCAACTATTGCAATTGCGATTGGATATATATTTTCATTCCCATCCCTTCCCACTGCTACAAGGATATGCCCACCATAGGGTCCCTTAAGGAAACAACCATCTAACCTAACAATTGGACGACATCCACTGAGGAAACCAACCTTCTGAGCATTGAAACGTACATAAATCCTCTCAAATCTGGGTGGTGACCCCTCGATGGATGAGTCACACTTGATTATCACTCGACTTCCACTATCACGAGACATTACCATATTGGCATAGTCATAAAGTAAGCCATACTGCTTTGACTCATCACCATATAAGATTTCCTGTGCTTTTCTTTTTGCCTGGTAGGCGGTGTGGATAGGTATTTCCAAAGCAATGTCCCTCATAGCATGTTGTTGTATTGCGCTAACTTCCCATTTAGGCCTATTGTCTCGAAGTTCATTCAAGTATTTTTGTGCAGGAAGGTCGAAGTGATATGTTTGTCAGTAAAACTTCGAGGGCAAGTACATTTTGGATAAAAAGTCTTCACTTGAAATGTCTCCTCATTGGTACTCTTCGACCTATACACTCTCCATCCACATTCATTAACACAGTGGACTGATACTTTTCTTGGATGATTGAGTGCATATCGGAAACTTATACCACTTCTAGATGTATATGCAAGAAGGCATTGCCTGAATGTTTTCACATTTAGGAATTCCATTCCCACAATAAGCCTAAGGTGCCTCTCATCAACTTTTGTGCTATACTCAACAATTTTATCCAATTCTAAGTCATCTTCTGAATCAGCTAAACCATGCAAATCATCATCAAGTGCATCTTCTTCCCAATCATCACCCTCAGCTAATAGTTGATTAGTCTCATCCACAGCTACAAGGACCTGGTTATCTAAAATGTAAATATAACTATACGCTTAGTTTGCCATGATTACGTGCATGGGTTAATTTAGTTTTTTTATATCACAGGGTTATGACTCTAAGATTGAACAAAAATACACTTTATCTGTATTTTCAAATATATTTATAAGGGAAGTGTATTATTTTTCTTCTATAACTGTGATATCCTTAAAATATAGATGGTAGAACTCTAATCATAGAAGCACCTTTTAGTGTAATGGCTTAGAGTTCATCGGAAGTCCAAAGTTAAGCTTGCTCTGAGCGGATCAATCCTAAGATGGTTGACATCTTGAGAAGCACTGGCTCAAAAGGACAAAAAGGTGTGACGTGAAGCCAAAGTGGATAATACCTCGATAGGCAGAGTTTTGGGGCATTACAGTTGGTATTAGAACAATCCACTAGTTAGAAGTGAAGGAGTGTCCTCTTTACTTGGTGTGGTTCTAGACTTGTATAACAAAATTGACAACGACGTCAATTCTATAAGTAGGAGAGTATATGATATCCCTCAAATATAGATGGTATAACTCTAATCACAGATGCGCCACTTGGTGGAATGGCTTAAAATTTGTTGAAACTCCAAAGTTAAGCGTGCTTTAAGCAGAGCAATTCCAAGATGGATGACCTCTTAGGAAACACTGGCACCAAAGGATAAAACCGTGTGGTGTGTGGCCAAAGCGGACAATACTTCTGTAGGCAAAGTCCTAGGGTGTTACAATAACAATCTTATTGAACAGTAACATGACCAATATGGACTAATCCAAGTCGAAGGCTAAGTGTTTCTGGCAATAGGCACAATTTCCATTTTGCACAAAAAGATGGTTAAACTAGTGTTTTTGAGGCACTCAATAGTTTAATCTCGATTCTTCTGTTAATTTTTATCATTGTATACAATAAGCTCTAAGATGAGGAGCCATATATGTAAGCCACATCATGTTAATCTTATTTTATTCTTAAAGGCACTTAACACCAAAGGATAGATGGCTTTTGTTTTGATTATTGTAATGTAACTGACAATTACATTTTGGATGAATGGTTGAGCTCATCATTGTTGAGATCGGCGCTATGCTACTATCACTTAATACCCATTATATTGACATCCTATCATTTGAGGAGTTCTTTGCTCCGACCGCTTTATAAAATAACTAAAGCTACTTGGTAATTAAAATTTATGGAGGGGAGAGATAGAGAGTGAGTGAGATGGTGAAAGTCACTAGTGGTTTACTAATTTTAAAATATATAAAAGAACATGATTCACAATAAAACTCTATTTTCTTATGCATATGTCTTGTTGTTTTGTTAATAATGTATGGGATACATATATAAATAGGTGCACCATATTTTGGTCCATGTGAAGAAAAAACAAATTGGAGACAAGGACCACACATACATATAATCATTGCCATGTTGAATCAATAACACTCTCACCTTATTTCTTTTATTCCTTGGTTCGGGAAAATACTAACTTGACCACTAGAGTGGTCGCACCAAATAACCCTCAGTTTCTCTTTACAATGTCTCATTTTTTTTATTTTTTTTTGTTTAATTGGTGGGTGTGGTTCTTCCATCGGTCGTATGCTAATTTGTGGACCTATTCCCAGGGAAGCAATGAAACTATTGCTGTACAATGCCGGATAAACGAAACAACATGGGATGAAAATAAATTCGGGTTTGCAATTTTTGAAATTTTAGTAATTACATATGGTCTAATTGGTTTTATAGCAAATGAGCAGATAATTGATCGATGTAATGAGACCGGAATCAAACCTTTGCTGAAGAGTTTTTATGAAATGCTTTTCATTTCTAGATTGGTATAAATTGTAGAACTGTAGCTGGAGTAATGGTTCAAACTCATCCTCCAAAAACTGAACTTGCATTGCAGACCACCCAACCAAGGTTGTTATTAGCTTAATACATATGCTACAATTGATATGTGAACACATGGTATTGTTACCGTTGAACTTTGGGCTATTGTTTTTGGTCTCAAACTATGTACAGACAAGATTTGCACAAGTGGAAATTAATGGGGGTTCAAAAGTGGCTATGCAACTGTTAAAATCTTATTATTTAATGTAGCTAGCCATCCTTGACTGATTTTCCATCGGATTGCATGTTTTTGACTCTGTTGGACGAACAATTATTATATTAATGCCGACAGGGACATACTGGAATCTACCATTAGTCCTCTAAACATCGTGCATATATTTATAAATAAAGAATAGGACAATTAATATATTCCATAAAAATAATTATACGGGTAGAATTTTTTTACACATGATTCATTTTATAAATTTCCTTTGCTCTCACCACGTCCCTGCAGCTGTGCAAGTCTTTATTGATTGCTCGTTTATTTTGTTGTAATTATAATTTTATTACGAACTTATTCCTTACGAATAGCTATTACGGCGTTTAGCTCACTGAATAACGATTTCATAATGAATCTATATTATACAAAAAATTAAATAGTTATTCTTTATTCAAACCTATGAATATCAATCTAATACAGTAATTGTTTTTTTTCCCGAAATATCACTATTTAAATAAAAATTAATAAAGAAAAATCTTATTATAATTGTATTGCATTCTTTCATAATAGAAATTTTATTACAACCTTATTCATTCAGTGAAGTAAACGAACAATTAGTGTTTTACACGGTTCAAGTACATTCTTATCGTCCTTTTTATTTTATTCCTAACAAAGAAGACTTTTGCAGAGGATACAATCTGTCTTTTATTATATTGCCCAAATTGTCTCTGTCTACATAACACCTTTAACCATTCTGCATTTGTTTACAAATAAAGAATAGGATAATAACATTTTTATCAATTTCTGTTGCCGTCCCCTACACGCAGCGGTGAGAATCGTCATAAAGTAATTCACATGCGCCCAACTACAGCTCACTGGGGCCAAAAAATAAATAAATAAATAAAAGACTTTTTATTATATTCCAAACAGAGAAGACTTATTCAAAGGGTATAATTTGTCTTTCATTTTTGTGTCCAAATTGTTTTTGTCTAAAAAGCACCTCTAACCACCGTGCATATATTTATAAATAATGAATAGGATAATCAACATTTTTTTATAAAATAATCATACAGGTAGAGTTTTTCTATAAATTTCCTTTGCCCTCGCCATGTCACCTGCAGCTGTGTGAATCATTATTAGGTATTTTACACGGGCCCAGGTACAGCTTATTTCTTATCAGCCTTTTTATTTTATTCCAAATAGAGAAGACTTTTCCAAAGGATATGAGAAATGGTCTTTGTCTAAAAGGCACCTCTTCTAACCACTGCACATATATTAACAAATAATGAATAGGATAATCAACATTTTCCATAAAATAATCATAGTAGAATTTTTTTATACTTAGTTCCTTCTATAAATTTCCTTTGCCTTTGCCTTGGTATTTGCAGTGGTATAAATTTATTTGAGATATTAATGTTTTACAAAGTTTATTTAAGCATGAATGATAAAAAAAATTACAAAAATCTAATTCACCGCTCTTTCCTATCATTAAATTCATCGATGATAAAATTTGTAATTTTTTTTTTCATTTTACTTCTCTCTATTCAATCAAAATACAGTCGGAGATAAATTTTTTGTCTAAAAGAAAGAAAGAAAAAAAAAAGGAAAAACAACAAGTGAGAAAAGACTAGATTTTTGACTTGTTGCAAATGATTACAATAAAGATAACACATTTGTGTTTGAGGGGTGTTGATGGTGAAAGAACATTGTATTTAATATTAAAAAACTTATGAATTTTTATTGCTATTTTCACTATTGAAAAATATATTTTTCTTCTGAAAAAAGGCTTTTGCATTTCTATACTAGATATAGAAAAAGAAATAGTGGGGAAGAGAAAAAAAGGTCTAATAAAAAGTTATCATTTTTGCTAACAAATTAATCATATTATTGATATTGTTAAGATAAGTCAGGATAAGTTATAGTTTTTCAATCATATATGAATAAATAAAGCATTTGAAAATTATATGCTTTGTTATAAAAAGGGAAAATCGAAACAAAACAATTAATTTTGAACTTATTTATTATATATTAAACTGCAAATCTCAATCATAAAATACATTTCTCAAATATCATGAAGTAATTAATTATGATATACATAGAAACAGGAAAACATTTAATAAGCGATAAATTTGGAATTTGAAAAAGAAAAAGAAAATTAAAAAATTATATAAAATATAGCAACTTTGACAGAATATTGCCAATAAAGGAAAAAAAAAAGAAAAGAACTGGTGTAAATATTTAAATTTTATGACCGATGGAAACTCTAACAATATTTATATAATATTTCAATATGGTAAAAGGGAAAAATGATCATAATGACAATTATATATAATGCAAACATGTTAAACAATAATGTCATTCCAGAAGAATAAAAAAAACTCAAATATAAATATCAATTACCATCAATGCTAACTCCATCCTTTGGCAAATACAAATACAGTGGTAATGTCATTCGTTGGGACAAAGAAAATAATATATCAATGCTTAGCCAAATTCTATTGCGCAGTGGACTGGGAACTGGACTTGAACTTATTGGGCTTAGTAGGCTGTGTGCTAGTTGGCCTGTATGTTTTATAAATATGGCAAAAGATCAGCAAGCTGTTTAGTAAATATTTTTCCAGCTGAGGGGGGTGGGGGCAGGGCTCCCATGGGCCGTTCCTGATTTAAGGTTTCTACATTTAAGGATAGGTACGGTTTAGGTTTATTTAAGAAGTTTTTAATGTAAGCTTTCAAATAGTTAATGATATGAGTCAACGTTTTGCAAAGTGAGTTAAATAATATATAAATGATTGGCCATTAATGAAAACTAAAGAAATTTAATTGCAAAATTAACCTAAATATTGATACCTTAAATGAACTTTATAAAACATTGATACCTCATTTGATTTACTTTATCCAACATTGGTTCCTTTATTTAAATACTCGAAACATTAATAACTCAAATAAACTTACTCTTAAACATTAATATTTCCTAGTGCAATTTATTTTGTATCATAAACATAAACCTCATAAAAGATGCTGGAAATTATGATAGTAAAGTGTCATTTGTTAACCTTAGAACCGAAGAAAAGCAAAGCAAAGCATGAATCTCAAGTTAGTGTTGACCAACTATAAAACAAAGTAGCTATGTGATATTAGTCTCAGCTAGTTTTAGGTTGGTGTTTGTCATACTTTGAATAGGGTCAAGATGTATTCGATTCTGCTATATATAACACTTAGACGTTATACGCTAATGCTATTCTAAACTATTATTTATTGTAATCATTTGCTAAAAAATTTTAGATTCTAAAATCATTTGATTAGGTTTTGAAAACGTTTTATTAAACAACAGAAAATCAATCTCTATGCTAAGGCTAATTTTACCTTTTCCAAAGAACAACAATAAATAAATTAAAATAGGTAAAGAGATAGAGTTATAGAAGATAATATGGAATTTTTAATATGGAGTTTGATCTACCTCATAATCTTCATAGTCCATACAAATGCCTTTGTCAACTGAGTTCTTCAGGCACTTTATCCACAAAACAAAGTAATGCTTTCAAGGAGCTACAATCCACGCAAACAGACAAGTTGTCTCTATTACAAGAAATTCACTAACACGCTGTGCACAATATTTTACTGACTACAAATTTTAGTGTAGTGTCTTACAAGCAGTGCCGTCAAAATCGCAAGTCAACATATAGAATTGGGCGAGTTTATGATGAGATCGTTGGTTAACTCTTGCAAGCAAAATCAGTTCCTTATCAAAATCGTAATGAAATCGCGCTTTTAGTACATAGAATCGTACGTTCCCGTCTGATTCCAAGGATTACTTCAATGATTCTTACAGAGGGTTGCAAATGCATTAAAAACCATCGTCCACACCACGCCACGCCAATTCCTGTATTGAGGTATGTAGAGGTAGAGAGATATTAATGTTTTTTGTGGCCGAAGAGGTAGAGGGATATTGTATATGGAAATTAATTGCAAGTTTCCAACAGGATATCCAACTATGTGGAAATATAACAAAATAAATAAGAAATCAATAAATAACAAATGGCAACCTGATCTAAATTACAAATTCTTTATGATTGTATTGGATTCTAGCTTTAAAAGGTCGAAATGTTGATTTTGATTTTGATTTCACCCTTACTAATAGAAACATAACAATATGGACCTATTAAAAGGTGTGCCCATTCATTTGAGTATAATTTTGAATGTTTTTCAATCTAGTGTACATTATATAAATATATTACGCTGATAATATAACTTAGAAATATTATATCTATGTATTATTTTTAAATGCCTTAACAATATATATTACACATATCAATATACTGTATTATAATATAACAAAACATATATAAGAATATGTACTTAGTGGAATAATCTACAAAATATAATTATATATATATATATATATATATTCCAAATCTTTACATTTATCCTGTTAAAAGTATAAAAATACACATATTAATATAGCATAAAATTTGGATGAAATATATAAATATTAGTCTTATCAATATAACTAATATTACAATTGGGTATTGAACCTGGTGGATGAATTGGTAAAAATAAATGAAAGACTAGAAGGAAAAGGTGCGGCAAATATACCTAGCTTCATGGTATAGATAAGGTTTTTAAGAATTTTAATTTTTCATCTTCTTTAGCTAGTCTCTTTGTCAATTATAGTTTGGAACCACCTTACATTTATTTGTACTTCAATTTTATCATGATTAAAATGTAGGTTGATTTTTCGTGTTTCTATTATCTATTTTAAGCTTTTTTTTTTAGGATTTATATAAGAAAATCTTAAGTAATTGAAAGCTATTTTATATAGGTCATAGAAACTTACGTTTCTACATTTCGATATGTTCCAATTTTATAGTCAATTTAGCAATCCTATTTAGAATCTTAATTTTGACAACCATGATTACAAGAGATTGCAAAATAAAAACCAAATGACATTAAACTTTTCTCTTACTCATAATATAGAACAAAATATGCACAAGAGACTTTGAGAGAGTTTGGTAAGTGTTATAATGCAATTAATAAGATATATCAACCAACTTCAACTACCCAAAGTCTCTTATTTATAAACTTCATAAAACTTCTAGCCGTAGGTCTAATAACCACCAAATTTGTCCAAGCATAAAGGCTATTTTCTGTCAATGAGCATCCAGACACCACACCTGCACTATAAACACTCAGAAAGTTATGGACTACCTAGTGTTCATATGCTAGCCCACTATGACATGATTAGAAACTTTGTAATTATGTGATACATGCCAAGGGTCCATATGCCAACCCCTAGCGTCCAGACACTAGTTCTAATTCACATGATCATCCATTAAATCATGCTAGAATTCAGACTTCACGCCTTGAGGCATCCTTGGCATTTAGACACTAGCTGCAATGCAACTGAGTCTTGCAACATGATAAACATATACAAGAAAAGCACTTAAATAGCACAAATAATTATATTAAGTTACACACATGTTTTATTAATTAAGTGTAACTAAATCCAATTAAATGGCTAACTATGCAATGTTATTTCCTCATCAAAATTCACATTAAACCCATTAGTTCAACAATTTTACCATGTAGGTTCTTGATACCCTAGAATTCATACCTCATATACATTAGTGTATAAGTTCTAAAGTAAAGGGGGTGAAAATCGTTCCTATGAGAGTGTGTTTTAAAAATCTATATCTAGAGCCTATCTTATGAACCTCAATAGCCAATTGCAAGGAAAGCTTTATATTCTTGGCCACAAATCTCTTCAAGATTAATTTAATAAAATGGTTTAATGGCTTTGGAAACATGATGATCCATTGCCCATCTTGGCAAAGAAGGGTTGACATTTTTTAGCCTCAATTATAAAAGAAATTTTTAAAATTTATTTGAGATGGAATACAACTTAAAATGAAAGAGTTTCTTTCATTAAAAAAAAAAAACACTAATATATTGCTCTAAAATATAAGAACTTGTACAATTCCATCAATAGAATTGTCTAACTTATCATTCAACCATTAAAATAATTACAAGAGTTATTATATTAGATATTTTAATAATATAATCATGCTTTGAGTTCAAATATAAGAAATTGAATAATTTATAAGATCGATCCCATAGAAAAAGGGTCAAGACCATAAAATTTTGGTCAATTGTCACATTTGATTCTTGAACTTATTTTCACAGTTAATTACTTGAAGTTTAAAAGTATTCATTTGATGCATAACTTTGGTTATTTTTTGCAATTAACTACCAAACTTTGTCAAATTTTGTAATTAGTTGCCTGAACTTTACCCATTTTTGCAATTATCTCATCAAGGTACTATAAATAAAGATGCAAACTTTATAGGTAGTAAATTGATATTCTAAACTTCGGGAACATTTACGGTCCCGTTTCGTCAATCATCTCACAATTTCTTTTATGGTCCTGTTAAGAAATTTGTCCATTTTCAAATTTGATCTCTGGATCCCCATTTCTTTTAATGTAATCTTCAATGCTATATGTACTTATGTTTTGATCTGTGCTTCAATAAATCAATTATAATTTTTTTTTGCCAAAAAGAAAGACGGAGGATTTATAAGTGTACTATGAAATTTTCCAACTTTAAAACAACTATATGTAATGATTCAATAATGGATAAAATATTTAATGGGACCCAAAATAATTTTATAATTCGAATACTGAAAACATGCTATTAGAAATATAAAAAAGATTAAATTAAAAGATACTAAAATACACTCCAAAACCTTTTGCGAGTCCAAAATTGGCAATATACAACAATACTAACTATAATTTGATAAGTTGACAACGTATTCTATAGAATTTGAATACAATCTTTGTTTCCGATTTATATATGGTGTGCGAATACATAATCAAATAATAATAAGCTCTAGAATGTCCACCAATAAACCGAAGGATAAAAGCATGTGATTGATGAGTTATAAGCAATAAATTTCAACTCTCTAAGTTTAGTAGATAATTAAAATCTTAAGGAATAATTTGAATATAGTCAAAATAAAGTTCATTTTTTACTCTAAACTTTGCAATATTATAATTAACTTGAGTATTAATTAAATATATAGAAACTCAATCAGGTATCACAAAAACCATAAGACTAAAATTACAAACTGAGTAAATAAATTAAGACCTTCAATCGTCATATAAGGAAACTAGGAGGACCATAGTGACAATTTAAATACAATTAAGTTTGAGCTTGAATATAATTCCAATGCCTAAATCTTTCATCAAGCTGGTTCTATTAAAGATAAACGTACTCAAGAAAATAAGACAACACAACAACAGGAACAACAACAACGATAATAAATTGCAGTTGGTACCATGTTAATTGAAGAAAGAGTATTGAGGTGTGGTCTGGTCAAAGTGAACTAAGCGAAGGAGCTTGGTAAAGTTCAGTCTGTCCGAAAACTAATATTATTGCCTTGAAGTTTCCCCGCTTTAGTTGATGACTTAAAACACAATGAAAGGATACCCGCACTGTCCAATCCAATCACCCAAAATAAATTAAGACCCGCATATGTGAATCAATACATAATAAATATGGAACAAGACAATCAGCATTTGATTGTGAAGGTAAACATCTCTTTCCCCTTTGCTATTTCTCTTATTTTACTTCACATTTGTGTCATTATGTTCAAAATGATAGTTGAAACCTAGAGTTTTCCTTCGAACTAGATTAGTCAAATTTTGTGACTTTTGTTGGCAGTTTCCCTCGTTAATGTCTTAGATAGTACTAATTGTAGTAGTGTGCTTACATGCATGTGAAGATTCAATGATTAAAGTAGTTATTTGGTTCATGCATATCTAGTGTTCAGTGAAATGTCAAGTAGAAAGTGTTGGAAATTGTACGAAGGTGAGATAATGTGTTGGGAAAAACTAAGAAGCCCCTGAGAATGCATGAGGGAAGCATAATTAGTGTACCACATTCAATCAACATTTTATAGTTCATACTATTATTCAATTGCAAGTGTTGAATCCTTAGGTTGACAGTGGAGGATTTTGTTTGCTTTGTGGTGTTTGCACATGGAAACATTGTGAATGGTTTAGATGGGTCAAGGTACGACAGTCCTCAATTGAGGAAAGTTTGGATGAGGATGGATGTCAATTTTGAATAGTTCGTTTGCAAGATATGTGCAAGTGTTGGTGTAGATCCAAGTACAACAATCATTGAACTGATACACAGACACCCTTACTACATGCCAAGTGGTCCTACCTATGTGCTTGTACCAATCGTGGATGATGAGTGTGTGGAGGATTTATTGGTGTAAGCGAAGGATTTAGGTGTTGGTCTAACCAAGAGACCTGTTTGTGTAAATATCTAGCTAATCAAGTTCACCACATGTGAATCCATTTTCACATACTTGTTTGGATTCTCAATTGCACCCATCAACCAATGCACGAATCAAGGTCAATGTAGGCATCCAAGCACATGAGGAGTCACTTGTTGAGCATGTCTACTCTGCTCATCCAAGTCCAAGTGCATATGCTTCCCCACCAATGTCTTACTCCCCAATGCCAATTAAGGAATACCCACCAATGTCGGTGAATGTGACATTATTGCAGCTGGAAAATAGAATACATGAAGAGTTCATGCCTGTACTCAACCTTAGGTTTGCCAATAAAATTTGGGTAGCACTTATTGTGTTGGTTAGAATAGGGATCCCATTGGAGATGAGTAGAGTGACTGTGAGGATGATGATGTGGCTGAAGGGGGTGGTCAATTAATAGAAAAATATTGTCACTGAATTACCTGCAAAACAACTAGTTAGTTCTATGGGTACACAAATTGCTGTTAGTTCATCTGAAATGACTATAGTAAGGGATGAAATTCCATATTTCAATGTTGGTGGTGATGTTAGATACATTACTTTTGAGGAAAATCTCAAAATTATGTGTAGTAACATTTAAAGGAGTGATGATTTAGAGAAAGGTATGATATAAAACACAAAAGTCGGCCTAATTCACCATGTGAAATCTTTCATGTCAAAAACCATTTCAATTTTTGTGTGCGTGAATCAACCAAGAACCTATGGTCAGCCTACTGCATTAAGCGAGAAGACAATTGCCCATAGAGGCTTCATGCTTGTAAGAAAAAGCTAGAGGGTTTATTTGTCATCACTAAGTTGGAAGGGCCTCACTCATGTGTGAATGCCATGGTGGGTCAAGACCACTCACAAATAGATTCAAATGTCTTAGTAAGAGAGTTTTGAATGAGCCAGACGTGAAGGCTAAGACACTAGAGTCCCATGCAAAAAAGGTTTTCAGTTACAAAGTGTCACATAGAAAAGTATAGTTGGTAAGCAAAAGGCGATAGCATAGGTTTATGGTGATTGGGAGAAGTCATACAACAATCTTCCAAAGTTATTCACTACTATCAAAGCAACAAATCCAGGAAATCAAGTTAAGTGGGGTTGAACAGGTTCACCTATCCCTAGAGAGTCAATCCTCAAATGGGTTTTTAGACATTCAGTCCATGTATGGAAGCTTTCAAGCACTGTATGTCTGTTGTATGTGTGAACGGGACATTTCTTTACATAAAATATAAAGGTTTTCTACTCATAGCCTATGGCATCGATGGAGCCAACCGAATCGCCCCATTAGGATTTTGCTTGACACAAAAAGAATCAAAGGTAGTCTACTCATACTTTCCACATGCCCTAACTACAACCTATCATTGGTACCATCAACCAGACTTGGACTACTTAGAATTACTTGGGAGGGCACCAGGAGATACTGGTGGGAAAGGAGGTTGCATCAACATGAGTTGGCTATCTGACAATTTTCACGAGCTTCCCATTAATGCGAATGGCGTTATCATCATGAAGTACACTTGAGCATACATATTGCTGATGATAAGGGGTTCCTCTTTGCTGACAAGTCTAAGAATTTGGTCCACATAGTGTTCCTACCACCATTGGCATATTTGGATACCACATGGTAGTATAGTTGGGGGTTTAGTGTCTTAGCCTAGATGTATAGGCAACTTTGACAAGCCTTTAAGAAGGGGGCTAAAGAGATTGGTGGTTTAGCGATTATTCTTTAGATTTAGGCTTATGATGAATTCTCACACATCACACCGCTTCCTATGTTTAAGATGTATGTTCTCACCGGTTTCCCATTGGTGGCTAGATGTAGAATCCATTGTGACACTACACGTCATCCCACACGTGTCATGTCATCCTACCATGATGCACTTGACAGAGTCTAATGTAGAAGTACTTAATTCCCTTATTAAGATAACATAATGTATTATTACAAAAAAATATATAAATATTCTATTTGTGTCTTGATGTCCTAAATTAGAGTTTTTGATACTTTTTCATTCCTAATCTTATCCTAAAGTATGAATAGTCAATTTAAAGTTTGTAGAACCTACAATTTTATAAATTACTCAGTGGAACTACTAGTTAATTTGAAAATATCTAAGACGCTTAGAATGTTATTGTTTATCTCATAAATTTAAATTAGGCCTATTACTCATTTTAAGTAGGACTTGCACGTATAAATAGTCGTTCGAAAAGCTTATTCCAAGTGTCTTCTAATAATATACTTATTTAATTCAAATTATCAAATTTTCTTATCTAAATGCTCTTGGGCTGAAAGGTGCATATATATGTATTTCAATTTCAATTTTCTTTCTTTCTTCTTCTTTTTTTATCGACTTATTTAATTAGATATTCATATTAATTATTTAGATTTTATCCTATAAAATATAAGTTGGAACGAAACTTACGTAATTTCCCCTATCTTTTCGTAGAACTGAATATACGTATATGTATCGTGTGGGTATGGATCTAAGTGCAACGATTACGTGAATGCCGCGTGACTATCATACTATGCATGATCTAGGAAAACAACACGTGCAAAGATGGTCAATAGAGTATTGAGTATGGAGGAGGAGGAGGTAGTTTCAATAGGATCTAACACACGCATGGCAGATGAGGGAGCTAGGAAGCATCAACCTCACTAAGTACCACGAGATCATATTTGTTCTTAGGTAAATCAGGCAATTGATTCACTAAAATAGAAATCCAGCAGCACCATGGTGTCTGTCTAGGATTTCCAATCATCCATATGAGATGAAGGCTAAGGGTATTTATAGACATCTAGCTGTCAATGTCATCCGTCAAATGAAATAGATGACCACTGGCTAAGATGAGTCGCTCTTATAGTGGATATGGAAGTAGGCTCCTTTGTGGACCAAGACCCATTAAAACTTTCATTTATAATGTGTGTGAGCCAATTTAAAAAGGTTGAAATTAGGCAAGCCAATTCAAATGGGCCCTACTTTAAGCCTTCCATGCCAATTCTCTCATGATCATTCCAACAGATTGGCTTAATTCTTTAAACCTTGTCACATTAGCCTAGAAAGTTAAACCTAGGTAAAAAGTTTTTACAACAAGATCCATACATCTACACGTACTTATGTTTATCTATTTTATTCTCTTTTCTAAATAATTTAATTAATTATGCTTTTGTGAAATGTCAACTATATATATATATATATTTTTTTTTAATCGTCCTATAGCCAAGGTATACATAATGGTACTTCTCCATGTTTTAAGTTTCGTTTCAATAGCTAAACGATATCCTTTTAAATTCATTAATCAAATATGTTTATTATTCTATAATTTTTTTATTATGATTTTCTTGTGAGCTTACTCCTATAAATAGTATTAGCCAATGTTGGCTTTGTAATGAAACAGAATGATTCATCCTTACATTTTCCCGGAGCCGAGAAACTCATGTTTTTCAATTTTAAACTTCTATTGCTTATTTTGTTAACTTGATATTATAAATCTATAACTAATTGTGTCATATTAATTAATAGCAAAGTGAACTACCCAATCTTTTATTATTCTAAAACTCCTATAGAACCGCGACAAGTACATACATGTTTATTTCTTATAATTTAACTTTAATTTGTTAATTTAGTTTTATATTTGACTATTTCTAGTCTAAGAAATTTCGAATTTTTTTATTATTCATCAATTTAGTTATTAATTTAATATTTTTTAATATTATAAAATTATAATGACCCCTATATTTTTTCCCCTTATTTAACGTGCGCTACATGTACATAAATATATATAAATAATAGTAATATTACTTTACCTTGCTGTAATTGGATAGTTGTTGAATTTCAATTGTTCCAAGAGACACTGAAGCTTGCGTATAAATTAAAGGTACAACGGAGTTGTTAGGCTTACAACAATTATATATATATAAAGAAAAATGTTGAAAGAGTTTCTTACCTTGATTGAGGATTCTCCCAACTCGAATTTATTTGTTTGAAAGTGCTTAAGAATTATTGGCTATTGTTGTAGCTGTTTGTGGTTATGGACAAAAAGGTTTATCGTTTCAGTCAGGATAATTTTCGGAAGGAAAAAGGGAAAGGAAATTCTCTTTAGTGAATTTTCTACCTTGGTGAAGTTAGAAGTAATTATATTAAGGGCATTCACCACATGGACAATTGAGAAAAAAAAATTATCTCACCTCCCACTTGGAGGAGAAGAAATGAATTGGATAGGATTAAAGGACAATGGCATCATCAACATGATGTGTTAAAGTTGAGTAAACCTTTCAACTTCTCCTGGACGGTGATTTCCCCCAAATGCTTGGGCCAAGGTATCAAAGTTGGCCGAAAGTGATGATACTGCGTATTCTCATATAAACACGACATATTTAAATCGACGTATATATATATATATATATATATATAAAAGACATTTTCTTAAAGATTTATGGTTGATATTAATGACTACGCAGACAAATTTGTTTACTGATATAAGATAAAGAGTGTTTAATTGAATTTTTAGATTTGTAAATTATATAAAGTATAGTATTGAGTTGAAATTTAAAATTTTATATTTATGTGATTGAGTAACATTACGATTTAGTGTCATATAAGTTTAAAAATTATTTTTTTGTTAGTATTTTTACCATTAAAATCTTAGTTTGAGTCTTATAATTTAGACATAACATTAAGTCTTATTGGGTATATCTTAACCCTAACGATTTATTTATAAGCTATCATTTGTTATCCGATAAAGTATATGAATATAACAATTTACTTCTAATTCAGCAATTAATGACCTAGAACTATATTTATCGAGATATTATTCATTTTAGTATAATATAACACAATTTTATATTTAGTATCCCTTGTTTATATCCTACAGTATTATCTAAACATCAATACTCATCAACCACAATCAAAACCCACTTTAACTAACCCAAACAACATCAAAGACCAAGCTAGATAGTCTTGGTTTACCATATATTCAAAGTGGAACCCAAGCTCAACAAGGTAAGAAAATAGAACAAATATATATGCTTGTTAGCTAGATTAGTTTTTCCTTAGTGACTCATCTTTTTAACTTCCTCCTTAGATTATGATTTTCGTCAAGAATGAGGAGCTAAATTCATCCTAGCATCCAATCAAGGTAAGAATTACATTAAGTTCAAATATTCATTATGTCAATTTATAGGAATTTAACTTATAAATTTACCAAGATTAGTCTAATAGTATATTTATATTATTTAGACTATTTAGTATATAAATACATCAACTTGAAGATTTTTAAGTATAGAAATTCAAATTTTAGAAAGGAAAAAAAAAACCAAAACCATACCTAAACTACAACAAGCTAAATTGAACTTTAAATAACTCATGCAGACCGTTGGAAAGAATGAATAAACTGTATTGATGTGTTTTTTTTAAGCCAAAAAAGACCCCACCAATGGAAAGAACACGAAAAATCCTATGAAATCGACTATTTATTTGTTAAAAAAGGATAAGAAACGAATTAGATATTGCAAAAATAAAAATTAAATTGGTGCTGCCAGATTTGTGCGAACAGAGCAGACTGTTCTTGCCTTTTTCGCTGCCTTAATGACTTTTTTTGATAAAACTAAGACCATTAATGGATTGTACTCAGAAAATACTATGAAAACAACTATTTATTCATCAAAAATGAACTAGAAATGAGTTAGATATCATCAAAACAAGTTTGACTACGATTATTAGGATTCACTTAAAATCTATGCTCGTGTTTCATAAATTTAGAAATTGTGCAAATATCTTTTCTTGAAAATAATTCCACTACTAGGAAGTACTCGAAGAGTACTACCAAATCGACTATTGATACAGCGAAATCAGATTTAAAACGAATAAGAAATCACAAATAGAAATTCACTCAGATTTCACTCTTAATAAACCAATATTAATGTTACCGTTATTACTTTAGATATGATTATGATTATTACTATTATTGTTACTACTGATTATAATATTCTGTATTACTGATATTTTCATCACGAGTTATTAGGATTATTTATATTGTTATTTTTACATTAAGGTCGCTATATTTATATTAACAATAATTCTATTATTATTTTTTGTCACTACTGTTATTATTTACTAATAGTATGAAGATAGTTGCTATTATAATATTTGTATTTATTACTAATATGGATATTAATTTTTCAATACTAGTGTTACTGATAAAACCATAATATTAAACTTAGTTTGTTTTGCAATAAAAATGAAATCAAAGTATAATGAAAAATTTGATATATCTAAACTCCCTATACATACAATTTTATTAGAATAATTTTTTAAAGGTATAGATACTATAATATACCCTTAAATAAATAAAAATACCAATTTGAGAGACAGATAAGGTTGACAAGCAAAGAATTAATAAATAAAAATCTTCTACTAAAAGCAGTAGGACTTAAGGAAAAGACAAACCCCTTAAATAAAAATATAGATAGTAATTAAAAGCAAAATGAAAATGAATAACAGAAAAATATTCTTTAGTATAGGAATTAAAACCTTAATAAAAACTGTATCAAATACCGATATGGAATAGTTAGACGCCTATAAGGATTCAATTAAAGTATTAAACGACATAATAATTAATATAGCAGACTTAGTCTAATATCCGACGATAGAGATCAACACCTTTAATTATAAGAAGACTTCTCTTACAGAAATAGTCCAATAATAAGTCTCTATTATTTCCTTTCATAGGAAAATAGATCAATTCCCGGACTTCCGATAGCTTATACAACAATTTAGCAAGGACCACAGGTGAGTTACTTGACTTATCACATTGTTTGTGCTTGTAGTATAGTTACGTTTGGAATAATATATATTCAATTGATATGCATGCGGGATTGGGAATAATGCATGATGCATGGTGTATGATTGAATGGCAAATTATCATAATATAAGTAAAAATTCTATTGTATGATAAATGTTGTATGAAGCATGTTGATGATTGTCTGTAAATTGTATGGTCATCTTAAACTGGATTAACAACTACTGGTACGATAAATGAAACGGACATGCATTACATGATTTGCATAAATTGCATTTGGAGATGTGGCAGCCTACTATGTGTTAGTATTTCGGTTCTCTGGTAATGCTTGGTTTTTCTAGGCAAGAGGCTATTAGTTCTACGCAAGATTACCTTTGTTCCGTCGGTTCCATGGGAACTAACTGGTAATGAGGGACGTCGCCCATGGTATCGTTGTGAAATGACTAACACTCAGTGAAGTTTCTAAGGCTTAAAACAGGAATTGAGTGCCCAAAGTGTAAAGAGATAGTTATAATGAGGATCGTGGCATTCCTGTATACTTAGTTTCTCTTGGGTAGATGGGCCATAGTATCAAGTTCCTCTAACCTCGATGAAGAGGGCGTAAATCTTCATCCTGCTTTGGATTCTAGATCATCCAAGCTTGTAATGTGCATATGATTGATTGTTGTATTACATATGATTGATAAATATACTTGTTTGTTATTGGTTGATGTGTGGTTTGGTCAGGTTATCTCACTGAGCCCGTGGTTCGCTCACCCCCAACAGTTTTTGTGCAGGAATAATACTAGTTGGGATTGGGCTAGGAATGTGTGAAGAGAGCTTCTCCAACGAACTCTATTAAAGATAGAGATATAGGATATGGTAAACTTAGAATGTAAACTAGATAAATTTTATAATGTTGAAATTTGTAAATTGTAGTTTGAAACCCATTTTCACTGTTTGGTAGGGGATACCGATTCTCTGCTACCTTGGAAAATCAGATTCTATAGTTGAAATCCTATAATATATTATATCATTTATATGATAAACATTTATAAATAAATAGAGTCTTGTATACTCTGACTTACAAGACAGCTCTCATGTTACGGGTGCACACGTGATATGATAGTTTTAGATTAATCCTACTAGGTCCCTTTTTGGAGTCGTGATAATAGGGAAGCATGAAACACAAAGTAAGAAACTCCTAACTGTCATTTATTAGCTTGTCAGGTATTTATCTTTCAATCTTGTTAAGGTTAGGTAGCTTCGAGTTTTTGGTTAATTTTTAAGCACCCACACTACTGTGAGCATAAGTAGTGTTTTTAGTGAGGCACTTAAGTCAAAAAGATTCTGGACAATAATTTGGACACTACCTAATATCGAGCCTAGCCATGTACAAAATAGTGTAGTGTGGATTCAAGGAAAAATAGCTCACTGGTCATGTTTTTCCACCTTACATGGCCACGAACACGGGTATGTACAAGGTAGGGCACGAAGCTTCAAAATTGATTTTGCTCTTTGGTCAAGTTTTTCACCCCTATGCGGCTACGAACACTACCATGTACTTCTAAGGGCAGACTAACTTTCACTCATATATAAACAACTTCTTCTCTCTCTCTTCTTATTTGAGTTCTCTCCTGGTGGGAAAACTCTTACTTTGATGGTTTTCTTTGGACTTATTTTCTAGACTTAAACTTCTTTTTAGTTTTCTTTTGTCATTTTTGTTTTGATTTTTTTTTTTCAGGCATCGCTTTTGATGGGTTCACAACCTTTGATGATGCACTTCGTCATCACCTGACTGGATATGGAAACACTTTGCTGATATCTTGAAAATCCGGGGAAGTTTTAATGTCCTTTTTCTTAATTTTCTTTCTTTTCCCTTTTTCCTAGATTGTGCTTGATTTTGGAAGACATTGGAGACAATGTCTTACTTAAGTGTAGGGAAGAGATTTGTAGAAAGAAGAATTTGGATTTTGATGTGTTAATATTTTCTATGCACTTGATATCAAAATCCCCTCATTTACAAGTTTGCAATTAAGCTTAAATGTTGATTTTAATGAAAAATGAGAATCTTGAAATTATATTCATTTATTTGTGATTAGCATTCAAAAGAAAAAAGTTTAGTGACTTTGTATGTCTTACTTACCTATTTTGAACTTGGTGTACTTAGTCAAAATTTTTGGATGAAATCTAAGTAGAGTAAATTTACTTACTATTTAATAACGGCATCTAGGGTTGTGGAAGGGATTGAAGTACTTAGTTTTAAAGTTAAATTGTTGTGTTTCTAAGCTTGTTGGTTAGTATATTTACTTTTCAAATACTTTAGGAGCCCTTTTAACCTTTTGTGAAAAGGGGTAGATGAAATCAATCACTTAGTGATTCTTTTTGAACAATCTCATTGAAATTAAAAATCAATCAATTATTGTGCTAATTAGAATATACAAGCTTAGTTAATATGGGCGGGCTTTGGTCCCTCAAAAGAGCGAAGTCTAACCCCACTATTGACTACATAAGCTTCCTATAAACAATTGATGAAAAAGAAAAAGGCATTTACTCCGCTAACTCAGGTAAGTGAGTTAAGAGTTTTAAAATCTGAATGTTAGAGCGAGGGAGACTTCATTGGGCTCTCTTTAAAACTTGGTCACTTGGGTGATGAGCTTGGGATGTGCCGACTCAAGGAACTCACTATAACTGGAAGAATTGAAAGGTAAATAAATCTGGAAATATGCGGGTTACACCCCGTCTAGAGGAAATCTCTCTGAAGGCTTCTAAATTTTTTAAATTTATTTTCGGAGATATTTCAATCAAAGAGGAAGAAAATCTAGAGGAATGATGGATGCCATATACTTTCATTCTAAGTTATTATCACTACAAAAATTTTGATATTGGGTAACGTTTGCAATATTTGCAAACGTTGCCCATCTTTTATAATTTAGTCACGTTAATTAGACGTTAGTTAAAATACACTATTAGTTATGTTTATAAAATAATTTTATCTTACAATTAAACCTCTTTAAATTTGTAACTTTTTTATTATTTTAACGTTACCAACATTCATTAAACAATCCACACCAACTTAAAAAAAAAAAAAAACGTGATTGTTTTAAAAAACCCGCCAGACTCAACTTTGGAAACATACAAAACAGAGCAAAACTCTGCCGTGACCGTTCAGTACCTCTCCACTCCCACACATTGCCTCCACCTACGACGATCCCTGCCGCTACCCTCAACGATCACTGCCTCCACCCTCAACGATCACTACCTCCACCTTCAACGAAGCTATGTTTGTCATCATACAACCATTGTCACGCCCCAATGGGTACCCTAAACGTGACAGTCCGCCACACTCAATACTAAAGCTTAAGTATGACAACCTTAGCCATTCCCAGAAGCTTTTATATTAAGTGTAAGGCGTACTTTCACAACTTTAAAGGACCATATATGGAATTATGAAGCTTAAGGAGATATAAAAACATATTAAGAAAAGAGGATTCACAATTATTATTCATTAATGGCAAAGACTTTACAATCTTAGGGACAACACCCTGAATTACTAATCTATTATATAAATATATGCATGCTAATACTAGGCTAAATTTTACCCAAATTTCTAATGTTCAAGAGAGATTACCTGCCCGCATGGTCCACATGGCCTTAACCATAAGTACGGGAACTGCAAAAGATATCTATTGGGGTATAAGCTAATAGGCTTAGTGAGAACTATTTCCATAAATAACTTCTTGTAACAAGATTTAAACAAGTTGTTTTAATCAAACAAATGTAATGCACAAGCACGTGGGCAAACAAGCATATAGCTTTCCGGGAACTATATGTTGAATGGATTTACGCCCTCCATTCGGGGTTTGGTGATACTTATCCTCAAAACAAGTAGTTTTAATAACAGAATATTTTAAGCTTGCGAGCACTCATCGCCAAGCATTCAATAAAAAGTTTTAAACTTGCGAGCACTCATCGCCAAGTATTCCGAATCTACTTGATTTGACCTTGCTTTCGGATCAATCGCCAAGCATATTCCATTAAGCCGCCAAGCAATCGCTTTCGGATCTTCCGCCAAGTGTTGCTTTCGACATGAGCTTACTATCCTTCTCACCCAAGGATAATAACCTAACCATGCAATGTGACTTACTTCGTGGTATGCATGAGTTCATTAATTTATAAAGTCATAACATAATTATTTTCAACTTTATAGCGATCAAGGAATTTCACACAAATCAATATTAAACTAAAACAATCACTTAGAACAATTCGGGCTTCGATATTCTTTAGAATTCTTTCAAGGAATTATTTTACATGCATATCGGTTTATCTTTTCCTAACTCTAGTGCAACTATTTTACAAGCACAACAAGTATAGCATTTAATGGAAATAAACTCACGATGCCATTGTCGTCTATTCCTCTAAGCGGATGAGTCGTTCACACACTCCACTTAATCGTAATAGTTATCGTGGTAAAGGAATCCTTCCTCGGGGTCACCTAGCCAAAGAAAATACTCACAATGAGTTTTTCTTGATGATTTTCTTGAATTTTGACAAAACAATGTCAAAGAACGCTAAAGTTCGTATAGAAGAATGTTCCAACTTAAAATGGCCATAACTTGGTCATTTTAACTCGAAATCGCGCATATAATGTACCGATTTCTACCTAATCGAAAAGATCTACCCATTTCCAAAATTATTTCCAGCAAACAAAGCCATATAGGCTCCAAAATAGTGGCGACAAAATTCACCACGGATTTTCAAGTAAAAACAACTTTGGTTCAAGAAATCAAAATTTGTTTGATAAATACTTAGTTATCTATATAGTTGAAAAATTCTCTTTTTATAACTATATAACTCATATTTAAGCATGCTCAAGTGTCTTGTTGTCCAATTATTTTTCTTAGGTAAAACAATGTCGGGTTGAAGCTTTTCGGAAATTGTTTTTGTAGATTTCTTTGAAATGAATACCTTGTTTTCTTTATTTTCTAAAACGTTTTATGTTGGTTTCATTTATCTTTTCTAAGTGACCTTTGAAAATAACTTTTCTACTCTCTAAGTTACATTAATACTATATTTGAATTTTTCTAGGAAATATGCTATTTTTCATTTTTCTTGTGTAAATCCCTTTGTTTACTTGTTTTGCAAAAATCCTTACTTGATATTTCTCATTCTTTTTCTCATGTCTCATATTTTTCAAAAATAATCATCCATGCATGAAAATTTGTTTTATAAAAACAATGTGGAACAATTAAGGACTTTTTGTGGAAAAACTAATTTCTATAATTCTATTAATTTCCTCTTGTAACTTGAAAAAAAATAACTTTATTATTTTCAAACCATAAACTTTCTTTGCCTATTTGTTTGCAAAGGTCTTTACTTAAAATTCCTTAGTCATCCATCTTATTTTCTTTCTTATGAAAAGAACCATTTTAACAAAAATATCTTCTTTTGAAAAACAAGGTGAAATAATAAGGATCTAAGTGGCTTTTTAAAGTAAAAGTAGTTTATAAAATTATAGTGAGTTCTTTTTATAACATGAAAAGGAATGAGTTTATTTTATGTTGCTTTATAGATTTTATACTTTACATAAACTTATTTCTAAGTGACAAAATTTTTCTTTTTGTTTAAATAAAATTATGGACAACAATCTAAATGAACATGATTATGAGAATAATAATAACCAAAATAACATAAAGCATAATAATAAAGTCAAGTATTGGAGTCTTAGCTTTTTCAAGGCTCCCGGGACTAAGAAGTAAACTAGTCCCATAATAAAATAAAATGAAAGAAAGAAAAGCTTGTTTTGACTTGATGAGGACAAGTCTAAGACTAGAGACTAGTCTTAAAAACAACTTAGAATAAATAAATTGCAAGATTATGAGCTTATATACTCTAAATAGTATATATAGCTATATAGATATGGTAGATAGTTATGAACATAAAAGAGACATAAATGAACATAAGAGATACATAAATGAATATAAAGGAAATATGAGCATAAAGGAATTATGATTATGAACAAAAACAAAGTATGAACCTATTGTTGCTTTCTTAACCTTCATGGTTTTAGAAAACACACACTAAGTTCATACTAAGTAGATGAACATGGAAACTTCTTGAAGAACTTTTACCTAAAGGAGATGAACTAAAGAGAACTTCTTGAAAGAACTTCTTGAGAGAAATTTGAGAGAAATTTTAGTAGAGTAACTTTAGAGAAGAAGAGGTGTGAAAGAAGTGAAGGTATGAGGGGGTATTTATAGGAATTTGAGGAGTGGTTTTTGTATGATTAAAATAAAGCAAAATTAAAACAATTTGAGAGAGAGAGAGAGGGACAAGGGGCGTCGGCCATGCTTGTAGGAGGGGGATGTTGATTTAATTTTTTGACTTTTTGGAAAATAAAAGATGTAATATGTAAGGTAGATGTGATATAAAGTTATGGGAAAGGTAAAAAGTTAAATTTATAGGTTATGTAGAGTGTAAGAATGTGTAAGAAAAAGTAGTAGAGATAAAGAATAGTGTAGAATAGTAATGAATAGTGTAATGTAAAGTAGATATGACAATTAAAGTACCGGTAGTAAGAAAATACGCGTATAATAGCTATATCTGTTATTTTTACTTACCGAAAAATTACGAAACTGATATTTTTGGAAAACTTATATTTTTATGAGTCTAATAGTGTATTCGGAATATTTTTACTATTCCGGGCTTCCGGACACGTTTTTCGAGAACTGTATCCGATCGGGTTCTAAAGACACCCGAATTTCGCGAAACTGAAACTTTTACGAAACCTATGGTTATTACGAACTATTCTAGCTAATTATCCCAACTTTGTTTTTTAGGGCCAAAGAAAACGGCAATGCCGGATTTAGTTTGATACGGTAAACTAGGGTTTTGTTGACCTTTAGAGTTCCGTTTGACTTCCGGTTTAGGGTTTTATACTAAACTGATTCTGAAAATTTTAGGGGTTTACAACCATACCTATTGTTATTTATTGATCTTTGTTCATATATATAAACAAACCTGTCATTCATGTCTTGTTTTTTTTTTCCCTTTTTTTAGGATGTTGTAACAACAAAAAGATAGGTACGGAGGACTTCTCAAAGTCGAAATCTTGATACAACTAAGGAAGGAGAGTGGCATTATAATTTCACGTATCGTGTTGTAAGTTTCTTAATCACTGTTCTTGACTAAATATTCAAGAAGTTATTTTTTAACATGAAAGTTGCAAACTTTTTGATAGTTGTATGTTTGTTTAAGCTATTATATGCGTTTTTTATGTGCATAAATAAAAGTTCAAAATTTTCAATTTTTTTTCTGCAAATGTACTATTTCACCTATAAAAATTTGTAAATGGCTATATAGGTGCTCAAGTTTATAGTTTTATGTTCGGTGCTCAATTCTTTTCTTTGCTTTTTCTTTTTCATTATCCTTTGTAATGATTGTTGGATATATGTGTATCTATATATATATATATATATTTTCTGATTTAGGTAAATATATAAGGATAGTTTCATATATACTTTTTCTCATAAAATAGGGATTTTTAAATAGATATATGCGTGTAAATTATTTGTTCTTCTGTTTAGGGTAAATAGGACTATTGCCTATTTGATGCCAATTGTACATCACTCGCATAAGTACAAAACTCGGATTCAATGCTCTGTTGGCACATTAGGTGTGTATTGCTATTACTTTTTCTTGTTTACATTTGTGCTATTGCATCTACTAGATACTTGTTTCCTATGAGTTGCCAATGATTTGTTCTACGATTTCCATGTATAAGGCTAGTAATAGAAGTCAGACTGTTTGTAGCTTGTTCATGGATTGGATTATTTTCATTGAAACTAACTATATTGCCTTGAGACATAGAACTCATAAAGCATTCATTTAGTTGTACAAGTATCTAAGGTCATATGATCTTGTTCTTTCACATTGCTGTCAATTGAGTTAGGCAATGCAATTTTTATGACCTCCATGCTGTGTTCACATATAATCTTTATGAGTAAGTCAATGCTATTAATACTTGATTCAGTTTCTATAAAAAAACAATAGAGAACTGGAGTTTTGCATAATAGTGTAAGTGTAGATTCTATTTAGGATTCTAGAATTGGTAGGTGAAGAACTAGGACAAACCAGTAGCTGGGGTGTAATAATACTGGAAGATGTCCAAGTTGCTTATGTGAGCTAGGGGTAAAGGGAAGGTGTCGGATCAGTTGAAAGGTCTAAAATGTTGTCATCCCCATGTTATGTTTGGTTTGTTTTGGAATTAAGTGGTTCATACTTGGTTTATTTTACTTTTAAATGGTCAAGAGTGGGTTAAAGGCTCTAATCTATTTAGTAAGCTGTCAAGATGTTAAAAAAAAATAATAAAGATAGAGGAATTGTTTAGTGTTCAATTTGTTTTGAGGCAGCGGGATGAGGAATTGAATCGGGTTTTATAGGAAATGAATGATGAAAAGGAGCGTTTCGAGCAGCAGTTGTAGTTGGTTTTGATGAATTGCGATGTTTTGGAGAGTTGGGTCGAGGAGAATGAAGGTAAAATGGCTGATAGCAATTTGGATGTTGATGTTGTTTTCGACTACACATCAACGTATAAAGTTTAATATTCTAATGTATTCAATCCTTTCTTATTATCAATGGCAAATCCATAACTTGCTCTTTATTAGTTTATAAAAAATATACTTTTTGAGAAGTCTTCTTTGCCACTCAAAAGACCAACTAATCTAGTCACTCAAATAGTCTCAACATCTGTATGTTACGTAAGAATGGAATCTCAGTTCTTTGTATATGATCATTATGGTGAAATTTGTGATGTGCACTGATCTTCTTACTTGTTTGTGCAATTCATCCATTAACCTCAGCATGGCAATTAGTGATTTTTTCTTGACATGTTCCACTCTTGTTAGCTTAGTAATGGTTTAACTATATGAATTACATATTCAATCAATGTACCGGAGGGTGGTGGGGGAAAAGATATTCTTCAGATCTTGACATGAACAAAACCATCTCATTTTCAAGTTGGCTAGTATGATGAGAACACGATTTAGTAAGTGCTGCAACAATACGAAGCGAGGGAATGAGATATGTCTGTAGAGTCACATATAAATAATAGATATAAACACGTAAATATATATAGATAAATAAACAATATATAAAAACTTCTTAGTGAAGAACATGACAGCAATGTGCACCCCGATTACTGGAATTGGAACGTACCTATAATTTCCAGGTGTTCCCTGACTGGGGATTAATATTTGGCTGATCACTTGTAGTGCAGAGACACTCCAACTTTCAGCATGTCTAATAATTTGAAAAGGTATTTAGGCATTTAGTGAAGACTATAAAGTGATTGCAGTGTAGAAGCATGCGCACGAAATGTCAATAAAAAATAATAAAACATCTTATTCATCTTTAGTGATGAATCTTCAACAAGAAGTGCTCCACGTTACTCTTAAGAGCATACAATCGATTGTCTTCAATGTCTTTAAGAATAGGTAACTTTTCGGTCTGAAGAGTAGTTGAAAGCATGCTGCTGCATTTGACACCTTAATGAAAGAAAATGAACATAAACAAGGTTGCACAAAAACTGAATAGACAAACAATGCTGATAGGATATTTCAAACCATGGATAAAGTAAAGAAAATACTGTTTTCCTCTTGACATGTGATATCGTCCCTTGTTTAATGCATTCAAATGGTCAAAGCCCTTTCACTCCACAACATCTTTCTCACAATTAGGACCCCTTCTTTAGAAGTAGAGCGAGCATCAACTCTTGATTCTACTTCTGAGTCTCAAGTAGGTTCTGATTCATCTAATTCATCTCTAGTGAAAACTTTGGAACTTGGCATTACTGAAATACTTGATTGAGAACTCATTGTGCCACTTGCTTTTTCCTTGTCTGTGTAGCTCCCATTTTCTGAATCTTTGTTATATTAGTGTTGATTGATTTCAATGTTCTTCCTCCAATTGCTACACACATAATCTTTGTACATGCTATGTTGTGATTTTATTTTTCTTTAAATTTTGCTAGCCCACATAGATGAGAGTTGGATGGTTTTGGACATTGAAAGTGAAGAGTATGAACGAGGCGTGGATTATTTCATTGCTTATTTGCGCATGAAGTTTGGAAAGAAGTTTAAGTTGTCCATGTAGGAAATGCTTAAACGATAGATTACATACCCTTAATGTCATAAGAGCACACTTGCTTGTAGATGGGATAGATGTATCCTACCAATGTTGGATATATCATGGCAAGGAGCCCACTATTGTATTGCCAAGGATACCTCGATGTAGGATTCGTCACAAAGAATGTGGAAGGACATCAGATGTAGAGGGGTATAATGAGGCAAATGGTGATGATATTGATGGGCTTGAAGAGATGCTTGAGGATTTAGGGGAATTTGCTGAAAATGAGGCCGAAGGTTCAACCCATAGGGATGGATTTTCTATTCCATCAGATTTTTTAGATGAGTTAAGAGCTGACTCACAACAAGAGCTTTATCCAGGGTGTAAGCTTTCTAAATTCTCGTTTATAGTTAAGCTCCTTCACTTGAAAGTATACAATAAGTGGAGCAACAAGTCTTTTGATATGCTTCTCCAACTGTTGCGGGATGTGATACCTAATGGAGAGACCTTTCCCAAGTCCTATTATTATGCAAACAAGTATTTGAGGGCTTTAGGCATGGGTTATCATAATATCCATGCCTGTAAGTATGATTGTTGTTTATTTTGGGGTAGTAACAAGCATCTTCAACATTGCCCCACTTGCAGTACGTCTAGATATAAGGTGTCCAGCGGATCTAGAAAGCCCATTCCTCAGAAGTTGTTGCGATACTTTCCTATTAAACCAAGATTGCAACGGCTGTTCATGAATCCTACAACTGCACAAAAAATGCGTTGGCATAAGGAAGAACATAAGAGAGAAGAAAATTTTATGGGACATCCAGCGGATGGGTTGTCTTGGATGAATTTTGACACTCAATTTCCAGAGTTTGCAAATGATAGTCGTAATGTGAGGTTGGGTCTAGCTAGTGATGGCTTCAATCCTTTTGGTACTATGAGCCAATCATATAGCATGTGGCCTGTGGTGCTTCTTACATATAACTTACCTCCTTGGATGTGCATGAAAAAAGAATATATGATGATGGCGTTGTTAATTCCGGGGCCTAAAGCACCAGGGAAGGAGATCGACATCTTTTTGCAGCCTTTGGTTGATGAGCTGAAGGAGCTTTAGATTGATGGATTATGGACATATGATGTATAGTCGAAGTCTTCGTTCAAAATGTGTGCCGCACAAATGTGGACCATCAATGACTTCCCTGCATATGGGAATTTGTTAGGATGGAGCACAAAAGGATACAGTGCTTGTCCTGTATGCGAAGATCAAACACCATCGATAAAACTTAATAGCAAGATTGGGTACGTTGGTCATAGAATGTGGCTGCCGATGGACCATAGGTGGAGACGCAGCTTGAAATTTGATGGAATGCGTGATACTCGTGAAGCTCCAGAATAATATTCAGGTGAGGAAAATCTACACCAGTTACAATTAGTGATAAATGTGGAAATGGGAAAGCATTCAAGAAAATCCAGAAGTGTCCATCATGTTACCCCATTCAACTGGACAAAAAGGTCCGTATTCTTTGAATTGCCATATTAGTCAAAGTTGATGCTTAGACATAACTTAGATGTCATGCATATTGAGAAAAATATATGTGAGAATGTTGCTAATACAATACTTAGGATGGAGGGAAAAACAAAAGACACTTACAAAGCTAGACTTGATCTAGAGGAGCTTAGTATTCGAAAGGACTTACATTTAAAGAAACGTGTTGATGGCAAGTATTCAATGCCATGTGCAAGTTATACATTAAGTCCAAATGAGAGGAGATTATTTTGTCAATTTCTAAGGAATGTTAGATTGCCCGATGGCTATGCATCACACATAGGCAGATGTGTGGACCAATCAAACTCTAAGATTTTAGGAATGAAGAGTCATGATTGCCATGTCCTGCTTCAACGACTCTTGCCTGTTGGTATTCGTGGATTATTGCCTAAGGAGGTCACCGTGGCCATAAGTGAGCTTGGAACCTTTTTTGAGAGGCTTTGTCAACGAATTTTGAATGTTGAAGAAGTACAAAAGATGCAGAATGACATTATCACCATATTATGCAAGTTAGAGCTAATCTTTCCGCCTGCTTTTTTTGATGTAATGGTACATCTAGCCATCCACTTACCTTAGGAGTCATTATTGGCTGGACCTGTTGCTTATCGTTGGATGTATCCTATTGAGAGGTACAATGCACACTTGATATTTACTATTTTTAAGTTGTTGTCCAAGTATTTAACATGAACCCTTAATTCCTATTTGTAGATACTTATGCTCTTTAAAGCAGTTTGTTCGAAACAAAGCTTCTCCAGAAGGCTCCATTACAGAAGCTTATGTTGTTCATGACTGTTTGATATGGTGTTCACTTCACTTAGAAGGTGTTGAGACAGCATTTAATCATCCATATAGGATTTTTGATTCTTTAGAAGATGGTGGCTTGGATGTCTTCACAAATAAGATTGGCTTCATATCCTCACCTACATATGTTATATTATCAGATGAGGAGGTGGAAACTGCAAAATGGCACATTATCAACAATTGCCAAGAGATTCAACCTTACTTAGAGTAAGTTAAATGTTCGTAAAGTAATATGTCAATTAAAGATGTACTTGCATATAAACTAAGTAAAGTGACCATTCTATTGCAGTGAACACAGAGACATTTTACACACACAACATGGAGATAACATAGATATACGCCACAAAAATGAATTTAACCAATGGTTTATGAGTAAGGTAAGTATATATACATATTAAATCCATATATAACAATCTACTTTGTAAATAAACAAAGGTTAACAAGGTTTTACTGATACTAAATTTTTCTTGGCATTATTTCAGATGAGCATGTTGTATGAAAGTTGTGATCCGGTCATTAGTGCACTGTATGCATTATCATTAGGACCCGATTCATGTTTCAAGAGATACAACAAAATAATATACAATGGTGTACGGTTTCATACATTAGACTTTGATAGGAGGAAGAAGACTCAAAATAGTGGAGTTCTTGTAGAAGGAAGTGAAGGAGATGTGAAGAAGGAATTCTATGGGGTTTTAACAGATATATATGAGTTTACTTATGTCAGAAACAAACGAGTGTTTTTATTTAAATGTAAGTGGTGGGACACTAATGAGAGGCATCGCCATGTGTGGGTAGATAATGGATTTAAAAGTATTAAGGTTACTCGTACTTGGTATGATAATGACCCGTATGTGTTAGCATCATAAGTTAAGAAATATTTTACTTAGAGGACATGCGACTAGGAGTTAATTGGCATGTCGTGTAACAATTTCAGCATCGTCACATCTATGATATAAATGCATTGTTGGGTGATGTAAATGTGTTCACCGATGTGGAAGTTCGATTGGCAGATGAGAGTGTAGAGGAACATGTTATGGCAAATGAGAATAGAGAAAATGAGCACCATCCAGTCGTTGATTGTGATATCGATGTGTCATTGAGAGTTGACATAGGTGATGAGACTATTGATGAGGACGTTGTGGAAGGAATGGTTGAAAGCAATGAAGATGAGGGTGGAGATGTGGACGAAGAGGAGAAAGATGATACACTCATTGACTATGATTGCAGCGATGATAGCAGCGATGACATTTGTATGAGTTCCTAGTATACATTGCTCTTGCCTCTTTGTCCTTGTAATTTTTTTTCCATTGCATGTTGCTTTAGCATGATGATTTATTTTAAAACATGTATGTAGAGTTCCTTTATAATTATCTATACACGTTCTAATCTAAATTTTAATTGCTGCACTTTTTTCTTATATGATTGTAGGATTACAATGGCTGGGGGATGAAGGAGCATATAGAGAAGGGGGGGAAGGGCCAATCGGGACACTTGATTACCAATTATTGATGAATCAGACGATCAAAATCATGATGATCAGAATCATGATGATCAGCATCAACTGCAGCGTAGCAATCAACCAACCAATCCTTCTCCTCACAGAGGTAACCTTTATAATTATCTATGTATGTTCTAATATATGTTTTTTGATGCTTTTGATTGAAGAGATTGCATATGCAAAGTGAAAAAAGATAATGAGATGCTATAAGACTAGCATAATAAGTAGGTAAATTTTTGCTATTACATCGAATGTTGGCTTATGAATTCTTATTGCAATGTTACAAAGTAGTAGTTGTAGGCCCTTACTAAAGAGGTTTGTTATTACTCTTTTGGAAAATATGTTCACTGATGTGGAAATGGTGCATTCTTAAAGAATAACAACATTTTCATAACTCACCATACAGTTTGATACTTTTTGTAATCTTCACATGAGCTAATTTCCTAGTGAACTAAGTAACAATTGTATGTAAAGAAAATTTGCTATTTTGGTTGTTTTGAATTTTTTGCATGACGTTATGTTTCTAGCTGCACAATATGGGAAAGCATGAACTTTTTTATGTTCCACTTTCGGATGAAACTTGAATGCCATGTTATCTCATGGGAGCTGATGAAAATAATAAGTAACTTGACATTGAAGAAGAATCCCCTTCAATGGAGGTTCTCTTCTATTTATTTATTTATTTTCTGTGAGATACTTAGGTTATTACATCGACCTGAGTATGCTTGGACCCTCTTCATCAATTGATATTATGACTGGGCAAATATAGCCATTAACTCTGTTCTATTTGCTATTATCCTTTGCTATTGTTGCTTGTATTGGATGAGAGGATTAAGCATCCAAACTCTTTGGTGGACTTCACTTGAGCACGCATCCATTGCCTTGTACTTTGGTAAATAACTCAGCACTAGTACGATCAGTAGGCTAGCTTCTCAAACTTGAATTGGTTGTGTGCTTTCTTTATAAACCCTGTTTCACAGGTGTAGTTTATTTTGCTAAAATAATTGTAGTTGTGTTATGAGGTTACTCAAGTTAATGAGCAAGAATATACTCTAGTTATTGGGCTGTGAACTTTCTATACATTTAATTTAGGTAAGAAAAGATATTTGGTGTCAGCAGAACGGATTTGTGCGGGTAACATGCACATTATCAACGACATCTATATGATAGTTTGAGATATATTACACTCTTATTTAGTTCCCCCTCTGATCAAACCATCATTATCAGCACAAATCCGAACCGGATGTAGTATAAAATTTTCAATCTGTTCTGTTCCTCTATATTTTGATGAAAACCAACTGTACTTAGCATGTTCCTCTTCTCTTTATTAAGACTCTGATGCTATCATACACTTGCTTTTTTATGAAAACCAATGAAAGCATGATATATATATATATATATATATATGTATAGCCTATGTGGTAGAGAAATGGGATATGGATGTGGAAGAAAAATGTGAGGAAGATTTGGTACAGAATATATATATATATATATATTAACAAATGTTAGTCCTACTATATGGATATGGAAGGAAAGTACGCGGAAGATTTGATATTGAATAAATATATATATATATCTTTCTTTTATGATGCTGCTGTTAATAAACGTTATCCTTCATAAATGGATTTGATGAAATCTGAACTTCCTATCCATTTCTGATATATATCTTTATATAATGATGACTTTCACTGGATTGAATGGAAATTGTTAGGATAATATTGGATTCGTGATCATCTACTTGAGTTAATAATAGTAGTATATGTTCACATTCGTTTAGTTTAAACCATTTTATTTTATCTCTCTCTGTTTTTTTTTCCTTATTTTTCTTCTTTGTCTTTCCATTTTCTTTCTTTATTTATTTTTTATATGTTTTACTTTATTTTATTGATAAATTAACATCTAGATATATCCCTCTACCATGGCCTTTTTAAACATGAAATTATGCCCTTATGAATTTATTTTCATTATTTTAGGTTCTATGCTTTGCTTTTTTATATGTAAATATTCATGTTTTCTTGGGAGGTGATTCATTTTCTCTTACTGTTAACTTTCTTTAGATGCAGAAAATGGACTTGACCAAGAACGCGAAACCAATAATAGTCAAATACATATTTCTTCAACGGGCACCAACTCGTCCAATCCGACTCAACCCCAAGGTCATTTATTTAACTAGGTCTATCTAAACAGTCAAAGTGTATAAGGCATACAAATAATTTTTTCCCTTATATTTTCAGGAACTGAGAGCTCATTAATATCCACATGTAAGAGAGGTCCATATCGAGGACTAGCACTTGAGAAGGAAAACAATAGGTGAAAGGGAAAAATGGTAATTGAGTTTACAATTGATGGGGGACGTCCACTAACAGCAGACTAGTCTGCTAAATTAGCATCTGAATGGGGAAGGCCTGTAGGGACTTGATTCACCTTCGTGTCGATGATTGGAGGATAATCCCCCTTTCAAAAAAACAACGTGCTTGGGAGAGAGTAAAGGTAAGTGTAAAGATAAAAAAAATACAGTTGCTCTGTTGTTTTATCTATTTTATTATTTTTAACCCTTTTTGTCCAAGACAAAATCCATTGTTACTAAATAATAGAAAACAAAATGGAAATTACTATCTAATTTCTCATTTAATCTATTTGTCGCTTCTCTAAACATGAAGGTTGAAAAAGAAAACATGAACGTGTAAATAATTAATTTACACGCATTAACAGCATATGAAAATTTCAAATATCCTATTGGTTTATAATTTCATCATAAGGCATAATATATTTTATATCAACTGCGAGTGTATAAATTCATCACTCTATTCATCGAATGAATATGTCCACAACATCTATTTTATTAATAATTCCTCTACCCAGTATGAATGCATGCATATGTGTTTTTAATTTTATTAACGATGATGCATCATATTAATGTCCTCAACCAATAAATTAATTCTAGACCATGTCTCATTAAAAATTTACAATACAACTCATTAGCAAGATGATAAGATAGCACACATTTTGATGTAAATAAATCAAATTTCCATCTACTGTTCACCATCTACTATAAATCCAGAAATGGTCTAGCATTGTTATATCATCTTCGCCATTCTTGTCAAACCAGTACATGCTAAGCTTATTGGTATTTAGCAGTGACTTCCACTAAGGACTAATGCTCTCTTGAATGTTATCAAAAACTGTTATTAGAAATAAAAATGCACTCCTGAATGTTATCTTTCCTCAAAGCTCTCTATTTGTAAAGAAAGGCCCAGCCCCAGAAGCGCTAGCTTCTTCATTTGGAGATTCAGATATACAGCTTTTGGAACCCGTAAATGTGTCTCACGAGAAGGATCCTTCTGACATTGTCGTTCTTTCAGATGATGAAGGGGATAAGTACAAAGCATCCGGTCCAATATCAGACAGCAAATCTTTGCATGAAGTCAGAGTGACCATCATGGAACATAACGATTCCATACCTGATGCACATATAGCCGCTAAGCATGATATGAAGATTACTTCTGGTACTCAACCATTTGCTACTTTAGAAGAAGACAACACTACTATGCAGGGACTGCCTTCTCAAAGTCAGAACTTACGTAGTTTAGCTGCCAAACCAGTGGCTAAGCCACTGCTCAAATCACAAGCAGTTATTAGGAAGAATAAGAGACCTGATTCCTGTTTCAATTTGGAGAACACTATGAAAAGCAAATTCACATCAAAAAGTGTACCCAATGAGAGTAGCAAGGTTTCTGAAGCTGATGATTGAATGTTAAAAGAACTGATACATGATACCACAGATTATTCCTTGGAACTGCCTAAAAGCTTAGCAAAACCCCATCATTTAGGTTATCCAGCTTAAATCTCCTATTCAGAGTAGATATGGAAATTTGCACAGGCTGAATACTGGAGTCAAGAGACTTAAGTCACTAAGGACTAATGCATGCAAATGATGTTTTCTAACTACTATATCCGACAATGAAATTGAAACCACATATGTTTGACAATATAGCTTTTTTAGTAGTCTTGCTTGTAAATGGATGTAGAATAGCGTGAGTTCTTGTGGTGCATAAATATTTTTAATACAATTTGTATGCAAAATTGCTGACTAATGTTGTTATCTTGATATGCGTTGTTGATGTAAAATCGGTTAAATATTGACGATATCACCAAAAAAGATAACAATTTCAAGGCTGCAGACAAATGGATGGGAAATCTATACAGAAACCATCGATCCAAAACAAAACATAGATGGACAATTATTGGTGATGCTGCAAAACCAAGCACTTTGAATGATGATGATTGGAAAGAGCTTGTTGAGATATGGAAGAGGTTGATCGAAGAAGTGAAGGCAATTTCGCAATCAAACGAACCATCCTCAAAGGTAAATCTAAAATTCATTCGTTTCACTATTGGAAATTGAGTTTATAGTCACATAAAAATTGTATTTAATAGAGAACTAAGTCGATGGTTGGGAGGGATGCACAAAGTAGAGTGAAGTATCTACACAGGGCTGGCTCTAGATCATTTCAAAGCAGAATAAATGAGCAAGTAAGTGTTTTAAATAATTTTGAATATATATATCATTATGATTGATTAAGTCTTTAACATTTTGATACATAAATACATTTAGATAAATCAAAATCATCAACCGCCCAAAGCTATTGAGTTCTTTAAGCAAACTCGGTACAGTGATCCAAGGTCTGATGGTACAGGTGGATGGGTCTCTCAGCAAGCTAAAGAAGATTACGCAAGTTTATGAGTTTGATTACATTTTTAGCATATTACGAAGCAAGGAATTATACATAAATATGGGCATTTATTGTTTCCAATTCAGGAGATGATGGTGAAGATGTATGAGGATTCACAATCTTCAAATAACCCATTGACTCCGGACAAGATAGAAGACAAATTTATGAATGCAAGTGCAAGGTCCGATTATCATCCTGGGAGAGGATATGGACCACCATCGATTGGGAGATCATCGCAAAGACAAATTCAAGTGGAAGAGTTGAAAGCTGCTTTATGTGAAACACAAGAAGAGCTTCAAGAGGAGCGAAACCTACGTAAGCAGCAAGGTCAACAGGTAATTCTCCTCCATTATATGTATGATTCTTCATATATTGTGCTGCATTCGATTATGTTTAGCAAATTAATTTGTAATTCTCCTCTATTACGTGTTGATCTGTTAGGCACTTAGTTGCATTCTATGATTGAACTTCTTTTGTCAAATAATATCTTTAAATCATGCAGACTTTAGTCACTATTAGTGATCTACATATGTAAGGGTAATTAGCACCCCCTCTGTCGAGTTACAAGATGGGCATATCATAATTTGAATGGCTATTTTGAACACGTGAACAACTTGTAAGACCCATGAACTAGTTTGATATGTTTGCACAATGTAGGTGGTGTTCTTGTTGAGGTTTGAAGTAAAGACCTTATTGAGTTTTTGGCCTTAGTATTTTTTCGTTTGAGGTTGAATATTATGAGCTGATTTTTTTTGGAATCGTTAGTCTATATGAATCTTTGTCTTAGCACTGGTTGTTTGTTGTTTAATTTTTTTCATAATATCTTATTGGCTGAGTGGCGTTAACTTGTTTCAAAAAGGGATGGGCAGTTAGTACTTTCATGAGGAAAAAGTTGGGGGAGAATGGAGCTCCTTACAAGGAAGTGCAGTTAGCATTTTCTATTGGAAAATTTCCTTTCTAAACATCCTTAACTAATTTCATATTTTCATATATTTTAAAGGATGCCTGAGGGTCAACTAAATGCTTGGTTGCTCTAATCTACAAACCAGAATCTATAATTCCCAGCGATTTATTACTTCTCTACTAGGGTCAGTTTGCCTTGGTTTAAGTGTAATGGACTCATGCATAGAATATATCATATTGGTGCTATGTTTAATATTGGGAATGACCTCCCTATCCTTTTGCAAGTTGCTATAAGCATCATCTATGGTTATATATTATTGGATAGATCAGAATTTTTAAGTTTGCATACTTCTAGTGTTGCCAAGCTTCTTGATTTTATATTTTAATACTTCTAAGCTTAAACATAGTCAAGAATACTTACTCAAAACAGGGAAAAAAAGTTGTTCCAATATATAGACTTTAATACCTTTTCGAAAGGACTTTAGTTATATTGGCACACCATGTGAATTGTATAATGATGTATGAGTATTTGTAAGATTATAACGTATGAAGAGTTTTCTAAAAAGTATGCTCTATTGTGATGTGTACTTCTTATTTCCTTTATTGTTGGATCATGATATATCATTATTACTAATATATGTGTTTTACAGCTAGATGAACTTACTCAAATTGTACAACAACTTTGCTCAGCTCAGGTTAATTTGTCATTAAGCTTTTTTATTACTCTCTTTCAATGATTTTTATTTTTCCATTAATTGTGCATGTATGGGCCTCATTACCTTGCATATTGTGTTACATGATATCAAGGTGGACAAGTTCATTCTCCTACTCCATCAAATGGTGATGAGGGCGATAATGATGATACAGATTGAGAAAGGAGAGCGATGGCTTTTTGAGGAATTTCATTAAATCATGTTTCAGATGAGACTTTGAGAAGTTATTGGACTTGTTGAAATTTATCAACTTGACAACTTACTTTTCTTTTTGGAATTTAAGAAACTAGAGTAGCCATAAAGATGCTTTAACTATCTGCAAGGATTTTATTCAACAGGTGCATTGCTTATCTTATTTGATGAGCATTAAAACATTGATCTATAAGTTTATTGCTCCAGCGCATGATGATGGTCAAACAAAATTTTGTTTGATACTTGTATTGCAATGACAGGTGTATGTGTATCTTGTGTATACATATAACAATTAAATCTATATTGTACAATAGTTGCATTATTTCTCTTATTTGATGAGCACTAAAACTTTGATCTATAAGTTTATTGCTCCAGTTCAATCCAAGTGCATGATGGTGGTCAAACAAAATTTTGTTTGATACTAGCATTGCAACTACAGGTGTATAATATAGCTACTTATGCACAAACATATGTTAAGCAGGGGCATAACATGACAAACCAATACTCAAGTAGTTATGTTTACACATTGCAGTATGACAGAGTCACTTTTAGTAGATTTCTAAGACAAACATGGTTAATTTTTATTATTGGTCACGTTTAGTGGTTGCCAACGTAACTCATTTGATACAATAGTCTTAATTATACGTAGCTAATGTATAGAATAGGTCATGTTTATTGCATGCCAGCTCAACTTGTTTACCATAATAGTTTCCTTTAAACGTGGCTAATTTATGTTATTGGTCGCGTTTAAAGGATGTTAACATAACTTGTTTAGTACAATTGTTTTATTTACATGTGGCTAATGTATAGTATTGGTCGCGTTTGTGGCATGCCAGCTCAACTTGTTTGTTATAATTGTCTTCTCTAAACGTGGCTAATTTATATCATTAGTCACGTTTCACACGTCGGTAGTATACATTATTGGTGACGTTTAAAGGATCCCAACGCAACTACTTTATGAGAATTTTCTATTTTAAACGTTGCTAATAAAATTATATGGTCGCGGGTAAACGTTGCTGATTGTACCAAATGGTTATAGTTAAACGTCGTTAATTTCCACTACAGCTAACATGTGATTTGGCAGAATATAATCGTATTACTTTTAGTCACTTATAAGAGTCACCTATACCTAATGATTGGTCACGTTTATGTGTCTCCCTTTCAAACCCATTTGGTGCCATACATTTATATGCCTACGTCTACCTTTTAAATGTCGCGAAATCAATTGGCGATGGTCCTTTAGCAACATTTATTAGCTACGTTTAATAACCGTCTTGGAAAATGTTTGGCAACATTTAATTCTGTTTTTGCCACGTTTAAAAAACGTGACTAAATACCAACTTTGTTGTAGTGTATGCTTAGAGAGGTAGTTGAACGATTTATATACTCTCTAGTAAGTGGTGAGATGTAACTAAGTCACATTTGCTTTGTTTGACTTTGTATTTCTTTTAACTGTAGTATATCAAGTACATGTACAATTATGGTATTTTTGAGTGGTAGGCACTAAGGAGTTACTTTGATTTAACTGAATTAAAGAATGTTACTTGTGATATGATATCTGTTAATGATTATAATTGATGAAAGATTATTTTGTCCTTATTTCGTTTGCTTGATGATAAGCAAATGGTTAAGTGTGGGAAGTTTGATAAGTGTTAAAGACCTTAATTCTAGTACTCATTTGATATGATTTTGTATAGATTTATGTGAAATTATTAAGAAAAGGATATTTAATTGATTAATATTTGATTTTAGGATTTTAAGAAGATATTTCAAAGATTTAAGGATGATTCAAGCAAAGAAAAGATAAGATCAGACAAAGTATACAAAAGGTTGATTTTCAATTGTGCTCAACTTTCAACATGGCCATGCAGACGCTGGGGATGAGCTATAAAAAGTGACCAGGAACTATTCCAAATTGTACCCTAGTTGTTGCTGAAGAAGTGTACAAAGCCGTGTTGAAGGAAAGAACTTGATCAGAGAAGAAAATTAAGACTTCGCAGGGTGCACAACCCCGAGCACGGCCATGCTCAAGCAAGGGCAGAACTTTCATCGGTTACAAATCTATAAATAGCTACTTTTCTTCTTATATTTCTAACCCTATACATATTCTAAACCTTAGGAGATAAAAAACTACGAACTTCAAAGGGGAAAAGGGCTTGAGCTTTATCAAAAATCACAAGACATCAAAAAGGGTTTTATTGTTTATATCATGTTTATAGATTACTTCTCTAGATTTTCTATTTTCATTATAAACTCCATGGAAGAGTAGATCTTTATGCCCTAATTCTTGTGAAGCCCTAAATCCCTAGATGATTTGAATTGTTTTTTATTTATGAAAAGCTTATATCTTTGTATCTATTCATGTGTTTTAATTGTCTTGTGATTGATTTATGTGCAAAGTTGATTGCTTGTATGATTCTTGTTAGATAGAAAGAGGTTTCATCTAATAAGATAAATCTTCATGAATAGAGAGATTACATGTTTCTCCTAGCGGTAGGGAAACTTTGATTTTCTGTATAAAGATTTAATCTTTGTTTAGAAATCTTGATCTTTAATGCAATCTTATGTGGCATTAGTGAGGTAGAAGTCTCTACTATCTCATATAAGGTTAGGAATTGATTAACTCGAGAGAGTAATTGATTTAATTGCGTGACTCTGCAATGCAAAGCATAAACAAATCGTTGATCAATATTTTGTTGTAAGAAATTAGGGTTTAAGGTGGATCAAGATGAAGGCTAGGTCTTATAATTAAATTTATCATTTGAAAACACTCATATTTAACTATTAGGGTTATTAGGTAGATAAATAATAGTCATAATATCATCTCAATTATTAGGTTAAATAGTAGAGAAACAGTAATACTAGTACTTGATATATAGATCCTAGAGGACGATTCCCGTATTAATTCTATTCTACAACCGATAGTCGCACTATCTTAGAACTTGTCGTAGAATTTCTATTGGGTTTTATTATTTATTATTTGATATGATTGAATAGCTATTATCATTTGTGTTCCAATTTATATCGGATTATACCAATGAAAAAAGCACGTGGAATTTTAAGATGGTAAAATTAAATAATTTATCTTGCAAGTTGGTCATAATAAGTTGAAAGCATTCAAACACTATGCCTAGATGCTATGCGACAAGATTTGTCTCTTTATCTTAGTAAGAGGGAGTGTCACCTTGCCTCGTATTACCTTTTTTTTTTTTTTCCTTCTAATCCATAGTAATTTATTCTATTATAATTTACAATTTCAATATTTTACACATGTATAATTATGTTTATCAAAGTTCCTATACTATTAATATTATATTAATAGTTCATATATTCTATGTTATTAATATTAAATATTTATCTTAATAATCTTGCTTTTCAATTGAAATATTAAAACTTGTGCAAAACCTTCAATAATACCATCTCAATACTTACAATGCCACATTAACCAACAAAAAAAAAAAAAAAAAAACTTTAGACATTTTAGAAAGAAAATAACACAATGTTATGCTTGACTATGCAATTTTAAATTGGGTAATGGCATGATCACAAGCTAAACTATACGTAAATGTTGAATCTACCATTTTAACTTTTTAATCACTAAATTAGGCATCTAATTGTAACATTTGGAGTTGTCTTCGATACTTATGTTAATTGATCTTACACTAATATATTGAATCCAACATAAAATACCCATCAAAACTGACCTTGGTTAAGAAATTCCCGAAAGTAAAATTAATTTCGTCTTCTTCTTCACACTATCAGCTCTTATAATCCCAGCATCAACCTCTCACCATTACTCTCACCTTCATCCTTACCCTCCTTTGTATGCCCTAAGCAAGCCAACTCAATTGAAGAAACTAGTGTTTAGGAAAAACCCCAATGACAAATTCAAGTTAATATGCTGGGTTTGCTTTGGATTGTTGACACATAAAGGATCGGATTTAAGAGACAAAAAGGAGATAGGGTTTTAGGGTAATTTGAAGACTATATGTGGTGAGTGAAAATTGATGTGAGATTAAGATTGGATAGGGTCTTAAGAGGTTTCTTATGGAGGATTGTGCTATTTTGGTGAGTTTGTGAATCAAATTTGCCATGGAAGAATAGTAAAGATAGTTGAGTGAAAGTCCCTTATTGTAGCAAGCTGCGATATCAAGACTCGATTATGGCTATTTTTTTTTTTTTTTTAACTACGGGCATATAGGCCAATATAAGTGGTTTTTATTGTTTAATTTTGAATATTTGTAATTATTTAATGTTTTTTATTACATTTTTCATCTTTCTTGCAATTTCCAAACTTTTTGTATATTTTTTCATGTGTCACGCACTCATTACAAATGATATTTGATCAATTAACATAGGTACCAACGATTGACTTGAAAAGTTACAATTAGGTACAAAACTTAGCAATTTAAAAATTAAAAGAGCAAATTGGATATTTTCAAAAGGTTTAGGTGGTATCCATACTATTATCCCATTTAAAATCTCATATTGTACATATGAATTCAAATCTCACATGCGCAAGCCGTAATTTTCACAATTATTTTTGTTTAGATTTTTTTTTATAAAGTAATTTTGAAAACAAGAAGGATTTTACCTCTCATTCATATTCATATAATTGAATCTAAAGGTTAATGTCACGAATGGTATTTGAACTTTAACATGCAGTTAAATACCTGAACTTTGAAATTGATCAATTAATAACTAAACTTTAAAACAAATTAATTTAGTATTTGAAAGAATGAGAGCTTCTATGGTCCCATCGACGGAACCATCCCATCAATGAAACCATTAAAATAAATATAGTAAATGAAATATTCACAATTTTAGGGATTCGATTACGGTTAAGTATGATGTGGTTCGTTGGATGTTGATGGGACTGGTCTTATCAAAATTAATAACTGAACTATAGAATTTTCCTTGAAAGAACTTTTTATGTATGCCAATAATATATCTGAAAAGTTCTTTTAGGTTTTAGGTACTAAATTGATAAATTTCAAAGTTTTGCTGATCCTAAATTGATCAATTTTAAATTATAGGCATTAAATTGTTCAATTTTAAAGTTCAGTTATTAAATTGATTAATTTTAAAGTTTAGATAACTAATTATATATTTTATTGTCGTTTAATTACCATGTATGATATTATCCGTTAAATTTGATTGACACTTATCTACCACTCATTAAAAACATGCTTAATTATAATCATGCTTTTTGATAGCAAATGTGTCATTCTTCCATGCTTGCATGTTAAGGCATTCTTTTTTCTTTTTTCTTTTTTTTGTCCTTTTCTTTTCTATCTTTGTAATAAGCATTTGTCTTCTTTATCGATTGATTTTCTTTCATATTAAAATGCAGAATTTTTGAGCGACCACCATAAGCAATGCTTCAGCGCTCAAACTGGTGATGGAAAATGAGGAAAAGTTTGATATTTGTTGATATTGATACGTTGACATTGGAAACACAAATATCCTATTATTATTAAATTAACTTTTTGAGAGACTAAGGAAGGTGTTGGCTACCATTCGTAAGTTCTGCCGTTTGAATAATATTTTATTATTAAATAAAAACACAAATATCCTATTATTATTAAATTAACTTACATAATAATTTACTATTTTATCTCAAATATTACTTCAAATGGTCGATAAATGTGTTGCTGCTTCTCAAAATGGATAATGTAAATTGCTGCTTGAAGATACTAGGTAAGAAGTTAAATATTTTCAGTATAAAAAAATAGAGACTTATTATTCGATAAAACTTGTAGCTAACTGGCAGAAGTACTCACTCAAGCTGTGTGGCGACACTCGTTGCTTTTCGCGGGTCAACTTTAAAGTTGGTCAAAGTAGATCCAACTTAGAGCAAAATATAAGAGGCGAGTTTATTAAGTGAATTTACCTCTTTAGCCTTATGAAGATGATTTTAGGGCTTTATAAGGCGAGACAAGTGGCCCCAAAATGGGAAATTTACCCATGGTTATAGTTGGGTCTTAAAAATATCGGGGACCTTCGCAATGAACTAAAAAAATTTGCTTTGTTATTTAAAATTTGCACAAATATTTGAGTAAATCTATAGAAAAATAAATATACAATAACAAAAAATTGATCTAAAAATAATAACTACAAAATGAGACGACAAGCCGTCCAAGTATCTTAAATGAAGAACTTTTAGATAAAGTAAAAAGAGGTTTTAAAGGGAAGAGGTCTTCAGGCGTTAGCTGTCTTAAGAAATTAACGTATAAATGTATTATATTTTAACAAAAATAGTCCTAAGTATTTATTCTTTTGATACGTTGCTGAAGAATCAAGAATGATGAATGAAACAAGGCGATTAAGAAGAGACTTTCCGCGCTCTTGTAATCGATCCTGATGCAGTTTCTCCAGATTCTTTGAGGGGCCATCTTGAACAATGTGACTATGATGGTATGTCCTTTTATTTTCTTTTTTCTTTTTGTAAATTTTTCTCTTGTATCGCTTTTTATTCTGCTACTTTTTTTTTTTTTAATGTGAGAACGAATTAAATTGTGAATATTAGCTAGATAAGTAACAAATAAATAATCGTTAGTAGTTAGTTGCGTTTTTTATTGGAAATATAACAACACAACTAAAAGTGAGATGTGTCAATATTTAGTTGTAAAACTAGATAGGATAAAAGAAACTATATAGTACTGAATAAGAAATACTGAACAATATGATTCACTTGTGTTATATTTAGTATATAGTATTCAATATGGATGTTTGTGTTGTTAATCGGTTAGTTACACAAATATTGCACATAAACATTATAATAGGCTTTGATAAAGTCATGTTTTACATATTTTTCATTGAACAATTGATACTAAATTATTATTGATTTTATAAAACTCTTAAGGAAATGGTACTTAAGTATAATTATTGTGATATTTTAGATCTTAAAGGATTTATCATACAAATACAAGCAATTCATAGGAGATTTGTGCTAATTTGGAGAAGTTGAAGAAGTAGGCCGGCCATTATAGAACAAAGGTTGCTGGCCTTCATCAGATAAGAATCAACGCTAACCAAATTAAAAGAACACAATCGGCTTTCAATGTGAAGCATTCCAACCGGCCTCCAAATTTTCAACGTACGCCAGCACTTGAGTGGATTTATGCCGCCGGCCTTGTATGTCCATAGATTCAAAATTCTTAACACCGGCTTCAACACTGCCAGCATAGAGAATAAATCAAGCCAACCTTTATTTTTTAGAACATACGCCGGCTGTTGGGAGACTCAAGGCTGCCGGCTATTGGGAGACTCAAGGCTGCCGGCCTTGAGTCGGCGTAAAATCATCAAAGCTCTCGGAAATCATTTTTTCATCAAACACCTACTAATTTAAAATGTAGCCCGCTAGCATACAAAGCCAACCTATGTGTCCTGCGACTTTTCATATATATTCTCTTGTTGGATCATTTGTGAAGAGAGGAGAAACCCTAGGTACGAAAAAGACTTATTTTAGCTTTGCTCCTAGATCTAGACTAAGGCCTAAATAGTAGAAAACTTTTGTTTTTTTATTTAATTAAGGATTCCACACTAAGATCAAGTGGAAAACATCATTTGAAATTGGATTCAAGATAGGAATTTCTTAACAAGATTGTTTTGTTCTTTTCTTATATTCACTTTATGAATGACGTTTAAAGCTTGTTTCTTTTGATCTTATCATTACGGTTTTAAGTTGTTGATTTGAATTATTTGGTTGATGTTTATCTGCTGTTGATTGAATCATTTGTCTGTATTCGAATTGTTGATGCTAATTCACCGATCATACAATTTGGATTGAATCTGGAGTGCATGATAGATTAGGATTGCAATTGGAAAATTCTTTTCGAATTGTTTTTGTGAATAGCTATTTTGGATTATAGATCACATAGACATATGGATTTGAATTTGATTAGGCTTTCATAAATTAAAATAGATTAGTCAATTAATCACTTTCCTAGGAATATAGAATATTGATTGGTTAACTTAAGATAATTGCTTTCTTTGGAAAAAGGAGGTTTACCTGGTGTTGAATTGATTGCAAACACTAAACCCGTTAACAATTTAGATTTGCAAGTATATTTCTAGTTATAGCATACATTTGATTGATTTTTAGATCTGTTGGCTCTTAACCTAAATCAATTTTAGGTGTTGGAAATCACTATTTCTTTGTAGATTATTCTTATGTTCAAAAATCCAAAAATATTTCTTTTTTATTTTTCCTTGTTGCAATTGGGACTAATACAGCTAAGAGCTAGTCCTCACTCCTTATGGACACAACTCAACATTCACCAAAATTTTATTACTATACACACACTGGGTACACTAGCCAGTTAATAACTGCTTGTTAAAAAAAAAGTTTTAAAAATGACATATGGAAAAAGCGTGATCAGGCTTGAGTTGTTAAGTAAATTTGGGTTGTTTGGTAAAAAGAAGATTTGTCTCATCTTGTATATGATACTATTATTTTTTCAAATTTATCAAATACTCTTGAAATATGTTATCCGGTATCAAAGTTTATGACAACAATCAAATAAAAAATTAGGATTTTTATCCAATCAAGTTTCATAAATTAACAATGCAAATCAAATGCTGCTGTATAGTATGACTATGATTTCCTTGTATATAATTCTTTTATTTACTACTAGTTTAATGGAATCTTCTTCCTTGTGGCAATTTACCAGCTGTTGAATTCATTTAATTTGTTCATGCATGGAAAGAACTATTTTTCAATCTTGCCTTTAAAAGACATCCAAATTGTTGTTGTCACACCCCAGAGGGTATCCTAAACGTGGTAGTCTGCCACATATAATATTAAAGCTAATGAATGACAATCCGTAGTCACGCAGGAGCTTCGATATCATATGCAAGGCGTGCTTCCAAGATAGTAGGAGACTCACAGGGATATTACGTTTAAATAGATAACAAAAGCAAGCATGAACTTAAATAGATGAACATAAGATCTTCATTTGAAAATAAGTTCGTACATCATCTTAGGGGCATTCCCCCACCTTAAAGTCTTTGATCAACTATACTAATAACAAAATAAACATAACTACCACATAAGTCTACTATAGAGATTTTTCCTAAAAGTCTATGTTCAAAACTAAAAAAAAAAAAAAAAAAATACATAAACTTCTTCTAAAAACTCCTAGTAGCATAAGCTCATACTTGGCACACTGGGCTCTTCGGGGCCAACCATAGATAATCATACTGTAATAGAAAACTACACGGGTATAAGCAAATCTAGCTTAGTGAGATAATTCCTAACTATATAACATTTCCATATGACAACCAAGTTATTTAATTCAAGCATATGAAATGCACCAATCACATGATCAACCAAAATACACAAGATTAACCGGAAATCAAGTGCAGCATGGATTTAACGCCCTCCATGACAAGGGATGGGTGGTTACAGGCCTATACGACCATCAATATTTGCAGATTTGCCGGCTCCTGCTTGCTCTGTAGACTTCTTGGCTCCTACTGGCCCTTATAGACTTACCGGCTCCTATTAGCCACCACTACCACTTCCTCGTTTCCCCACACGAAGAATAGTAATGAAATAAATGTGACTCACAAGTATCATATGCATGAATAAATTTCACTTAAACATTTAATCATATAAGTTGAATTCATGTTAAAGGTGATCAACCATAATTTCATCATATCAATACAAGAGTCACACTTTTATTTGACATATCGACTTACAATATACTTAATTTTCATTCAACAATTATTTCATAACAATTGTTCATTCATCTTTTCCTAAATTTCTAGTGCCACTAATTACAAGCACAAACAAGGAAATGTAACTTAGGAAAAGAATTAACTCACTCCATATCGGTGGATCTAATCAAAATAGTCCTTCGGATAGACGATCTCGGGTCCCTCATTATCTAAACAAGATGAAATACCCAAAATGAGTCTTTCATAAAACTTCTATTCTTGAAGATTCTAAACTTTTCTTAAAATCGCGGTAAAATCGTATAAGGGGAAATTCCAACTTAAAATGGCCATAACTTGCTCATTTTAACTCGGAATTTCGCGTATAATATACCTTTTTCTACCTACTCGAAAAGATTTACACATTTCTAAGCTTATTTCCATAAAACTAGGTCGTTTGGGTTCCAAAAAGACAGCGACCAGATTTGCCACGAATTTCGCAAAAACTTGTTTTTCTTCTAGTAAATAAAGCTCATTTGAAAAGATAAATATTTCAAGTATTTTGTAAGCTTTTTGAAAGGTGTATACATATATGTAATGACTCATAACCAATGTATGAAGTAAATGAAGTTGCCTCAATTTATGAAAAGTATGGTTTTAAAAGACTTTAGACTTGAGATTTTTATTGGAATATTCGTTTTACTTTTGAAAGGATTCTTTGGGTTATTTGAGATGAATATTTCTTTTTCTAAAATTAATTTCTTGCAACTACTTTAATTTCCTAAGGAGTGGTTTTATTTTTTAAACTTAGATTCCAATAACTTCTAAGAGTAATAGAATGATATTTTTGTTCTTGTAATGATTTTAAAAGAATTTCTAACACTTGATGAAAAGCAAGTTTTTATAAAACTTTTTGTTTATTTAAGAAAAATCATTTCTAAGCATGCTCATGGGTTCTTTAAGAAATCTATTTTCTACATTTATTAAAAAGAACCTTTAGTTTTAGAAAAACACTTCCTCATTTATTTTTGTTGAGACAAGAACATTATGTTCATGCATAAATATGAATCATAAACTATAGAAATATAAAGGGACATAATAACTTGAAAGATTAAGCAAATAAGAAAGTAAATCAAGTATTGAGACCTTAGCTTCATCAAGGTACCCCGGGACTAAGAAAAGACTAGTCCCAAAAGAAAAGAAAAAGAAATTGTTTTGACTTGATGAGGACAAGTCTAAGACTAGAATGACTAGTCTTAAAAACAACTTGAAATAAATAAATTACAATGAAGTAAATAAATTGCAAGACAATGAGCTTATATGCTCTAAATAATCTATAAAGGTATATAGATATATTAGATAGTAATAAAAATAAAGGAAATATAAAGAAACATAAAGGAACATAAAGGAATTGATATTATGAATAAAAGCAAAGTATGAACCTATTGTTACTTTCTTAACCTTCATGGTTTTAGAAAACACACACTAAGCTCATACTAAGCAGATGAACATAAAGAAAACTTGGAGGAATTTTTACCTAAAAGAAGCTAAACTAGGAAGAACTTCTTGAAAGAACTCTTGAGAGATTTTGAGAGAGATTTTGGTATAGTAACTTTAGAAAAGAAGTGGTGTGAAAGAAGTGAAGATATGAGGGGGTATTTATAGGAAAATGTGGGAGATAATTTGTGTTAATTAAATAAATGAAAAACAAAACAAATTGAGGGAAATTGAGAGGGGGCCGGCGCCATTCATGCATGGGGGGAAGAGAAAGATTTTTTTTTTTTTTGTTATTTTGTTAATTAAAAGTAAAAAATGAAAGATGTGAAATTATATTGGAAATGAAAATGTGTAAGAAATAGGTGTATGGTTTGTAAGAGTAGGTTGTAAGAAAAAATAGAGATAGGTGAATAGTATAGAATAGTAGAAAATAGTGTAATGTAAAAGCAGACATGACAATTTAATGCCGGTAGTAAGAAAATATGCGTATAAAAGCGATATTTGATATTTTTAGCTACCGAAAAATTACGAAATTGATATTTTTGGAAATCTCATATTTTACGAGTCTAACGGTATATTCGGAATATGTTTCCTATTCCGAGCTCCTGGACACGTTTTTCAAGAGTCGTGTCCGATCGGGTTCAAAGGACACTTGAATTTTGAAAAACTGATATTTTTATAAAACCTATAGCTATTACGAACTATTATAGCCAACTTTTCCAACTTCGTTTTTTAGGGCTTGAGAAAACGGCAATGCCGAAGTTAAGTGGTTACGGTAAACTAGGGTTTTGGTTGACTTAAGAATCCGGTTGACTTCTGATTAGGGTATAGGTCTTTAATTCGGATCCAAAAATTCGGGGATTTATAGTTGCAGTTTATCTTTTCATTTTTCTTGTTTCAAATTAATATTATGTAGTCATATTTTCAAGAAAAACATTTGTTACACTCTATTAATCTACCTAATACTTTTACCTTTGTTTCAAAGTAATATTATAAGTTTTAGGATCAATATTTATTGTTTCCAACTTATAGTGTGTTTAAATTATATGATTTTCATCTGTATCTAATTTGCATCCATATCTTATTTGTATCTAATCTATTTGATCTGTTTATGTGTAAAAATGTTTGTTTTTTATCTGTATTTGTTTATTTTACAAATAATCTATTTTAAAATGACAAAAATAAGATGTTAAAAAGATGAACTAAATAGTCCCTTAATCTATTTTAAGTATGTCTCCGCCAATTACATGTATACACTTTATTTGATAAGAAAAGCTTCAATAATACACTTACATGAGATCGAGGAAAAATATTTAAGAGTGGAAGTTAAATGAAAAAATTTATCAGGTTTTTTTTATTAAAAAAATGTTAGACTCAAATGAAAATCTTTACTTTGTTCATGGATTTTTTTTCACAATACTCTGTTGAATTTTAAGCGATCAAAGTACACAATGCATCAACAACATTGGAACTGGTGATGGCCACTAAGGGCTATTTTAATGTGCCAGGGTTTGAGATTGGGACAAAAGCCGAACTGAATCGTGAAGAGGAAGTGTTAAGTTACCCTAAGTTGTCAGATCAGACACAATACAAGTGAAAAACGCACCGACTCCTTTTCAATGAGCTCATCGTCATCACTCGGGTGTCTAATCCAATCATTCCATTGATCTGCGAGGTGGCAAATCCACCCACGACTTCAACTTCAAAGACATCAAAGTCAAGAGACTCCTCTAAGCTTGTACTATTTCCCCCTTATCTTAGATTTAACTCGACATCGTGGTGTGGATCGTAGCTTGCAGGATGATTGAGCCTGTATGAAGCCAAGAAATTCTCCAACTGCTTTTTACCAGAATGATTGTTAATGCCCGAGCACCTTGCACTCCGTAACTTGGAAAAGTCGGTGAGGCTGAGTTGCAGCGAATCACAAGACAAAATTTCCACATAATCTAAGGACTCCAACTCAGCCAAGCCTCGAATGTTTCCAAGTTTATCACAACAAACAAGAATTTACGTGCGTAGCTTCCTTGACCTTGAAAGGTTTGGCAGACGTTCCAAGGATGGACAATGATGGATGCCCAAATGCTCAAGTCTGTAATGCGACTCTCCCGAACCTTCAATCTCCTCCAGCTTTTCATCTCCATAGATTTGCAGAATTTCCAGATTCTTCAAGTTTGACAGATCGAGAATTCTATCGGGAAGTTCACAATCATATAACTCTAAATGCAATAAGCTAGACGGGAAACGCTGAAGGTACTGAAATTTTGCATACCGTACGCTGATGTGCTTCAGCGATGGAAGTTCAGCTACCTTCTCGAGGTTAGTGATAGTATAAGGAATGTCCAAACAGAGCTTTTCAAGATTCATTGCACTTCCAATCCATTCAAAGTTCAAGTTATTACCCTCCGTCATATAAGGAGAATATAAAAAACCACAATATAGTTCTAACTTAATGATATTTGTCATCTTGAATTGGCTGCTCCAACATACTTGCATCATCTCACCATAATTTTTTATATATACATGTGTCAAACTTGTGGGAAGCTCCGGCACTCTTCCAAATCTATTACAATTAACATGTAATTCTTTTAAAAGTGTCCACTTACCAATCCAATCGATGGAACCATACAATCTCATGTTCTGCATACTTAGTTGGGTTAGATTCTTGAACTCAAAGCTGGAAGTGGTGATTCCACCCAAATCTTCGCATTCATTTAGAATCAATACTTCTAAATTTGAAGACTTCTTGAATAGCATCTCCCTCGTGTACCCACACTTGTAGAGATCTAAAACCTTCAATTGATTAGCCTACAAGATAAATGACCATCGACAAGCATGGGAAAAAAAAAAAAAATTATGTTATGTTATTAATGGAAGAGTACTAATTACTTTAATAACATAGGTGAGTTATAACTACCTTGATTTTGCTCCACTCATCCTCAACAAAATTTGAAATTTTAAGAACAACTAAATTTGTAGGTTTGAAATTGATTGGCTCGAAACGTGAGAAATGTGGCAAACCCCTCATAGTAAGCCATCTCAAATCTGGAAGAAGACCCTCAAAATCTCCCAACACTGTACAATATTTAAGTTCAAGGAACCTTAATCTACATAAGCCTATCATGTCCTCCCTTGTGATGGTTGCATTAGAGATGCTCAATGCCTCCACACATCTCTTTCCCTGCTAAAACGAGCCAACAAAACAAATTAAATTCATATTAGTGGAATTCACTCAAGATCTTATATCTCATATTTTACACTTGTCTGTGTATGGAAATATTAACCCATAATCCAATTCATTTAATAAGTGTGTTTCATATCTTACTTATGGTAAGCAAGTTAATAGACTGTCAATTATTTATTTATTTAACTATCTATTTTTTATGAAAATCTTGCTTATATAACTGTCTTTGATTAAATAAATGCTTACTTCAAAAACTATATTAAAAAGATAAAAAATTGTTCGAAAGTTAGCTTTTTTATCTTTAGGTTTACTAGATGTGGAAGTCCATAGAAAGCATAACAGCTCAACAATACAACTATTGTCCATTCGTGCAGACATCGAGTTATATAAAACTGACTTAAAACAAAAATTTACCTTATGATTAATCTATAAGACGGCACAACACTAAACAAAGCAGGTTTATATACGCATTTTAGTGTGTATTAAAATTATCGGGTAGCCTTACTAATAAGGCTCGGCATCATAAATAAAATTGAGGCTTAAAATTGCATTCTATACATTATAGTATAGCTATGCTTTTTCTTTTTCTTTTCTTTTTTTTCTTAAGATGTTAGAAATTAGAATACAGAGGAAGATAAAAAATATTAAGTGCTACTACTATTAAAACTAGAGTCAAAGATGATAATCAAATAGGCAATGGTGATAATTAGGGAGACCAAAGGTAGTAGATGTAAATTAAAAGATTTTGTCGAATGCATGGAAGTAAATAGTAGAATAGACTAGACTAAGTATTTGGTTGAATGTGAAATTATAATATAAATATTATAAATTTTCACTCTAAACTAATTTGCAAAACAAACATCTACATACTAAAGGTACCTATTTATTAAATGATTTTGGGTGTTAGACACGTTTATAAATGGTTGTAATCCTACCATCAATTGAATGAAGATTTACTTAAAATAACAATACTTACTAACTCATATTTTACTCAAATTGATAAATTAGATATTAATTTACAATACCTACTCTAACTTAGGACTTGTAAAATGAGAATTTAAAAAAAAAAAAAAACATGATGCTTAAGTTTAACAATAGTATACCTGAGACTAAGTTTTAAATTCCAATATGTCAAAAGCACATATGGCATAATTGTGTATATATACATATATATTATGTGAAAGCATTTAGAATTATGATAGAATTAACTTGAAGCCCACATCAAATATCCCTTATTTTTCCCACATCTTCAATTTTCATCAATGAGTATTTATAAACAAAAACTAAGATATAGAGTTGCTCTATCTATGCAAGATGTAATTACATTAACATTAGAAAAAGAAAATGCATTTTTTTATTTAAGCAATACACAATAAGGACTTGGACACTTAATAGGTATACACACCATAAGCTTGAATTGTTACCTTTTTCTCTTGTAAGATGTCAAGGCTTCCAATAATATGAAATCTGCTTTGGATCCCATTGTTCTTGTCACTTTCCTCTTGCACTATAGCCCTTCCAAAATCTATTAATACATCATGCATCCACAGATATTCACCATCAAAATGACCATTGTGGAAAATCACTTTAATCAAAGAACAATCTTGGAGTGCTTGTATCGCATTATTTGGAAACCAGCCACAGTCTTTCCACATATAACATGCACGCACTTTATTTAGCTCTCCATGATAACAAGCAATATCAAGAAATATTTTTTGTTGATTACTTTTTAACCCTCGGTAACTCACCATCAATCTATCTTGGATGCTCTTGTCACGGATGTTTCTTAATTCTTCCAACGTTTCCCTCCATTCTTCTTTACTTTTTCCACACAATGATGAACCAAATACCTCGATAGCTAATGGAATGACTTTAATGTAAGAAACAACTTGCTTTGAAAGGGCCTGGAATTCGTTAGGAGGGAAGTCCTTCCAAAAAGCAATTATGCTAAAAAGCTTAATTGCTCGATTATAATTCATCTCTTTCAACTCATAAGCATGGAGGTCCATATCTCGCATCAATAAATCTAAAGTCCTCTTATTCCTTGTTGTGATGATAACTCTACTTCCACTTGCAAAGCTAACATGATGTCCTACTAAATCTGCCAATTGTCTATCACTACTCATATCGTCAAAAACAATTAGAACTTTCTTATTTTCAAGTCCTTTCTTTATCTTATTTGTCCCATCATTACGATCAACAATTGAACCAGCTACAGAAGAATTGATGACATCATTACACAATTGTTGTTGCAACTCTAAAAGCCTCTCACTTTCTATATTTTCTCGAACATTCGCTAGAAAGCTACAACATCCTGGAAACTTAGAACAATGTCGATTGAATATAAGCTTAGCTAGAGTTGTCTTTCCAATACCTCCCATTCCAAAGATTCCAATAATTCGAAAGCCACTTGAGTTTAAGTCCAGAAGAGTTTCAACATGGTGCACTTCATTGTCATTGTCAATTAATTGATTAGTCACATCTTGAAGTTTGGGCGTTAGTTGATTGACAAGTTCTCGTGCAATTGATGTAATCTCCTCTACTTCACTACATGCAAACAAATCATTTCTAATTCATGCTATGCATGTCCATATCTTTTATGTGATATGATCAAAAACTTCAAATATACTGCCTACAAACATGGTTTTTTTTTTTTTTTTCAAATTGGATAAAATTTCACCATTGCCATACTGAATACTAATGTGCATATGATTGATAAAACAAATTTTAAATTTGTCTTGCATATGCACCGTAACCTCCTAAAATTAGAAATTGAGAATTTAAACCCCCTAATATTTGAAAAATATCCTTTAAAAGTTAATATTTTACTATAGTACATACAAAAATTAATAATAAAAGTACTAACAATTAAAAAAAATGGACATATATAAAATTAATTTGATTTGTATGCATCTCAAGGATTAACTAATTACTATAAGCTTAATATAATGTTAAAAAGAAAATTAATTTAATAAAAATACACACACATACCATATGAATCTACATATAATGGAATAAAGTCATTTGAAAATAGTAATTTTGTGGTGTATATTCACAAACCTATTGAGATGATACTGGTCATATATGCACCTTGAAAATGATAATATCATAGCAATTTATGAGAAAGATATGAAATGACTATAAGATTTTTTTTTAATATTACTATTTCTTTGTATCTGATAATAAACTATTATCAAGTGTTTGCATACAATATGAAACTTTCTTCTTAGATTTTTTTTTCTCCATTTTACCCCTTAATTCTCAGCATTTGTTATATGAGGAAGACAATAATGAAATCTACACCTATATAGTATAAGCCATTAAAAAGGTTAATTTTCATTAAGATTCTTTTAATTATAGAGAAAAATAGGTGTTTTAAATTAACATTTGGAAAGCACCTAGCAATCCATTTTAGTTATAAAAATATGTATGATAAATATAAATTTGTGTACTACATGCATTAGTTAAATGATGGGATAAATCACAGTTGTAGTTGAACCTTTTTACTACTTCACTCTTGTGGACTAATTCTACCTATTTTGTATAAGTTTGAGAACAATCTATGTGTCCAAGGAATAAATGATAAAGCTGAAGTGAATAAATAATGAAATTATTTTATCAATGTAAACCATCTATTTTATAGATATTTAGATAAATCAAGAATTTAGATAGAGTTTAAGTGCATAAATTAAAGAATGTTCTTAAAATAAAAAGGTCAACAATAAATCAGTATGAGTTTGAACCATTATGGTCATTTGAGAAAGAATGACAAAACTTATATCGATGTTGTAAAGAAAAATATAGGAAAAATTTTTATTACATACTCTAAATTATTTATCATATACAAATAGATTTACCAAAGTAACTTTCGAAAGTGCATCCATTTGTCTAAAGATTTAAACCTCCTAAATTGCCATCAATTATGCTTCTTTTCAACCACAATTTAAAGTAGAAGCAATTTAAGGATTACATAGAGATAATACAATCACACTTAGGTCTGCGGTTTTTTGTAATCAATCATTTAATTAAGGTTGGATTAGTTGATATAAGATATGAAAAAGAGAAGAACGTGCTTACTTTTTACTGACAATATCAAATCCTGCCTTTTCGGTTGCAATAGAGAGTGCATTTTCCCATTTGTCAACTTCATCCAACTCAATTGTGGAGCTATCACGATGTTTTTGAAGAGCACTTATGTACAATTTCGTTTTGAGTTTAACGTCATCGGGTGTCACATCATAAAATATGGGAATGATTTTACTTTTACTTCCTATCATATGGCAAAGTTCACGAAGACATGCTTTACTAGAAGCATAGGTACGGGAGAAGATCGGTATGCAAATTCTAGAGTTAGAGATAGCTCTCTTAAGGTCTTCATTGATTTCCTCTCCTTTTGTCATCTCTTTATCATCTTTATATACATTAAAACCGAGAGTTACCAAACGATCATAGAGATGAGCAGTGAAATTATTCCAAGTATCAAATCCTCTAAAACTCAAAAAGATGTGGTATTCTGTAGAATTTGTTTGTTTTGTAGATAGTGGAACATTATCCGTTAAAGATTCCTCTAACTTTCTTTTTCCCATCTTCTCAAAAATATACCCCTGCAACAATTTCCCATCATCTTAAAAATTAGAAGTGAATAACAAGGAAAAAAAAAAAGAAAAAAAAAACATAATGTGCAAGTGATTATTATATCTGCTTAGAAAATGATTAGTGAATACTACGATTGTGACAAGCATAACAGAATGATAAATGACGCTAAGTAAATTAATCGAATATGGGATTGCTTAAAATATACATTTTTTTTAATCTAATTGAAGAACAGTGAACACATGTATTTATATACCCATCAAAGAAGCTTATCTTAATTACACTTTTCTTTATATAACTATCCTAAGTTATTACTCTTCTCTAAAACATGTAAGTGTAAATTATCAAACCTCATCTAAACCTTGTAATATTATAGATGTTTATGAAAAAAAAAAAAAGAAGAAGGATATTTGACAAATTCATCTTAATGGTATTTATTGAAAAAATATGTTTTCCATGTTGAATAAGAACAATATTAATTAATTTATAGCCATATATTGATAGATATACTCTGTTATGTATTCTAAATGAATTTTCTTGTGTGGACTGAGTACATGCACCAAAGATGATAATATAGTAAGGTATAAATATTGTATACTGACATAATCTAAGTGACTATACGGTCTTGAATTCTTCTCCTTTTGTTGTTAAAGAAATCTATTTATAACTGTTTGATGTTTACATGGTTAATTTACTCTATTTAGATAAATATATACAAAAATAAGAATAAACAATCGAGTTTCTTGAAAACATCCTCAAAATATACTAAGGAGGTGTCTTCAAAATTAACATATTAAATTTAAAAGTTGAATAGAGAAAAATCTATATATTGTGTATGTGTTACTGCTTGCCAACTCTCATTATTATCATGACCACTATTTACTAAATCTACTGTGCTTGACAAAAAGCCATTCATAATGATTATATTCTTTCTCCATAGCAATGAAAGATATATGAGTTCATGTAGACATATCACACTATTATAAGTTATTTAATAAACTCATTATTATTGTCATTGAAATATAAACAATTTATTCCATATATTTTCAATAGCTTTTCAACCATTAAAAGAATATTATCAAATTGGTTTCAATAAACAACATTTCTCTATATAATCTATTAAACCCTTCCCATAAAATCCCTTTAGAACTTTAATAATCATCATATGGGAATTCTATATGTTACCAATGAACTATTTACATGTTTGGGCTACCCATTGGCATTTAGTGTTTTTTTTTTATCCCACCTTATTTCAATTCAACCATAAAAATTATTATTCAGCAAATCAAACTTGTCCATTGAGCCTTAAAATTAGCATCCAAAGAAATCCATTTATTGAACTTGTCTATTCAGCCTTATGCTGCATTGATTCTCTCTATCTCTTCCATGGCTTTTAAAAAACGAAAGATATTGGAAATAGCATGTTAGACCTTGTATATAAGGCCTAACACACTATTAGTAATACCACCACTATGCCTTAATCTCTCTTAAAGATATCAAAACCTCTCTTTATGCTCTCTCGAAATTAGTAAACCCTATTGAAATTAGGGTTTCTACTCAAGTATGTATCTTACTCTCATGGACTTTCTATCATATCCTCTAGGATTTTTTTAATATGTTACTCTATGATAATGTATCTAAGGTATGGTCGTCATTTTGTTTCTTTTTAAGCTTTTAGTATTTGATCGCATATGAGGAAAAGGTAATGACCATAAGTATTGAATCAATTTTCTAAATGTCACAAAATAAACTTTCTTTCAATAAAAATCTAAATATCTTTTTATCCTCTCTTTTCATCTATTTATAATGTTCTATAATGTTAGTCACATGTAGTTGAAATACCTACGTTTTTATGACCATATTTGTTATTACGATTGTGCTTGACTATTATCTTGAGAGAGCTGGTTATGTACATTCTTTAACTATTTTTAGATGGATTAGTTATGTCTTTTTTGAAACAAAGTATATTGGTTGGTAGTTGCCTTGGTTATAACATAACGAAAGTCATGTATGGTTACTCTCTTATTTTTCCATCAAGAATTGTTAGAAGATAGATCCATAACTAGTAAACTTTCTATTCATCAAACAAAAATATTGTAGTCCAAATCTTGACATAAACTAGTCGATTCATAATTTAATATACGGTATGGACTCGTAAAATTGTGATGAAGCCTTCGTACCATTTGCACTTTATTGCTGTAATCGAATTATGGAACTGAGTAAATTTCTATATTTGATTCTATCACACGTGATTTGAATAATTTATACTTACTAAAATGAAATTGTTCTTTCCAATTTGAGTTTGATGCTTTCTAAATTATAGTACATTTACTTTGGATGTCATAAACGTTTCCCACATGGTAACTTTTACTTTAAGTTTTATCTAGTAAGACGATTCAATTTAACAGATTAGAGATTTAGTAAAAAACAAATCATACCTTGAGAAGGAATTCCATTTCGCGTATGTAGTATAAATATTTTTTATAATTTTGATATGTATTGAAAATATAAAAAATTTTGAGAACCTATGTTTACATTTCTTATTTTAAGACCTAAGTTATGAGAAATGAGCTAGAATAAAACTTTGTGACTGCCTTTTATACATGTCAATGATAGTTGGTTCTTGAAATAGAATAGTAAAATTAAAGGTCCCGAAAATAAAAGTAAAAATATAAGAATTGTAATTTAAAAATATGTAAAAAAAAAATTTGGGTCTCTGTGTCCACACGCCCTCCCCAAACCTCATATCTAACTTTAACGGCACTTATAAGGAGAGTAATGAAATATAATTTTCAGGCGTTCTCAAAAACATCATAAATTTTGGATCCTTAGCTCAACTAGAAGTTTTCCTTTGACTCGTACATACAAAACAATGATAAGTTCACACACACATATATATTGCTAAAAAATTCATATAATTGATGGTATCTATTTTGTTCTCCTTTTTATGCCATTGAAGTTAAGGTATAGTCTATATTTTTATCTATCAAGTACAAAGCGAGGGTAACATGTTATGGTACGGTTCAATCCCATTTGTCCTCTAAACTGAAACGAATTTAAAATTATGATTTGATTATTTTTTTAAAATCAAACCTAATCATATGGTTCGGTTTGCTAATTTTTCGAATCTAAAAAAAAATAATAATATGATTCGGTATACAGTTCGAACGGTATACCAAAAAGAGAATTCGCTCCTTCCAAAATATAATAAAAATGACCTATAACATGCTATCGTGAAAATAAATATAAATATGAAATATGATTAAATATATTGTTATAAAAATAATACATAGAATTGACGCAATACATAATAAAAGAATACATTCCAATATTAATAATTATAAACAAACTCTAATCAATACAATCCTAGTACTGGAAATTAAACGCAAAGGTCCTTGACCACAACCAGTCAAAATGAGACCAAATCCAAAACATGTTAAACTAGATTGTCTACTAATCAATTATTATTATTATTTTGAGCTTTCATTTACCTATGAAGACACTCAAACTGATTTTTTTCTTTTTTCGACAATACAAATTTAACGATTATATATACAAGATATTAACTCGTATTAGATGATTTAGAATATGGTTTTCAACAATAGCAAAACATCCTAAGTAATGTTTTTGGCAAAATATACATTGACAGTCAATAATGAAAGTATGAAAGTTATATAACAATGAGTCAATAACGAAACTGGAATTCTACCAGATCTATTTCTCATGCTTTTGTATATTCTACATAACTACATTGTTATATATACACACATAAATGAAGAAATGAGACCTGGATGATGTAGTTGCTTCTATTGCTGGTGTTGGATATAATAATTAATAATAAAATAAAACAGTAATAACAAAGCAAAAAGGAAAAGAGAAAGAGTAAAAATAGTGGATGTATTTTTTTTCTTTTTTAATAAATGAAACAGTTCGGTTGGGTTTAAACCAATCGGTTGGTTCACAATTCCAAATCAAACTATGAACCGAACACCAACCATCAAACCATATCGAGAACCAAATTGGTTAAAAAAAAAAATCAAATTTTTTATTTGGTTCGATTTGATGCGGTGCAACTCACGATTAGATTGTTTTTTTTTTTTTTTCCACCCGTAGGCTTTAGATCATATAGTTTTCGTAGGGATGTAAGATCAGGTCTTATAAGATACTGAAGTCGCCCGAACCCAACATGGCAATATACCATAGAGATTAGTATATGCGTTGGTTTAAATTTAAGTACCTTAAAAATCTAGTCAAATATTGAGGAAAAAAATGATCATATGCTCAAGAACTTGGATCTGGTATTACTAACACAAGTTACCCATAATATGAAGCTAAATCATTTAGCTTTTAAGAATGATTTTTTTATACATATACATATATATTATACAATGATATGAATTTTCATAAAATGGCTCGCTTTTTTGAGGCACTTGGACTCAATATTATTGATATAAACTATCTTAACATAAATAGTCTTTGAGATATTTATTTTGTGACGAAAATATGAATTTTGATATATTTTATTTTACTTTGATTTGCTTATTGGCTGCATTTACAAACACATATTAGGGGTAAGTTTCACTGACGACACCTATACTATTTCAATTGTAACAAAAACATATCTAAAAAAAATTTTATATTAAGAAAATCCTTATACTTTTTTAAAATTTCACTAAAAGTGTTTATGGACGGAAACCATCTATTTTTTTATTAAAACGCTGATGTGGACACCGAACTCGATTAAAATATTATTTTTTGGCTCATGTTGAAAATTTCTATTATTTTTTTATTTTTTCACTTTCCTTTCTCTCTCCCATCTCTCTTTCCTCGCCTTCTTCTCTAGAATGAAGACACTATTTATGAAGCTTCAAAGCTCCATTTGTGTATTGAAATTTTTATATCCCAAAATCACAACCATACACATAATTTATCATGATGGGATACAAAAAATACCAAGATCACAAAAAAAAAAAAAAAAGAAAAAAGCTACCATTAACTAAAGTCTTTCATGGAATATGAATCAAAGTTGAGAGAAAGAGAGAGAGAGAGATAAGTGAAAGTAAAAAATAAAAATAAAAATTCTTTTAAATACATTCTGAGATTTTTTTTTTAGTTGAAGATGAAGAAGATGATGAGAAAGAGAACAAAAAGTTAAAAAAAAAAAAAGAACTTTTTTAAAAACCATGTTCTGCAATTTTTTTCCTTTTTAGTTAAAGAAGAAGAAGAAGAAGAAGAAGAAGAAGAAGAAGATGATAATTATGAAGAAGAAGAAGCAAAAGAAGAAGAGAAAGAGAGAATGGAAACTTAAAAATACAAACAAACTTTTAAAAATAAATATTTTCTGCATTTTTTTATTTAAAGAAAAAGAATGAGATGATGAAGAACGAGGAGAAAAGAAGAAGAGAGGAGAGAGAAGGAAAACTAAAAAAACTAACTTTTTGAAAAAAAAATTATTTTCCATATTTTTCTTTTCATTTAAAGAAGAAGAAAAAGATGATGGAGGAGGAGGAGAAAGAAGAAAAGCAAGAAGAAGATGAAAAGGAGGAGAGGAGAGAGGAAGAGAAACTAAAAAAAATATTTTTTGCAATTTTTTTTTTTTAAGAAGATGATGAAGAAGGAGGAGAAGGGGAAGCAGAAGAAGAAGAAGGTGAAGAAGAAGAAGAAGAAGAGAGGAGAGAGGAGAGAAAGAAAGGAGGAAAACTAAAGAAAATGAACTTTTAAAAAAAAAAAGTTTATGCATTTTTTTTTTATTTAATAGAGAAGAAAGAGGAGGAGGAAGAGCAAGAAGAAGAAGAAGTGAAGAGGAGGGAGAAGGGAAACTAATAAAAAACAACTATTAAAGAAGAGAGAGAGAGAGATAGAGAAGAGAAAAGAAAAAGAATTTTTTTAAAAAATATTTTACACAAATTTTTTTTTTTTAATTTGAAGAAGGAGAAGAGGAGGCGGAAGAAGAAGAGAGGGGGAGAAGAGAAAGAAAAAAAGTTTAAAATAAAAATAATAACAACAAAAAGTAATATTTTAATCGAGATCTGTTTACCACTTCAACAAAGAAGCAGAAAAATAGATAATTTTTGCCTAAATGTATATTAAGTGAAACTTTTAAAAAGTTTATGTACTTTTAGTGTAATTTTAAAAAATTTCAAGATTTTTCTTGGTATAAAATTTTTTTTAGATATATTTATGCTACAATCGAAAAAACATAGGCACCGTTAGTGAAACTTATCCCACGTATTAGATATCCAATTATGCTTTAAGCATAATCTTATCGGGTTTAGGTCGTGTTTCAAGACACATGAGTATATATATCGACTTTAAGATTGAGCTTTTAATATTCACCAGATTGCATTCCTTATTTTTTGTGGTTTGAAGTGAAAATCCATGTATCTAACTATACAACTGAATTTTGACCAGTAGAAAGTCGATCCATATAGTACTATTTGTTTAGTTTGAAGGGATGAAGATAGCAAATACTATTTGTTATATTTGGAATTGTAGAAATGAAACAACTTTCAACATAAACACGAATCCTCAAAAGTAGACACTGAAATTTTTTTAGAGATTTTACCAGGAACGGACGTAGGATTGCATGATTAGAGAGTCAAATTCTAATAAAGTTAATCTTAGAATTATTTATTTATATCTACTCACTATTACATCTTGTATAACTATAAGAATTTCGTGAATAATTTCACTATGATATTTTTTTAAAATTTCATAAAAAAATTTATTCAAACAATAATTAAGAATATATAGCATATTTTGTAAAAATTGTATATATGACACTTTGAAAATTAATTCTTCGAAGTTTACATACCTATAGGTTTTGCCTAAAAAAAAGAAAGATCATAGAATATATCTAGATAAGACAGTTGTTAAAGTATTCGTTTGTATTTTAATAGTATTAATTGTAGAAAAAGAATGTTAGTAAGTAAAATTATATATTTAGAATGCAAGAAGATTCCTTTGTAATATACATGGATAATGAATTATTATTGGGGGAATACTAAATTAAAAAATGGTTATTTAAAAAAATTTATTTAGTTAGATATAATCTTATGCTATTAGTTTTTGTTGAAAAATCCTATGACCTCTTGGACATAAAATTATATACTTAACCACTACATCATACTTATTTATATATCATGGCTTGCTCTTTATAATATATATAACATATATATATATTTTTAATAAAATTCAAAAAAATTTTCTGGGGTTGGGAGCCGAGCAACTCTCCCCCTATATTTCACTATGGCCATGGACAATATAGAGGAAAATAAGCAACAATTCAATCAGCAGCAGCAAGATTCAGACTGACGGATTGCAAAAAAAGTTTAGGTTACTGGAGAGCAACATTTGAGAATTCAACGATAATAATTATTGTGAAGTAGGGACAAAGCGTTTAGGAAACACATTGAGCAAAAGTCAACACAAAGCCGGTTTCATCTTTCCCACAATAAATAAAATTCAATTGCGATGGATCGTCGAATGTGAACTCTCACAGAAGTGGTTTTGGTATAGTACGTCTTGATCAATAATTAGGCGACCTAATCAATTTGGAAGGTTTAGAAAGTTTGGCAAGTTAAGCTTCAGCGGCTAGAGAAGCCATCGGGTTGCCCAAAGGACACGTTGGAATAATGTGGTCTTTGAGATAAACATAGGCATGATTCGGTTTCAAATCAGAAATCGAACCGGAACCATTATCGACGGTTTCGGGAACCGCCAGTGTCACGATTCGTAGGAAATTCTTTGGCTTAGAACTGGTGAAATTGACGATTCCACCCAAGTCCATTGAAAAAAATAGAAACAATAAAAAAATATTAAATATATAATTATTAATAGTTAAATTATTTTATATAAATAGTTAATTTATTATTTATTCATAATATTTAATATGTTATTATCAACGACACAAATAATCATAGCCTAAAATCATACATAATTAGTTTAAATAAACTTCTACTAAAAAGAAAATTCATTTTCTTAATAATGTGAGACTATTTTCTACATTGTAATTTTCTTTTTATCTTATAGAGTATTTTACAATATTATAACACTAACTATAATTGATATTGAATGTGTTTGTATATATATAAATGTGCATTCTAAATAAATTTTTTAAAATTTTGGTTAAATAATTTAATATTTTAGATCCAATAACTATTTTGAATTAAAATTTTATTTTATTAAAAATTAAATTTTTTTATTTAAAAAAAAAAGGTTTCATGGTTCCAAAACCGAAACTAAGAACCAGTGGTTTCATGGAGCCTGATTGGAACAATAAGAGACGGTTCCGATTCTAATTCCAATTCCTCAATATCAAGACTCGCAACCAGCGGTTCCAATTCTGGTTCACTTGGATTTGGTTTCGAAACCGTAAAGATATCTACTCTAAGATGAGTTCAAAGATAGTTTATAAAGCAATTTCAAGAAGCAAAAGAGGAAAACTGAAGGATTAATGATCCTGTTCAGGCCATTATATTTTTAAGAAGATTTCTTTCTTAATTAACTTATTTTTTTAACTTAGATGCTAGATATATGAATGTGAATTTAACAATAATTACATCACATATGGATTAAACAAGATTAATTACCTAACTTGGACCTTAAAACTAAAGAATACAAAAGAATACTAAATAATAAGCTTTTTAGTAATTTTAACGCATCATGTGAGTCCACAAAATTTTTGGCTCATGATGATAGTAAATATGCAATCCAAAGCAACTAATATATATTTACCTCTTTTAGATCCGTGAAAAATGGAGTTGAAGTCAATGACTAAGATCAAATGCTGCTGTTAGCGGGACCCTTTTGAGTATCAATCCTATGCTTCCTGATCAAGAAGTTATTGCTTAGGCTCTGCTTAGACAATTTGGTAAACATATATAATTTTTTTTTCTAGAAAAAATATTTAAAAAAGGCCAACACAATAAATTGTAGAGATAGAAAGTTTATTAAAAGAAGTTAGATGATGACAAACGTCGAAATAATGAGATCCACGTAATATTGCTATTTATTGGAGAAAAATGGTAATAATACCATTTGGGTTTAAGTAAATTGTATGAATACCTTCTCAAATCTTTTAAAATCGCATGAACTTTCACTTTTTGAAAAGTTAGCTCCTGGATCTCCTAACACTTAAAATTATTACTAGCAGAGGAAAGCACCTGCGTTGCATGTATGAAAAAATAAAAATATAATAAAATAGTTATTATAATATAATAAAATTAGTATTGAATTCTTCAGATTGTACAATTAAACAACCAAAATATTAATCCTTTAACATATAATATCAATATATTTTATAATAAAAATGTTTTGTATAATTTTGATTTAAATAGATTACATTTTATTATTTAAAATTCAATTGTAAGTTTTTAGAAGAAAGGGGAATGAGAAAGTAATTATGTTAAAATTGGAGTTTAGTGTAGTGGGATGTTATTATTTTGAAATAGCAGTTATTATTATGAAAAAAAAAGAGAGGAGAGAATATTAAGGAGGAAAAAATAGTACGTATAAAACAAAGCAGTTACTGCAGACTGCAGGAAAAGAATGAGTGAGAGAGAAAATGATATGAATAGAAATTACTAAAAAGACATTGGAGGTTGTAAAAAATATATTTTTAACATTAATGAAACTAAAAAAAAAAAATTAATTTAAGGGCAATTATTGAAAATGAAAAAAGACACCAAAACCATTGATCCCATTTAAATAATATAGAAGATTTAGAGTAAATTTAAAAAATATTCCTTATTTTTTTTTAAAAATCAGTACCTATACCCGAAAATCTCAAGTGGTCAAGATGTCAACTTTTTTAAAAACAGAGGCTCTGCACATTTTTAAAACATTTCAGGATGTTCTCCTTAGGTACTGTACTATAAACCACTGAGGAACATAGCTGATGTTAGATAACCAAAGTAAAGTTACGGGAAAATATGTAAAATTGCAAAATAATAATAAAAAAAAAGACAACAGATAAAATAATCAATACCAAACCATAATTTACATAGACAAAGTATAATCATCGTTTTTTCAATGAGTGGACAGCTCCAATATGTAATTAAGAAATTCGAGTTCAGTAGTCTCATCTCATGGGCAGTGAGTGATTGGTCAATCCGATTTTGAGGTGGTCGGTAAAGACTAGTTGTTGATGTTGTCTTTTCTTTTTGGTCGGTCTCTTTCTCCTCAAAAGAAGCCTATGGTTTAATACGATTTTTTTACTTAATTTTTTGCATTTTTATTATTTATGTCGGATTTTTCAGTTAATTATCTTTAATGGTATTTCTATTAAATAAATTGTTGTAAATCAATATGGTGAAACGCATTAGTGAGAAGCAACTACATAATACAAATCCGAGAAATATAAAAAATAAAAGTACAAATTGGATAAGGACAGACAAAGACATCAAGCAAATAAACTGTAACTCACCCTATCATGCACAGATCAAGTAAGGTTAATTTAAATTACCAGCGCTGGAGTTTGTCAAGGGAAAAAAAAATCATTTTCAATATGTAATATGCGAATAAATATGTAAAAGAAGCAACAAGTGAACACAAACCTCTTTTAGACTTTTTTCTTTTGGATGGAAGTGGAATTTATTAAGTAGATAAAACGGTGAGAAGTAGAGCCTTCACAATCATGACGTTACGCCTCATACCGGAAGTCATCACCGTTTAATTTCAGCATACAAACTACACAAAGATTAACAAGAATCAGTTTTCTTGTTTTCTGAGATTTGAAGTGTGAGCCACTGGAATAGCTCAACCATACCAGCAGAACATGACACAATCATTAGATTAGGGAAACTTACTCAGCTTAGGAAAGGAAGAGGCGGAGAAAGAAAGAGCATTCTGGGTACTTAGAGAATCCAGGGTTAGATGGAGGGGCCGAGTTATTGGTGGGCCTAACGTAGCAAGGGGCTTGGTAGTTTCTTCAAATTAAAACCTCAAGTTTGCAAGCCCTAATTAACATTAGAGGATAATAGAGTGGGTATGATAATTTTATTTCATTTTTAATGTGGTGGGAAGAAATTATTATTACATAACATAGCTAAGATTGAATAGTTTTACATGCTATACTAACACCCTCCATAAATAATACAAATAGATAAGATTAAATTTTGATGCCATGATATACTTTTAACATGATTAGTGTCATCCCCTAAATAGGATTTAGAGTGCTAATAATTTCACCACATATAACATTTAAGCATTATGTACAAAGATTATCAGTAACTAAGCACGTTTCTAACTAATTTTAGATTTAAGAAATCGTTATCTAAGTTGTCTAAATGATAATATCTAATTTTAAATTCATTCAAAATATTTCCTCATCATTGCATAGGAATCTTGACAATACATATATCAAACTTTCAGAAAATACAAAATAATAACTAGCGCATCTAAATTTCGATCTCATCTATTTTCTTATCGCCTACCCATACTCTATATAATCAATTAATCCATGTAAGAATCATCATCCTCACTAGAAAAATAATGGAATGAGACCGAAGTCTGATAGACAGTAATACAAGCACACATGATATGTCACACACACTTATTCTAATGTAAAATGAAGCAATCAACGATTCAAATCTTTAATTTAAGTGTAGCAAAATAGTAGGAAAGTACTCACACTCTAGCAATAGACTAATAGGTAATTTGTAAAATCTACTCATATATATTAAAGTTTATTAGTGATTATATATGCCATGAGGTGATGATTTAATACTATTGAAGTCTCATTGTATTTGGTTAGTTTAGACTAGAGGTCTTTATCTATAGTCTAAGCATCTGGTTGTTTCATCTTATTTTGTAGTTTTAAAATTTTATTTTTATTGTTTTTAAACAAATGTTTATAAAAAAAAAATAGATACTGATAAAAAATAAACATTTTTACTTATAAATTTATTAAATAAATTAGATAAAAATAAGATATAGATAAGATACTAATTCACATCGTATATAGATACATATCAGATACAAATGAAAATCACACAATATATATCATATGGGCAACAAAATTTGCAAGGATTTTGTTTCGTCTGTCACATAATTTTCAAATATGCTAATATCATGATTTGTCATGGGGATTAGAAAAGTGGATGCTCAAATTTAAGTCTAATAGACTCAATCCCTTTTTTTTTTTAACTATTTTTTAAAGTCTTTATATGTATTGCTCACATATAAGAAAAACAGATCATACGTGTACATTTGGATCCCAACATCAAGCTAATGAGCAAAATATGATGACATAAATATGCTCATATATGCCCATTTGAAAGCAATTCCATGACTAATAACAAGTGAATTGAATTTCTTAAGTACAGGACGAAAGCTAAATAAATGAATCAAACGGGTTGTGTTGTGTTTAAAGGTATCAGATCTTGAAAATTATGTTCACCATTTCCTATCATGTTATCAATTAACAAAAGGACTATTTTCTAGTTAAGGTGCACCAATACCAATTACTAATCCCAGAAAAGGGGGGGGGGGGGGGGGGGGGGGGGGGTGGGGTGGGGAGGGGGGAACAATTATTAACTGTGTTGTGTTTAAGTGGAGTTACTCGAAATAATTTTCAGTTTAGACATTTATAAAAATTAATTACTTATTTAAGGTCAATATAAAGGTCTGTTTGTTTTGGCCTTTTTCGGACAGATACAGACACTTTTTCAAACTTTTTGCTAACAAATTATTTATTAAGAAATAGATATAGATAAAAAAAAAAAATTGACAGTTCTCATCAAAAGATCAAATAGAATAAATATAGATAAAATTTAGATACAAATAGGATATATTTACATATATCATTTTAAAAAAGATACGGATACAGATGAAAAACAGATAATCCAAACAGACCAATATAATTATCAATATACTACTCCTAAATCGCGACTTAAAAACATGATATACAAAAGCTACAATACCATACCTATATATCAAAAGGAAGAAACGATATTCATGTTATTTTCATACGTATATCGCGTTTGGTAGTCATGATATACATGCTATATCGCGATTTCTTTACGCGATATACGCGTATCATCTTTTACAAACACGATATAGTGATGGTAGTAAAACATCATATCGCGTGTGTATATCGCGATTTGCATATTAAAAAACTTGTTCCGTTTATCAAACGCGATTTTAGTGTGGTATATTGATAATTAATTTCATTGAATGTGTATATTGATAATATTTTTCCACAGAAACCATAGACATGTGTTGAACCCGGAGTTACTCGCTATATAACTCTACACTGAGACAACACAAACATGACCCACCAACAATCAACATCGAATACCACCTCCAATCAAAAGTGACCTCAAGATAAAAAGAGGAGCATCACATTAGCAGTATTTTCAGGATTTGTTTTTTAATACTTTATCCGTCGAATGGAAGACATCCAAACAATTTTCCTTCCACGTGCCTTTCTTTGTGAGTTTTCATCTAATTAATAACAATCATAAAGTGACAGACAAAATGTTAGATTGGCAGTACCTCAGGAATCAATTTTTTTAATGTTTTGCGTGTGTATCGATGTGGAAGCTCTAGAAGTGGAGTGAAGCAGCACATTCCGAAGTGAAGCAGCACATTCACCATTTCGGAAATAGTAATGTTTATGGTAGAAGAATGAACCTTTTCTTGTGCATTAACCTTACTATGAGTCTATATCCGGCCTTATTAAAGCATAAGACTTAACACATCCAATAAAAGAAACAAACTGGACCATCCCGAATGACATGGTCAGCCGGCACATTCAACAACCATTGCCACGGGTAATCGCAAACTTTTGGACGTGCCCACATCACCTGAATTTCTAATCTTTGACCTAACTGTAGATTTCACGACCTTCAATGTGTATTGTATCACAGAAGAATTGCTCTCACACCCCCATCCCACTCATCCTTCACAAACAGTACCTTTTTGCACCAGGCTGGTGCCCCTCTTACTCTACAATGTGCTTCATTCCAGCACTTTATATGTTAAACGGAAGACATACCAACAATTTTCCTTTTCGACTCTGTACTCAACAACAGCAACCACCCACTAAAGCCTTAGTCCTACTCCTTTGTGTGAGTTAAATTTGAATTTCTTTCCATTTCTCAATTTAATCATTTAATCCCATCAATGACTATGAATGAGGCCAAATTTATTTAAATTTGGTTGACAAAAATATATTAACTATGAACTATTATGTATTACACATTTTATAACCTTATCATGTAGTGGTATCTCTACCATTCTTTTTAAGAAAATGGACTAAATATTATTATGTTATGAGTCCAAATTTATATTTTTTGAAAAATTATCATATCTAAAATTAAATTTGTTTTTTCAACTTTTAAAATTTTATAAAAAAATTGGATACGGTCGTACATGGTCCATGGATAGCCAATTCTAAATGCTAGCATCGATCTATAACCCCATTGGTCTAGTTTTAGGGCCAATAGTTTAAGACTCATGAATTAATGGGTTGAGGCTTTTTCTGAGTAGAGTGGGACTTATTGGCAATTCTAGGCATGAACAATGTTGTCAGAGCCAGGCCGGGTTTGACTTGGACCTACCAAGAGGTCAAGCATCGAGAGATCAAACCGAGTTCTATTGAGGTCGAACCGCGGTCAATAGAATAAAACTATAATTCATATTTTAATTTCAAAAATAAGTCAAAATAAATCAAAACTTAAATATATAGTCTATATAAAATATAAAATAAAATGGAGCATCTACCAGTACTTATATAAATTAACATAGGGGATTATGTAAATTATATAAATTCATAAGTTGATATTATTTTCTTGGTCAAAGACTTAAAAGTGGTGTAATTCGACTAGGCCGATGCTTGCTTATATACTTAACCCATGCATGTACGGAACAAAGTAGAATCTTTATAGTTCTAGCATCAAAATGTTGTCAATTTAAATTTTAAAGTAGGTGAGACAATATATTTCTCAAGCATTCGCTTAACTCATCCCCTTAAATAAAAAAAAAAAAAAAGAATCCAAAGTCCATCAACAACAAGCAAACCACCTAAATGAGAGAAAAGTCCTAAAATCTTATAAGACAAAACATAAAGTAAACAAAATTAATAATTAAAAAAAACCAAAAATAAGAAAAGGGAAACCCAAATAACAAGGTCTTACTTTCATGCTTTTCCACCACTTTAATCACCACTCTCTCTCTCTCTCTCTCACATTCCTTTCTCATTTTCCCAAATTATTTCCAAACAACCAAACACACGCTGTCACTCTCTCTCTCCACTCTAGAGTTAAGATCATACACTTCCATTTCCATTGTAAAACCCCATAAACCTCCACACAAATATGGTTGGACAAACCTAGCTTCATGTATAGTAGCCACAATCTTCCTCCTCTTCGTAATCATAGTAATCTTGATTGTCTTCTTCACCGACTTCAAACCCCATGACCTTTCTATATCATTCAAATCCCTTTAATTACATGCACAACTTAAGCTTATTAAGTTTTGTGTTTGTACATTAGCTCCTTGTTAAATATTTAGATATTATCAACAAGGATGTGCTTTAAATAGCAAATCCTATATAGCAAATTTTCATTTAAATTTTTTTATAGAAGTGATTGTTGTCAATTTAAAGTTAATAGATATGCAGAAATCCTTGTAACAATAAACTATAATTAATAATTTGGTATATGATTTACCAATTCACATATCAAATTATACTAAATTGTTTACGTTAGAAATATCCTTGCACACTTTTATGTAAAACAAACTCATTTAACCTTGTTTTATAAGTTAGCAGTTGTTGTCTAAAAGAGCATGAGTTCATGCTTCATATAAATCCAAGTGATCCTAACGCAAGAAAGTGCACATATGACGGTGTGGGTAAACTTGGATGTGAGCGGATCTAACTTATGAACTGGCAAGACCCCGATACCAAAGGAGTTGAAATCAGGACATGCCAAATGATCAAATGTCTAGAAAATTTTCATGACTTTCTAGGTTCTGTTCAAATTGGTGGCCTGGACTACGGGATCCATTGGGTACTCCTAAAATAGGGGAAAAAAAGGGAAAAAACGAAACTTAAATGAAAAATAATATAAGTAAATAGCAGCAAATATTTAAACTTTAAACTGTTTACTTCCATATGGTAGAAATTTATTATCTATTTTTTGGCATTTAATGTGTATTTTGTAGTCACATATCACAATAATTAAATGAATGTATTTATAAATAAATACACATCCTAAACAATATTTAAGGAAATGGACCAAAACTTTTATGCTCCTAATCCTATTTTTTATTTTTAATTTAAATTTATCTTATTTAAAATTCAATTTATTTTTATTAATTTTATTTTAAAAAATGGATAAGGCAGTTCATGAGTTTACGAATGGTCAAATTTTAAAACCTAGTGCTAACCTGTGACCCCATATGCTTGTTTTTGTGATTCAATAGTTTAGGACTTATGAATCACACACCTGGGCTAATTATAGGTTGGGTTAGACCCGTGTCGAGCTCTTGGTGTAAGCATACATGAACTAATGCCATGCATAAACCAAGAGGATGATGTGAAAAGATAGTGCATAATTTTTGTTTATTAAGAAGAAATAAAACGGTAGGTATGCAATTAATATTAAACATTAGAGCCGTTTATTAAGTGAAACTGAGCCATAAAATGTGATTTTTTCTATGTTAATTTAAGAGGGTTTAAAAGTTTCTTTGTTCCATTCAGGGGATGTACAATCCAAATATTCCTAGCATACCCTAAAGTTTATAGGTTTTCCATGAAATCAAAGTTACAGTTTAGTAGTAAAGAAATTTGTTAAGAAAATAGTGCAAGTACTTAAAAAGGTGAAGGAATTTCTTCAGTGGTACAATGCAAAGTTCAAAATAGAGGGCTTGCATAGGTGTGAAGAGCTATTTTCTAATGGTGATGAAGTAATGATATACTTAAAGCCATCATATCACGTGTGCACCCGTAACATGAGAGTCGTCTTGTATGCCAGAGTGTACAAGACTCTATTTATTTATAAAAGTTTATTATACAAATGATATAATATATTACAGTATTTCAACTATGGAATCTGATTTTCCAATTTCCACCAAGATCGCAGAGAATCGGTATCCCCCACCAAATAGTAAAATTAGGTTTCAAACTACAACTTACAAATTTCAATAATATAAAATTTACATTCTAAGTTTACAATATCCTATATTTCTATCTTCAATAGAGTTTGTTGGACGAGCTCTCTTTACACATCCCTAGCTCAATCCCAGCTAGTAATAATCCTGCACAAAAACTGTAGGGGGGTGAGCGAACCACGGGCTCAGTGAGTTCATTACTCACTACTACCGATCACGCAAGTTATCAAACATTAATTATACACTCATGCAAATCTATCTACACACAATATGAATGCATACGTGATGAATGCAAGCAACACATCTATGGGGGTCCGAAACCATAGACGATGTAGATTTACCTGTCTACACTTCAGTTGTCTCCCATACTTACCCGCATGGAACACCTCGCCTTACCCATACGAGGCTGCCTGGTGGTAGCGTCCATCCAGACTCACCCAATGCTTAACCACCATTGGTAACAACAAATATTCCCCAATGTGTTCACGTGATTTACGCTGGTTAATATTTAAATATATATAATGCCAATTTAATGGCCATTCTTATAATCCATCACCAATCTATGGTGAATCGCACAAGTAGACCCCGACTCGGGTAACATCTACTGCTAATACGAACCATCACCTATTAAAGGTGAATCCGACGGATAGACCCCAACTCAGGTAACATCTGTCGCCACGTGACCAGTGAACCTAAATTCAAGCAACATCCACTGTCACAACAATACTCAGAAATGTCCCATGTTTATCTCATAAACTCTTTTAGCACAAATTCTTCCTTTTTAAAGGATATAAAAACAACCTGGAATATTCCATGTCGGATTTCTTCAAAATACATTTCGAAATACTTTTGATTTCAAAATTGGGACATTTCTTACAAGGGGATCAAGCACATGCGACGAGTATATCCAATTAGTTTAGTCGAATAATTATCTTTATCCATTTATGCAGGTGATCATGCGGATGATAACACTCACATCAATCAGTCATTCCACATACAAGCAATACAATCAACATAACAGCAAACAGTAGCAATCACAAGCAAATAGTTGATCATCAGAATTCCCTCACCTGTAGTCCTCACTAAATTGCTGTATAAGCTACTGGAAGTCCGAGAATGGATCTATTTTCCTATGAAAGGACATAACAGAGATTTATTATTGAATTATTTCTGTAAGAGAAGTCTTCCTATAATTTAAAGGTGGTGATCTCTATCGTCGGATATTAGACTAAATCCGTCATATTAACTACTGTATCGTTAAATAATTTAATTGAATTCTTATAGGTGCCTAACTATTCCGTATCGGTATTTGGTATAGTTTTTATTAATTGCTATCTATATTTTTATTTAATGGGTTTGTCTTTTCTTAAGTTCTACTGCTTTTAATAGAAGATTTTTATTTATTAATCCTTTGCCCGTCAACCTTATCTGTTTCTCAAATTGATATTTTTATTTATTTAAGGGTATGTTTTAGTATCTATATCTTTCAAAAGTTATAAAAATGGTATGTAGATATATCAAATTTATTATACTTCAGTTTCTTTCTTATTGCAAAACAGGCTAAGTTTAATACTATAATATTATTAGTAATATTGGTTTTGAAACTTAATAATCATATAGTAGTAATACAAGTATAATAATAGCAACTATCTTCATGTTATTGGTAAATAAAAACATTAGTGACAAAAATAATAATAGAATTATTGTTAATATAAATATAATGACCTTAATGTAAAAATAACAGTTTTGATAATTCTAATGGAAATATCAATAATACGGAATACTATAAACAGTAGTAATAATAATGATAATAATCATAACTATATTGATAGAAATAACAATAGCATTTATGTTGGTTGAAAACTGAATGAACTTCTATTTATGATTTCTTATTTGTTTTAAATCCGATTTCATTGTATAAATAGTTGATTGATAGTACTCTTCGAATAATTTTTAGTAGTAGAATTATTTTTGAGAAAAGAGACTTGTGCGAATTCTAACAATTGTAGTCAAAGCTTGTTTTGATCATATCTAACTTATTTCTAATCCGTTTTTGACGAATAAATAGTCATTTTCATAGTATTTTCCGAGCACAATCCATTGGTGGTGTTATTTTTGGCTTAAAACAAACACATCAATACAGTTTATTCACTCTTTCCAATGAGTTTCGTGAGTTATTTAAAGTTTATTTAGTTTTGTTGTAGTTCAAGTATGATTTTGGTTTTTCCTTTATTGGATTTGAATTTCTATACCTAAAAATCTTCAAGTTCATATGTTTATATCCTAAATAGTCTAGATAGCATAAATATATTATTAGACTAATCTTGATAAATTTGTAAGACAGATTCCTATAAATCAACAAAATGAATATTTAAACTTAATGTAATTCTTACCTTGATTGGATAGTAGGATGAACTTAGCTCTTCATTCTTGATGAAATTATTGATCTAAGAGAAAGGTTAGAAAGATGAGTAACTAATGAAAACAAATCTAACTAAACTAACATATATATATATATTTATTTGATTCTCTTACCTTGTTGAGCTTGGGTCTAATTTGAATCTATGGTAACCCAAGACCATCTAGCTTGGTCTTTGATGTTGTTTAGGTTAGTTAAATTGAGTTTCGATTGTGGTTGATAAGTTTTGAAGCTTAGATAATGCTATAGGATAAAAACAAGGGATACTCTTTATTTTTGGAGTGTGTAGACAAGGTTGATAAAGTGAGCATTGAAGTGGAATGTGGTAAATTCGTAGTGGTTGTTTTGAGAGAGATTTTAGATTGTGTTTGGGGAGATTTTGAGTTGGTTTTGTAGCCAACTTATGCCTATATATGTATACAAATGTTAGACTAAGATTTAGGCACATGGGAGGGTCTTTTGGACTTTGTAAACTTTGCAATTTCAGCTGGAAAATTCGGGTGGAAATAGGGCTGTTTGGTGATGATTTTTTACTTTATTTTGACAGATTTGTGGTTGATTTTTGAGGACATTAATTGTATTTGTTTGGTAGTTAATTAAGGTCATTTATGAGTGTAATTTGGAAGCTCAAGTTACAAGAAAAATTGGATCAAAATCGTGTAAAAATAGAGGCAAATTCCAAGTTCTCTACTGCAGTATTTTTGGTGGATTTCCTCCTGCTGCAGCTGTTGGTTTGGACTTTTCTAAGCAGATTTGGAGTTGAAATTCTTAGCATTGAATGTAGATCATATGTGGAGTGTTGTGGTTGGTTTGGATGTTATTTTTGTGTTAGAAACTTAGCTCAAATGTGGACATTTTTCTTGTTGTTTTCCTCTTTTTGCAGCTTCTGTTTTGGTGAATTTCAAAGCCATTTGGTGTTGATTTGGTTGTTTATTTGAGTTAAACTTCTTATTATTTAATGTTGATATGATATGGATTTTCTAATTGGATTTTATGTCATTTTCAGTTGGACTTTTAGAGCTTTAAAGGATCAAATTAGAATATAGGTTGTAGCCAAATTTTCTAATTTGTACCGTGGTCTTCTTGTTTTCAACCGAGACTCCTCTGTTCTAGCATGGAATTTGTCGATTTGCTGGTCAATAAAAATGTGTGGACCACAGCCGTTATTTCCACTGCATCGTGATGTAGTGCTGTTCCCATGAAATTTGTGGACATGAATTCCTCTATTTAGTGGTTTGTCAGTGTGGAAATTCTTCTGTTCGTGCGTGGCTCTGTTCCGTGAAGGATGTGTGGTGGTGTGTGCGTGATGTGCTGCTGGGTGCGTGGAGAAGGAGCCTGTTGCGCAGAGAAGACGCTGATTCTGTCTGTGCTGCTCATCATTTATATCTTCAGCGTGTGGACCCTGCTCGGCTTCTGCTGCTTCCAGCGTGATCAACTCTGTTCAAGCGTGCGTGATCCAGCAGCATTGCTCGTGTGCTGTGCGCGGGAGAGGATTTTGCTCGGTGCTTGTGCTGCTTTCTGGTGCGTTGGAATTTCTTTGTCGCGGTCATCCTTTGCAGCGCGTGGATTGTCTTCTGTATTTTTACATGCTGAACGTGGAAGATGGTCTGCGCGTTGGAAAAATTTTTTTTCATCGATTCTTCTTTCTTTCCAGCCGAGCATGGAAGATGGCTGATGCGTGGACTTCATCCGCGCGTGAAGAGAGGATTTTGTCAGCTGAGAATTCATTTTGCCGCACCATCCTCTGTTTCATGCGCGAAACAATGCAATGCAATTCCAATATTTATTCTGTTTTTCATTTCGTTCATTTTTCATTTTTTTTATTTGTTTATTAGTTGATTAATAGTAATTAACTAAAATACTTTTACTAATGTTAAATTATAAACATATATCTATAACCGTTACGTTTACGTTTTATCGAGATAAAATTATCTAAGTTACTATAAAACTCTAGATTATTTATTTATTCAAATTTTTAGTTTAAAGTGTACACGATTAATTATTTTTAGTATTTTAATCTCGCATGATTAGATTTTTCACGTTCAATAAATTAAATTAGGAACCAAGACTTAATAAATTCGGAATTTTCTAACAAGTATAACAACGGGTTTGAAATTTTCTTTTTAGATCTAGATTAATATTATTGATCAGTATTAGTGTATATTATGTATTTATAATTCTAATAATTCATCTTTAGGTCATTGTTCTATACTGATATGCTCTATTATTAAGCTATATCTTGTCGATTTGGAATTTTTAGAGCTACCTCTAATTATATCGTGAATTATCAGTTCAAGGTACGAAATCTTGTTTTTAGTATCTATTAAGGTCAAGGAAAATTTTTATTCTGGTTTTTCAAGCTACGAATGAGTTTACTAAATCTCATAGGTCTATTTTAAGATTTTGTTGAATCATATATTTTTGAATTAGTTTCACATTTACCAATTTTGTTCATTTGCTAGTTATGAAATTTATTAAAGGTTACTTTGACAATTCAAGATTTTAATTTCTAAATCTCTAAGTCTTTTGATTGGAATATTAGTGTAATTTAAATATTTAAAATCTAGATTCTTAGGTATCAATCTATTTTTGACCTTGTCGTATCCTTTATAATTCTAGTAATTTATCTTTAGTCTAAATTTTTATAACTTGTAGGTTCTAAAAATTAATTGTCTGTTATTATAATTTAAAATTACAGTTAACTATGATTTATTTATCGACTATTGATCACTTTACTAAACGTTATGTTCACTGTATAGGAGTTATTTATACTAATTTGTTAATAACAACATAATTTATTTAGGCTACTTAATAGTGCTAACATATTAAAGATAGTTTGAACACTATTAGTTCATTATTTAACAAGTATAAAGGTTCATTTCCTAAGTACTGAACTTAAGGAAAAAGGATTCAGTAATTTATATTAACGATTAGTTTATCTCCGTTTTAAATTATCTGAGGTTATAGAAGTTCAGTTTTGTATTTTAAAATATTTTTATTGGTAACGATTCTTAATCTTTCTAACTATAATCAAATTCATTCTTTGACATTTTTTTTAAATCGAGAAAAATTTGGAGTGATTTTTACTACTTGTTTAAATATTCTAAATAATAAAATATGAAATTTTTAGTATTTGCTAAAATCATGTTATGTAAAATTTGGGGGATTACAACTTTAACTTATTTGTAGACATACATTACAATAATCAAAACATGAGCTTTTTACAAACTATCTATTATTATTAACTTATTGTAAAATGATTTAGTTTAGTTCGGTGTTGCGAATTGAACCATAAGCTTTTTACTCTTCGAAACAAACTGCAAATCAAACATTTTGGAAAAAAAAAACAAACAAAATTTCTCTTAAGTTTGCAGTTTGATTTTTTTTTTATTTGCATAACCTTACTTTAAGGGTGGCTTTGACTTAATCAATTTATTAGGAGATTTATCCCTCTCCTAAAAAAATTCTTCTCATTTTAAAGATTCTCCATTGGATACACTTTGCATTTAGCACTAGCATAATACAATATACACTATAGTCTTAATTTCTATTTAGTGGCCCTGATGGAAGGCCCAATACTCATAAGCAACCCAGTGAGATATGTTTCAACAATATTAATACATAGTGTGAATTAATGAATGATGTAGAAGTATAAAAAAAAATTCTAATATGTAAGCAATTTTTTACAAACTATCTTTTATTATTATCTTTCCTTGAATAATATTGATACATGTTATTTAACCAGACACATAACTTGCTACTAGTAATGAATTTTCTACCTTGATTAACGGTATCTGAATTGAATTCTAACAAATGGATTGCTTTGCAAGTTGCAACATGGCAAGTCAAATACATAGCGAGCTGTTTTCTTGTAGGTCAGATGACTTCTCTCTTGTATTTTTGCAATCTCTCTTTGCTTTTTGCAATCATCAACTGCATCACTTTCATAGTTTTATGTTTTAACTTGAATTGAGACAATAAACAAAGTGGGAGGCCTATTATATCGAATTGGACGTGATATAAAACTACCAAAATAAGGAAGTCAAGTCATACACGTACACGTTGAGAAACTTTTGCAATTAGCTAGCATACAAGTTATAAAGATATGAAAATGTAAATTGTACACACTTGGTTCTACACTAATGTTATGAACATGGAAAATTGGAAAACTCCACAATGTTGATTTTGCAAGAACAAGAAACGACATCCTTTCTCCAATCCAACATCGTGAAGGCCATGTATGACTGTTTGAAGCTTGTGCTTGTTTTTTGTTATAGCATGCATGGATTTAAAAGTATTCTCTATCTCACACGCATATGGGATTATTATACAACTATCAAACATAAATGTAGAATAATATTATATAGAATTATAGACACCAATTAGAAGCATGCAACTTTATTATTCAAGCAGATAGTTAAAGTGGTTTAGACATAAAAAACAAATTTAAAAGTCAATAGGCTGAATTTAAGACCCATATTCCTCTCATCAAGTAATCCAAACAATAATTTAATTATTTATTCTTTTAAACCTTTCTCTTTTTTTAATCATTTTTATCAGTATTTTATCTGTATTCAATAGGTAATCTATATCTACATAAACTATTAGCTAATCTTGTAAACCCCGAGAATTATCACAATAGTACACAGTAGTAAAATAGAAAACATAAATTAGATAGTGAATTTAGAAACCGATAGAAGTCCTAGAATAGACCTATGAGTTGTGATAAACTCATTCCTAGTTGGAAAACTTGAATAAAAATTTTCTCGACTTTAATAGAAACCAAAAACGAGATTTCGTGTCTTGAACCGATAATTCAAGATATAACTAGAATAGATTTAAAATTTTAAAACCGATAAGATACAGTTTATTTATAGAGTTTATCGGTATAAAACAATAGATCATAAATACAAACAAACGCTAATACTGAACAATAATTATCAACTTAGAATTAAAAAAGAAAATTTCGAACTCGCTTTTATAACTGTTAGGGAGTTCTAAATTTATTAGGACTTGGTTCCTAATTTAATTCATCGAGTTTGAAATTTAATCACGTAAGTTAAAAAAAAAAATTTAAAAATAACTAATCGTGGGAAGTTTTAACTAAAAATTTGAAAATACAAATAAATTAAAGTTTTCTCGTAACTTAAATAATATTATCTCGATAAAACGTAAATATAACGAATATAGTTATACGCGAATAATTTATGCATATATATATATATTTTTTTTTTTCCTTCTTGTAATTATTTAATATATTATTATATATATATATATATAAAAGATGAAGGAAGTCTGGAATGTTGAATTCCAAGTGAGAATCCACGCGCTGATTTCCTCAAGCAGAATGAAGATGTGGACGTTGATCAACAGTAGAATTTCCACGCGCTCAAGAAGTTGAGGCTACCGAACAAGACAAAGCCCCTTCTCCCACGCGCACTGCTGGAGTTCACCGAACATTTGAAATCTCTCACGCGCACAACAGCTTCATTCCACGCAACTGTGGAAGCCAACCAGAGCAGCTGAAGTTCATCCCAGCACTACGAGCCAGCCTCAACGACACCACACAAAGCTCCATCAAGCGAGCATCAATTAAGCGCCTTACCAGCAGCAACTACCGAGCATCAGGAACACACACAACACACACACGCCTCCCACACACGCCAACAAGCACCTGGGACAGAACACTGAGATAAAAACAGAGAAAATGGAAACAGAGCAGCTGGCAACAGCTGACTTTTGACCCGACTTTGATCCGAAAATTGAGCTTCTAAATTCAAACAAAATTGAACCAAAAGCCACAAAACACTCCACATGTGAATAACATTAAATAAGGAGAATTTCAGCTTAGAAAAACAACCATAACCGTTCAAATTGTTGGCCCAAAAATCAAATGTTACAGCTGCAGCAGAGGAGAAATTTCCACAATATACAGCAGCACACTTCTCCAAATCCAACTCCGATTTTTGCAAATTCCTAGGATTAAATGAGCTGAATATTTTGACCAATTAAACACCAATTTAGGAGCCTTCAAATGGACGCACTTCTTATACCAAAAATTAATAAGAAAATCGGATTCCAAATTCGTCCAAAAATCAAGGTGAAAATTGTTCCAGATTGCAGTTTTCACACTTCAAACTTCAACTGAATTTGACGATTTTTATCCAATTTGAGCCCTTATTTTTACACACATAAATAGCATTAATTAGCTACCAAACAAAGATAATTAAGACCCCCAAAGATAGCCACAAGAATTTGTCAAAAACAAGTCAGATTTTGCCTCAAAACTTTGTAAATTTATAGAAAATCCCAGCTGCATTTACAAACATCTTTCAAGTCCAAAACCAACTCCAAAGCCTCTAAAACTTTGTCTATCTAGTATATTTAAGTCTAAGTTAGACACACTTGAGCTCATAACACCAAAAACAACTCTCAAATTCCAGCTGCAAACCAAGTGCGTCCAGCTCTCTTCCAATTCCTTTTTCCATTTCCACCATCAACAAAGAGCTTAGGAACATTGTGTAATCTACCATAAACCCTAGCCTACTTCCATACCTTTATACACACACTAAGCTCATTAATAACCATCACCGAATAAAAAATCTAAGTTATCCTAGGGTTCAAGAGGAGGAATTAGCTTGACAAGGTGAGAAGATTTGATTTCATTAGTAAACTTCCATTATGTTAATGTGTTTAGTTAGAAGCTCATCATAATCTTTGGTTAGGTTTAATTCTTGCTTTAAGAGGAAGTTGAGCAACTCTTCCATCCCAATCCAGGTAAGCTCCAACTACCACCTATCCTTGTTAAGTTGATGAATAGACCTTAGGATGGATTTTTGCATTTGAAGAGAGTTTTGTGGTTGATATAAGTTGCAAATCCTTGGATGAATTCAAGTAAATAGATGATTGATGTGTTAGGAATGTTTAGGTATTGTTGGAAGAGAAAAACAACAACTTAGAAGTCTTATAATTGTGGTAATAGTAAATTGGATTTGAGGATGAAGTGAACAAAACAAGACTCAAACTTCATCCAATTTAGTCTAAATGCATGTTTAAAGTTTCTAAGACCTTATATGAACATAAAGCTTGATAAAACAAACTTTACAAGCATGATTAGAAGTCCTTTATTACAAGAAAAATGTGATGAACAATTCATAGAAATTATACATGCCAAGACTTCTATAAATTATAACAGAACTTAATTTAAATGTAAGTTTAAATGGGATTCTCTAAACAATCTTCCATCGAAGAAACTTAAAAGAAGTAAGCAATAGATATTCCTTTTCATAAGAATTAATACTTTAGGAAATCACTAAACCATAGGAATAATACTAAATACCGATCTAGGACACTTAAGCACTTAGGAATTTAATTTCCTATTTATAAATATTATTGATGAATATTTCATCTTAATAGGTAATTTCGACTCCGTCGAGGATTTCCCGGTCGATTACTACGACTGATCAGTATGAGCAGGTGAGTGACTTAGACTTGTTACATTGTTTGTGCTTGTAGTATAGTTGCAATTGAAATAATATGTATATATTTAATTGATATGCATGCGGGATTGGAATACAACGTGATGCGTGGTGCATGATTGCATGGCAAACTATCATAATATAAGCGATAATCCTATTGTATGATAAATATTGTATGAAATATGTTGACGATTGTTTGTTAATTGTATGATCGCCTTAAACTTGATTAACAACCGTCGGTACTATAAATGAAACGAACATGCATTACACGATTTGCATAAACTGCATTATATTTTTACGAACACCTATCACGTGTTAGAATTTCGGTTCTTGGTAATACTTGGTTTTTCTAGGCAATGGGCTATTAGTTCTACGCAAGTTTACCTTGTTCTGTCGGTTCCATGGGAACTAACTGGTAACGAAGGACGCCGCCCATGGTATCGCTGTGAAATGGCTAACACTTAGTGGAGTTTCTAAGGTACAAGACAGGAACTGAGTGATTAAAACTTCATTAACATAAAGAGATAATAATCGTGAGGATTATGGATTCCTGTGTACTTAGTTTCTCCTGGGTAGGTGATTCAGGTATCGGTTCCTTCAACCCCGATGAGAGGGCATAAATCTCCTTCCTGTTTGGATTCCGGTTTGTCCAAGCTTGTAATTGTTCATGTGTTTGATTGATGCATTGCATATGATTGATAATAACTTGCTTGTTGTGATAAGTCTGGTTATTCACTGAGCCCGTGGTTATGCTCACACTCCTACAGTCCTTACAGGATGACACTTAAGCCTTGGTTGGTGGCTTCTAGGAGCTTAGAGCCGGTATGATTCTAAAGCTTGAAGAGTTTTGGAAACAGGGAAAATAGTTTATTTATTTATATGTATTAATTGATGTTAGTGCATCAATTTTATTATCTGAGAATTTAGATAGTTTTATGGTTTGTAATAGTTATTACTCAGACTGTAGTACTTAATTATGGCATTATGATTTTATTTACTTTCATCGTTTCTTATCATGCAACCAAAAAGATCCTGTTTTGTTAAATATACGTCACTTTCCAAAGTAGTTCTAGTATGAATATGTGTATTTGATATCGTCTGGATTATCAGGCTATATCATAATATATATATTACTACTAGGGTACTATTGGGGCGTGACAGATTTAGTTGGTATCAGAGCTGTGGTTGCAAGTATAAGAAAAAGATAAAATTAAACAAAATCATAATTAGTATACATAGTAGTAATGATAGAATTTGTTTAAGAATAGTATGGGTAGATTTGGGTAGAATTAAGAACCTAAAATAAAATCTGTATGATTATTATTAGTCATGCAAATTTTATTTGTGGTGCAGGTTAATCCGGCAACCTGTTATGTGAAGTGGTTGGTTTTCAGTATGCAACCTTTAGAGACTTTAACTGATTACAGGCGAAGGTTGAGGATCTTGGTGGAAGACCTAGCATTGGCAGGCAATCCTCAAACCTTGGATCAGATTTTAAGCAAATGGAGGCATGGATTGAGGCCACTCTTTAGAGATTGGTTATTCCTGATGGAGAAGGCACACCCGAATCCAGGTTCTGCTATTGAATTAATTTATAGGTTTGAAAGGTTTGTTGGTAGAAATGGTGGAGCAGTAGAGATAGATAATATAGCATTTGTAGTATCAATAAATTCCATGAGGCCGACTCTTCCAGATTTCAGGATATGGGAGTATATTGGCAAAGGTTGGATATATGCTCATGATTTTAGGGATGATCATATGGGTGTACGTAGTACTGATCCATATACTGATGAATGGATGATGTACCATCTCAGTAATTGCAGGTTTCCTAAGGAAGTATTACAGAGTCGACCTGCTATTATACCCACAGTTGAGCCTGACGCTCGAGTCCTTGTGGTTTTTGTGATACTTTTTCTCCTAATATTCCTCAGGATACTGTATTATCAGTTAGTGGACAGGAAAGGAGATCAACCAAAAGAGGAGTAGCCAGTATTGACTTGGAAGAAAATACTGACAGGACAAAGAAGACCAGGACAGGGAGTACGCTCAATTCCACAAGGATTAGAATTCTGGATTTCACACATAGTACTTTTGGTCAATATAATACATGGAAGGGAACGCCACATGGAGGATGGATAGTGGTGAGGATGTAGTGTTAGTGCATGAGAGTAAACAAGCTCCAAAGACACAGGGAGTACAGCTTGATGGATCTGAGCTTAGTTTAGCTCCACCTGGACAGCATGTTGAGATCCACGAGTTGAGCAGCAGCGACTCCAGTGATCAGGAGGAGTACCCACAGTTGGATGCCCGAGATAAGGGCAAGAGACCACTTTACCCCACCCCCTAGAGATTTTAGTGGAAAGAATGTTGTTTTATGTGTTGTAAATAGACTAAATATGTATGACTTATGGTGATGTTCTTTTGATGATCTAGTAGATAGATAGTTAGTGCAAATTTTGATGTTGTATATAAAGCACTAACTCTAGGAACTATTATGATGTGATGTACTTAGTATTAGTGATGATAGTTAGTGCAATTTTTGATGTTGTATATATGGCACTAATGTGGAATACAAGTATGTTTATGTTTTGATGTACATATATATATGTTATCATGTGTGTATGAAAATGTAAGTGAAGTAGTAAAGAAAGTATGCTCATGTTAGGAAAGTATCATGTGTATTTTTAAATTATGAAAGATTTACACATGCATGAGATACTCCATGAAAAATGCAGTAAGAAGCAAAAATAGCTTGAATAAGAAATGGTTACAATAAACGAGACTTACCTTATTTAATATGCAATTTATAGTGGAGCACCGAGAATGAGAGGTGGAAGGAGAAGAACTGCAAGAGTACCAACAAATCCACCTAATGAGGAACCGGCACTACAACCTAATCGCTTGGAGACTATTTTGCAAGCAATTCAACAACAAACACCTAATTTTGCAAGCTTTGCAAGCTGGGCAAATACCACCTGTAGCACCACCTCCTGAGGCACCACCTATGCCTCGAGCTTCTACTAGGAGAAATGAGGAACGTGTTGCATCGGTTCAACCACCTGTGGAAGAACCGAGAAATCAAGAAAGACGTGTTGAATCTGCAGCTGAAGTGCAAGGACCACCTCGACATGATCATGAATTACCACCTCCACCACCTTGGAGACCACAAAGGAATTTGTTACCTGAGTTTATAAATGTAACAGGTACTTTGAGGGAATGCCGGGAAAACCGGAAGAAGCAGAAGACTGGTTGTCGCAAATTGAGCGATCATTTGACGTGTTTCAGATACCTGAAGCACTTAAGGTACCATATGGAACCTACTTGCTGCGGTTAAGGGCAAGAATATGGTGGGATTCGAAGCAGAGAGGATTACCACATCCCATAACGTGGGAAGTTTCAAACGGGAATTTCTGAAAGAATATTTCCCGGGCAGCTTGAAAGCGAAGTATAGTAGTACAGATCTAATGAATTTGACTCAAGGGAGTAAGACAATTGATGAATATGAACATGAATTCAATCGGCTACTGCAATTTGCCCCTGAGCATACAAAGACAGTGATGAATTAAAAAGGCAGACTTTTATGGCTGGATTAGAGCCCCATTTTCAGAGGAGGCTTACTGAATTTGAGATTATTGATTTGCTGCTATGGTAGAAAAGGCGCGAGTGATAGAACGCGCTAGGAAATATGAAGTGGAAAGAATAAGAAACGGGGGCAAACGTTTGGAAAAAGGATTCATGATAATGTGGGAACGAGTACTGTTCCTAAGAAAGGGAAATTTGTTAAGCCAATTGGAATGTCAAAAGTGGAAATACCGGGAGAAGTAATGTTACCTGTTGGAAATGTAAGGGCGCTCATTATCCAAGAGATTGCCCATATCTGCAACATAAATGCTTTTATTGTGGTGAAAGTGGACATCAAGCTGCCAAGTGTCCAAAAACAGGAAGTGCGACCTGCTTTATCTGTAAGAAGATAGGTCATATAGCAACTTACTGTCCTCAAAGGAATACTGGAGCGGCAGGATCATCACAATCTAAAGGAGTTGTTGGAGCCAGAAGTCAGAAGAAGGCAATGCCAGTACTAACAAAAATACTGGAGCAGCCAGAATCTATGCTATGCACGGAACTCCAGTTGATGAAGAGGAGATAGAGAGGATGATACTGAAAACATTTGGGAGGAAGCTGATTTAGATGATACCGGACTCATTGCAGGTATGTTATTATGTTTAAAGTAATAGTATGAGACACAAACACTTTAGATGCACAATTAATGCTTTTATAAGTCTTAAATAACATGTAATGTATAATTGATAAATAGGCACAATACAAGTGAAAGACCATTCGGTGTACGCTCTATTTGACACCGGCGCGACACATTCATTTATAGACACTGTCTTAGCCAGACAATTAGGTCTAACATGTGAAGCTATGAATAAAGGGTTAAGAATCAGTACACCTACTGGAGGAATGGTTATGACTCAGGAGATAGTGAAAGAATGCCCAATACAGATTGGGAATCAAGGATCAATTGTTGATCTAATTGTAGTGGATCTGCATAAATATGAAGTTATTTTGGGAATGACTTGGTTAGCTGCCACAAAAGCTAAGATCGATTGTCGTCTCAAGATGGTATCCTTTATGAATTGTCAAGGAGAAAGAAAGGAGTACCAAGGAGAAACACTTCGAGACAAAGGAGTCAAATTAACAACCATTGAAGTTGATGATGATGGCACCGAGAAGTTGGGTGAAATTATTTTAGGAGCTGTTAATGGAGAACCAGAGAAACTTGATATTCAACTATAGAACTGTGTGCGAATATCCAGATGTATTTCCAGAATTACCTGGTTTACCTCACAAAGAGAAGTGGAATTTTCCATTGATTTGATGCCTGGAACAGAACCAGTATCAAAGCTCCGTATCGAATGGCACCTGTAGAATTGAAGGAATTAAAAGTGCAATTGCAGGAATTGATGGATAAAGGATTCATCAGACCCAGTGTATCTCCATGGGGAGCCCCGGTGCTGTTTGTTAAAAAGAAGATGGTTCATTAAGACTCTGTATTGATTATAGGGAATTGAACAAGGTAACCATCAAAAACAAGTATCCATTACCAGATCGATGATTTGTTTGATCAACTACGTGGAGCAAAAATATTTTCCCGTATTGATCTCAAATCTGGATATCATCAAATTCGAATCAAGACAGAAGATATACCTAAGACTGCATTTCGAACACGGTATGGCCACTATGAATTTTTGGTTATGCCATTCGGACTGACTAATGCACCTGCGGTATTTATGGATTTGATGAATCGGATTTTCGACCACTGTTGGATATTTGTGTGATTGTTTTATAGATGACATATTGGTATATTCACCATCAGAGGAGCAGCATGAGGAGCATTTGAGGAATGTATTGCAGATTTTGAGGGATAATAATTATATGCTAAATTGTCAAAGTGTGAATTTTGGCTTGAGAGCATATCTTTTCTTGGACACATCGTGTCTGGAGAAGGAATTTCAGTAGATCCTGCAAAGGTCAAAGCATCGTGAATGGAAAAGACCTGAGACAGTTACTGAAATCAGAAGTTTCTTGGGTTTAGCTGGATACTATCGGAAATTCGTACGGGATTTCTCAACAATTGCAAGACCATTAACACAGTTGACAAAGAAAAATGAAAAGTTTGAATGGAATGAAAAGCGGGAGAAAAGTTTCCAAGAATTGAAGAAGAGATTAGTGTCAGCACCAATATTGGTCTTACCCAATGATCATGACCCATATGTTATATATAGTGATGCGTCCAAAAATGGTTTGGGATGTGTATTAATGCAGAATGGAAAAGTAATAGCATATGCATCCAGGCAGTTGAAACCCCATGAGATGAACTACCCTACTCATGATTTGGAACTAGCTGCCATTGTTTTTGCACTCAAAATTTGGAGACACTATTTATATGGTCAAAGGTGTGAAATTTATACTGATCATAAAAGTTTGAAGTATATATTCACACAAAAAGAATTGAACATGAGGCAACGACGATGGTTGGAGCTAATAAAAGATTATGATTTGGGTATCAATTATCACCCAGGAAAAATGAATGCCGTCGCTGATGCTTTGAGTCGGAAAAACTATGGTGAAGTAGCCTCAATGCTGACTGAGCAAAAAGAACTCATCAAGGAATTTGAAAGGATGAGTTTAGGATTCACAATGCAAGGTGTTGAAGCTGAACTTGGAAATCTGATTTTGGAACCCACTTTACTTCAACAGATCAAAGAAGCTCAAAAGGAAGATATGGAATTTCAAAGGATTATCCAAGAGATATCACAAGATAAATATAAGGATTTCCGAGTTGATGATGAAGGAATCCTTAGAATGGGCAACAGACTGTGTGTTCCCCATAAATCAGAGTTAAAGCAGAAGTTGATGCAAGAAGCACATAATTCCGGATATACTGTTCATCCTGGAGAAACGAAAACGTATCAAGAATTGAAAAGTGCATATTGGTGGAACGGGATGAAAAGGATGTAGCGGAATTTGTGGCTAGATGTGAGATATGTCAACGGGTTAAAGCTGAACACCAAAAGCCGGGAGGATTGTTGAAGCCATTACCAATTCCTGAATGGAAATGGGATCAGATCTCTATGGACTTTGTATGTTCATTACCAAGACGAGTAGTGGACATGATGCTGTATGGGTTATCGTGGATAGACTTACTAAATCAGCACATTTTATACCCATCAATATGACGTATCCACTGGAAAAGCTAGCACGGATATATCTTAAAGAGATTGTTCGATTACATGGAATACCAGCTAGCATAGTATCGGATAGAGATCCACGCTTTGTTTCCAGATTTTGGAATGGATTGCAGAAAGCGTTAGGGACGCAGTTAAAGTTCAGTACCGCTTATCATCCCCAAACCGATGGACAAACGGAAAGGACTATACAGACTTTGGAAGACATGCTAAGGTCTTGTATATTGGAATTTAAAGGAAATTGGGATCAACACTTACCTTTGGTGGAATTCGCGTATAATAACAGTTATCATTCTAGTATCGGAATGCCGCCATATGAAGCACTGTATGGTCGCAAGTGTAGATCACCATTATTTTGGGACAATTTAGAGAGAATAGCGGTTGGACCTGAGATGGTACAAGAAATGATAGATAAGGTGGCAGTGATAAAACAAAAGATGAAAGAAGCTCAAGATCGACAAAAGAGTTGGGCAGATATGAAGAGACGGGAATTGGAATTCAAAGAAGGAGATCATGTATACCTTAAAGTGAACCCGATCAAGAGTCTTCATCGCGGACGAAATCAAGGAAAATTAAGTCCTCGATATATTGGACCTTTTGAAATTTTGGATAGGGTAGGAGATTTAGCCTATCGATTGGCTTTACCTCCGAATCTGTCTGGTATACATAACGTGTTTCATGTATCAGTTCTGAGGAAATATGTCTCTGATCCAGATAAAGTGGTTGAGTTGGAACCAATTCCGTTGAAGGAGAACTTGACATATGAGAAACAACCTGTTCGAATAATGGACAGTAAAGTACAGACTCTTAGAAACAAGGAATCAGATATGTTAAAGTTTTATGGGATCCCGAACGGAAGAAATGACTTGGGAGTTGGAAGATGAAGTTCGGAAAGAATTATCCTAATCTGTTTGAATCATCAGGTACGTATCAAGCTTTGAGGACAAAGCTTATTTTAAGGGGGGGAGGATGTAAACCCCGAGAATTTTCACAATAGTACACAGTAGTAAAATAGAAAACATAAATTAGATAGTGAATTTAGAAACCGATAGAAGTCCTAGAATGACTATGAGTTGTGATAAACTCATTTCTAGTTGAAAAACCCGAATAAAAATTTTCTCGACTTAATAGATACCAAAAACGAGATTTCGTGTCTTGAACGATAATTCAAGATATAACTAGAAATAGTTTTAAAATTTAAAACCGATAAGATACAGTTTATTTATAGAGCTTATCGGTATAAAACAATAGATATAAATACAAACAAACACTAATACTGAACAATAATTATCAACTTAGAACTAAAAAGAAAATTTCGAACCGCTTTATAATTGTTAGGAAATTCTAAATTTATTAGGACTTGGTTCCTAATTTAATTCATCGAGTTTGAAAATTTAATCACGTAAGTTAAAAAATTAAAAATAATTAATCGTGGAAGTTTTAACTAAAAATTTGAAAATACAAATAAATTAAAGTTTTGTCGTAACTTAAATAATATTATCTCGATAAAACGTAATATAACGAATATAGTTATACGCGAATAATTTATATATATATATATATTTTTTTATAAATATATATATATTTTTTCCTTCTTGTAATTATTTAATATATATATATATATATATAAAAGATGAAGGAAGTCTGGAATGTTGAATTCCAAGTGAGAATCCACGCGCTGATTTCCTCAAGCAGAATGAAGATGTGGACGTTGATCAACAGCAGAATTTCCACGCGCGCAAGAAGTTGAGGCTACCGAACAAGACAAAGCCCCTTCTCCCACGCGCAGCTGGAGTTTACCGAACATTTGAAATCTCCTCACGCGCACAGCAGCTTCATTCCACGCACACTGTGGAAGCCAACCGAGCAGCTGAAGTTCATTCCCAGCACACGAGCAGCAGCCTCAACGCACCACACAGCTCCATCAAGCGAGCATCAATTCCAGCACCTTACCAGCAGCAACTACCGAGCATCAGGAACACACACACACACACACACACCTCCCACACACGCCAACAAGCACCTGGGACAGAACACTGAGATAAAAACAGAGCAAATGGAAACAGAGCAGCTGCAACAGCTGACTTTTGACCCGACTTTGATCCGAAAATTGAGCTTCTAAATCCAAACAAAATTGACCCAAAAGCCAACCAAAACACTCCACATGTGAATAACATTAAATGAGGAGAATTTCAGCTTAGAAAAACAACCATAACCGTTCCAAATTGTTGGCCAAAAATCAAATGTTACAGCTGCAGCAGAGGAGAAATTCCACAATATACAGCAGCACACATCTCCAAATCCAACTCCGATTTTTGCAACATTCCTAGGATTAAATGAGCTGAAATTTTGACCAATTAAACACCAATTAGGAGCCTTCAAATGGACACTTCTTATACCAAAAATTAATAAGAAAATCGGATTCCAAATTCGTCCAAAAATCAAGGTGAAAATTGTTCCAGAAATTGCAGTTTTCACACTTCAAACTTCAACTGAATTTGACCCGATTTTTATCCAATTTGAGCCCTTATTTTTACACACATAAATAGCATTAATTAGCTACCAAACAAAGATAATTAAGACCCCCAAAGATAGCCACAAGAATTTGTCAAAAACAAGTCAGATTTTGCCTCAAACTTTGTAAATTCGTATAGAAAATCCCAGCTGCATTTACAAACATCTTTCAAGTCCAAAACCAACTCCAAAGCCTCTAAAACTTAGTCTAATCCTAGTATAAGTATATAAGTCTAAGTTAGACACACTTTGAGCTCATAAACACCCCAAAAACACTCTCAAATTCCAGCTGCAAACCCAAGTGCGTCCAGCACTCTTCCAATTCCTTTTTCCATTTCCACCATCAACAAAGAAGCTTAGGAACATTGTGTAATCTACCATAAACCCTAGCCTACTTCCATACCTTATATACACACACTAAGCTCATCAATAACCATCAAAACCGAATAAAAAATCCTAAGTTATCCTAGGGTTCAAGAGGAGGAAATTAGCTTGACAAGGTGAGAAGATTTGATTTCATTAGTAAACTTCCATTATAGTTAATGTGTTTAGTTAGAAGCTCATCATCTAATCTTTGGTTTAGGTTTAATTCTTGCTTTAAGAGGAAGTTGAGCAACCTCCTTCCATCCCAATCCAAGGTAAGCTCCAACTACCACCTATCCTTGTTAAGTTGATGAATAGACCTTAGGATGGATTTTTGAGCATTTGAAGAGAGTTTTGTGGTTGATATAAGTTGCAAATCCTTGGATGAATTCAAGTAAATAGATGTTTGATGTGTTAGGAATGTTTAGGTATTGTTGGAAGAGAAAAACAACAACTTAGAAGTCTTATAATTGTGGTAATAGTAAATTCGGATTTGAGGATGAAGTGAACAAAACAAGACTCAAACTTCATCCAATTTAGTCTAAATGCATGTTTAAAGTTTCTAAGACCTTATATGAACATAAAGCTTGATAAAACAAACTTTACAAGCATGATTAGAAGTCCTTTATTACAAGAAAAATGTGATGAACAATTCATAGAAATTATACATGCCAAGACTTCTATAAATTATAACAGAACTTAATTTAAATAAGTTTAAATGGATTCTCTAAACAATCTTCCATCGAAGAAACTTAAAAGAAGTAAGCAATAGATATTCCTTTTTCATAAGAATTAATACTTTAGGAAATCACTATAAACCATAGGAATAATACCAAATACCGATCTAGGACACTTAAGCACTCATAGGAATTTAATTTCCTATTTATAAATATTATTGATGAATATTTCATCTTAATAGGTAATTTCGACTCCGTCGAGGATTTCCCGGTCGATTACTACAACTGATCAGTATGAGCAGGTGAGTGACTTAGACTTGTTACATTGTTTGTGCTTGTAGTATAGTTGCAATTGAAATAATATGTATATATTTAATTGATATGCATGCGGGATTGGAATACAACGTGATGCGTGGTGCATGATTGCATGGCAAACTATCATAATATAAGCGATAATCCTATTGTATGATAAATATTGTATGAAATATGTTGACGATTGTTTGTAAATTGTATGATCGCCTTAAACTTGATTAACAACTGTCGGTACTATAAATGAAACGAACATGCATTGCACGATTTGCATAAACTGCATTATATTTTTACGAACACCTATCACGTGTTAGAATTTCGGTTCTTGGTAATACTTGGTTTTCTAGGCAATGGGCTATTAGTTCTACGCAAGTTTACCTTGTTCTGTCGGTTCCATGGAACTAACTGGTAACGAAGGACGCCGCCCATGGTATCGCTGTGAAATGGCTAACACTTAGTGGAGTTTCTAAGGTACAAGACAGGAATTGAGTGATTAAAACTTCATTAACATAAAGAGATAATAATCGTGAGGATTATGGATTCCTGTGTACTTAGTTTCTCCTGGGTAGGTGATTCAGGTATCGGTTCCTTCAACCCCGATGAGAGGGCATAAATCTCCTTCCTGTTTGGATTCCGGTTTGTCCAAGCTTGTAATTGTTCATGTGTTTGATTGATGCATTGCATATGATTGATAATAACTTGCTTGTTGTGATAATCTGGTTATTCACTGAGCCCGTGGTTATGCTCACACTCTACAGTCCTTACAGGATGACACTTAAGCCTTGGTTGGTGGCTTCTAGGAGCTTAGAGCCGGTTGATTCTAAAGCTTGAAGAGTTTTGGAAACGGAAAATAGTTTCTTTATTTATATGTAAATTGATGTTAGTGCATCAATTTTATTATCTGAGAATTTAGATAGTTTTATGGTTTGTAATAGTTATTACTCAGACTGTAGTACTTAATTATGGCATATGATTTTATTTACTTTCATCGTTTCTTATCACGCAACCAAAAAGATCCTGTTTTGTTAAATTACGTCCACTTTCAAAGTAGTTCTAGTATGAATATGTGTAATTGTATGATATCGTGCTGGATTATCAGGCTATATATATATATATTACTACTAGGGTACTATTGGGGCGTGACAAATCTAATTTATCAGACTTAATATTTAGATGAATTATCTTCTTTGCATCCTATTACAACAAACTTCTATAGTGCTATTGATGGAACCGTCCAACACATTATTCGACTATTGAAATGATTATAGAAATTAATATAATAAGTATTTCAATAATTTAGTCACATATGTGTATATAAGTTAAACCTTTCAATATTTTACAGATGGTTCCATGAAAAGGAAAAAAAAAAAAAAAAAACTACACTGGGAGTTTCACTTATAATTATGCTAAAATTGTTGTTGAAGAAGGAAAATTGAAAGCAAAAGCCGTTAATAGGTAGAACATCTTAAAAAGATAATAAATAATAAACTCTGGGTGTACTTATTTTAGCAATACTCACTATTGTTATTGTGATACAAATAAAGCACTCTTTTTCTTTATATTCACAACCTCAATATAATATGTCGTTAAAATTAAATGTATCACCGAAAAAAGAGAGAGTAGATTTATCAAAAACAAAAATCTATTGGATTTTATGTTCTAGTTTAAAAAAGATTAAATAAAACCCATTTTTGATATTTTGTTTTATAAGAATGTATGTAATTACATTTTCATTTTTCCTTTTCTTTTGAGAGAATTTTTTATTTGGTACGCAAAGTGGTTACAATGTGTTGAATGGACAAAAACATACAAATTTCGGCAGTCCTCTTTTGAATTCTCAAAATGGCTAAAATTCAATGGCAATGAAAGCAGTAGAACGGAAATAATCCAAACGAATAAGCGTGTACCTTAATGTAATTGTACCTCGGTATGATCTTCTTTTAAACTTCTTTAAAAGAATGAATAGCAAGTGACTTGCTAAAAAGCAAAAAATAAATACATAGATAAATAAATAAAACGTCTGCATTTTTATTAGATTTATATGAATTGAATTCAACCATTAATCCTTAATAAAATGAAATAGCCCATCACAAGTGAAAATGCACCGAATTCTTTTCAATAAGCTCATCCTCATCACCCAGGTGTCCAATCATATTCCATTGATATGCGAGGTGGCAGATCCACCCACGACTTCAACGACATTAATTCAGGGGACTCCTTTAAGCTCGTGCTATTTCCCTCTATACGTACCTCCACCAGCAACACACTCAACCCAAGGCAGCTTTTTACAATGATTAATGGCTACTCTCAAGTTCTGTGCAATCTCCAATTTGGATAAGTCGATGGGGCTGAGTTCTAATGAATCACAATAAAAAATACGGACATCTTCTAAGGACTCCAGCTCAGCCAAACCTTGAATGTTTCCGAGTTTATTACAACCAGAAAGACGTAAGTCGCATAGCTTCCTTGACTTTGAAAGGTTTGGCAAACATTCTAAGGATGGACATCGATATATGACCAACCTCTTAAGTTTGAAATGCAATTCTCCCAAACCTTTAATCTCCTCCAGGTTTTCAAATCTCCAGATTGTCAGAGTTTCCAGATTCTTCAGGTTTGATACATCAAGAATTCCAAGGGGAAGTTCACAATCGTCTAACGACAGATGTAATAAGCCAGATGGAAAATGCTGAAGGTATTGAAATTTCGCAAACCTTACATTGATGTGCTTCAACGATTGAAGTTCAGCTACCTTCTCTAGGTTAGTGATGGTATAAGGAATCCGCAAACAGAGCCTTTCAAGATTCTTCGCACTTCCAATCCATTCAACGTTCAAGTAATTATGCCTCAAATTGCCAGAAACATAAACACAAGATAGTTCTAACTCAATGATATCCGTCATCCTGAATTGGCTACTCCAACATACTTGCATCATTGCGTCTCCACTTTCGATATATACATGTGTCAAACTTGTGGGAAGCTCTGGCACTCTTCGTAATTTATTAGAGTAAACACGTAATTCTTTTAGTTTTTCTAAATGTCCAATTGATCCTGGCAACTCAGTAATGTCTACATCAGACAGATTCAGCTTGCATAAAGATGACTTATTACCAATCCAATCAATTGAACCATACAAGCTCTTATTATACATACTTGGGAGAGTCTGATTCTTGAACTCAACGCTGGAAGTGGCAATTCCACCTAAATCTTTACATCGCTTTAGCAATAATACTTCCAAATTTGAAGACGTCTTGAATAGCATCTCTGTCGTGTACCCACAAAGGCCAATAGCTAAAACCTTCAATCGATCAGCCTACAAGATAAATGACCGTTAAAAAGCATGGGTAAAAGAAAATTCTATTATGTTATTAATAGAAGAATACTAATTACTTTAATTACATAGGTGAGTTATAAGTACCTTGATTTTGCTCCATTCTATAGACCATCCCCATCTGTTGTAACCAGAATATGACATTTCAAGAACAACTAAATTTTTAGGTTTGAAATTGATTGGCTCGAAATGTGAGAAACGACTCACAATAAGCCATTTTAAATTTGGAAAAAGATCCTCAAAATCTCCCATCACTTTACAAGAAATCAGTTCGAGGAACCTTAATCTACATAAGTTTGTCATGTTCTCCCTTGTGATGGTTGCATTAGATATGCTCAATGTCTCCACGCACTTCTTTACCTGCTAAAACGAACAAATTAAATTAAATTCATATTAGTGGATTGCACTTATGATCTTATATATCACATTTTACTCGTGTCTGTCTATGAAGATATTAATCCATAATCCAATTCATTTAATAAGTGTGTTTCATATCTTACTTATGATAAGCAAGTTGATAGTCTGTCAGTTTTTTTTTTTTTTTTTCAATGAAAATCATGTTTATGCAATTGTCTTTGATTAAACAAATGCTTACTTCGAAAACTGTAATAAAAAGTAAAAAATTGTTGCAAAGATAGCTCTTTTATTTTTAGGCTTTCTAGATGCGAAAGTCCATATAAAACATAACAACACGATAATACAGCTATTGTCCATTGATGCAGACGTTGAGTTCTAAACAAAGTTGGTTTATACACCCATTTTAGTGTTTATTAAAACTATTAGGGGCCTCATTAATAAGGTTCAACTTCAAAAATAAAATTGAAGCTTAAAATTGCATTCTACATATTATATCATAGCTATGCTTTTTTCTTTTCTTTTCTTTTTTTTTCCTTTCCTTAAGATGTTAGAATTAGATTTCAGAGGAAGATAAAAAATTTTAAGTTTTACTATTATTAAAACTAGAGTCAGAGACGATAATCAAAGAGAAATTGGTGATAATTAAGGAGACAAAGGTAGTGGAAGTAAATTAAAAGATAATGTCAAATGTATGGAAGTACATAGTAGAATAGACTAGAATAAGTATATGGTTGCATGTGAAAATTTCACTCTAAACTGATTTGTAGAACAAACATCTACATATTAAAGGTACCTGTTTGTTAAATAATTTTATGTGTTAGACACGTTCATAAATAGTTGCAATCCTTCTATCAATTGAATGAAGTTTTTCTTAAAATAACACTATTTATGACTAATTCATATTTTATTCAAATTGATAAATGAGATACTGATTTACAATACCTACTCTAGCTCAAGATTTGTAACTGGAGAATTTTTAAAAGAACATGATGCTTAAGTTTAACAATAGTATACTTGAGGCTAAGTTCTAAAATCCAATATGCTAAAAGCACTCATGACATTGTGAAAGCATTTAGAATTAGGATAGAATAAACTTGAAGCCCAATATCAAATATCCCTTATTTTTCCCACATCCTCACACAATTTTCATCAATGAGTATTTACAAACAAAAACTAAGATATAGAGTTGTTCTAGCTATGCAAGATTTAACTATATTAACATTAGAAAAAGAAAGTGCAATTTTTTATTTAAGCAATCCACTATAAGGAGCTCGACACTCAATAGGTTCACATCACAAGCTTGAATTATTACCTTTTTCTCATTTAAAATGTCAAGACTTCCATTAATATGAAATCTGCTTTGGATCCCATCGTTCTCATCACTTTCCTCTTGCACTATGGTCCTTCCAAAATCTTTCAACACATCATGCATCCATAGATATTCACCATCAAAAAGTTTGTTGTGGAAAATGACTTTAATCAAAGAACAATCTTTAAGAGCTTGTATTGCATTATCTGGACACCAGCCACAATCTTTCCACATATAGTATGCGCTTATTTTACTTAGCTCTCCACGATAACATGCTATATCAAGAAATATTTTTTGTTGATTACTCTTTAACCCTTGGTAACTTATCATCAATCCATCTTGGATGCTCTTGTCAGGAATGTTTCTTAATTCTTCCAATGTTTCCCCCCATTCTTCTTTACTTTTTCCACACAGTGATGAACCAAATACCTCGAGAGCTAATGGAATACCTTTAATGTAAGAAACAACTTGCTTTGAAAGGGCCTGGAATTCCACAGGAGGAAAATCCTTCCTAAAAGTAATTCTACTGAAAAGCTTAATTGCTCGATTATAATCCATCTCGTTCAACTCATAAGCATGAAGGTCCATATCTTGCTCCAATAAATCCAAAGTCCTCTTATTCCTTGTTGTGATGATAACTCTACTTCCACTTGCAAAGCTAACATGATGTCCAACTAAATCTGCCAACTGTCTATCATTACTCATATCGTCTAGAACAATTAAAACTTTTTTATTTTTGAGTCCTTCCTTTATCTTATTTATCCCATCATTACGATCAACAATTGAACTAGCTACAGAAGAATTGATGACATCATTACACAATTGTCGTTGCAACTCTAAAAGCCTCCCACTTTCTATGTTTTCTCGAACATTTGCTAAAAAGCTACAACGTCCTGGAAACTCAGAACAATATCGATTGAATATAAGCTTAGCTAGAGTTGTCTTTCCAATACCTCCCATTCCGAAGATTCCAACAACTCGAAAGCCATCGGAGTTCAAGTCTAGAAGAGTTTCAACATGGTGCATTTCATTGTCGTTGTCAACTAAATGATTAGTCACATCTTGAAGTTTGGGCATTAGTTGATCGACAAGCTCTCGTGCAATTGATGTAATCTCCTCTGCTTCACTGCATTGTAAACAAATCATTTCTACTTCTTTCTATGCATGTCCATGACTTTTATGTGATATGATCTAAAATAAAAAATGTACTGAGTATGGATAAGGTTTTTTCAAATTCGATAAAATTTCACCATTGTCATACTTGATACTAATGTGACATATGATTGATAAAACAAAAAAGTAAAGTTGCTTAAATTTGTTTTGCATATGCACCATAACCTCCTAAAATTTGAAATAGCGTGTTTAAACCCACTAATATTTGGAAATATGTGCTTTAAAAGTTAATGATTTACTATATTACATACCAAAAAATTAATAAAAGTACTAACAATTGAAAAAATGGAGATATATAAAATAAATTTGATTTTTATGCATCTCAACGATTAACTAATTTCTTTAAGTTTAATATTATGTTAAAAAGAAAATTAATTTAATAAAAATATGCACATGTACCATATGAATCTACATATAATGGAATAAAGTCATTTCAAAATAGTAATTTTAGTAGAATATGGTATATATTTGCAAATCTATCAAGATGATGCTGGTCATATATGTACCTTGAAAATGAATATATTGTAGCAATTTATGAGAAAGATACGAAATGATTACAAGATTTTTTTTTGAATATTACTATTCCTATATATATGATAATAAACCATTATCAAGTGTTTGCATGCAGTACGACCTTTCCTCTTAGGGTTTTATTTCCCTTTTTACCCCTTAATTCTTATCATTTGTTGTATGAGGAAGAAAACAATGACATCTACACCCATATAGTATAAGAAATTAAAAAGATTAATTTTCATTAAGATTCTTCTAACTACAAAGAAAAAGAAAGGTGTTTCAAATTAATTTTTGAAAAGTACCTAGTTATCCATTTTAGTTGTAAAAATATGTATGACAAATAGAAATTTTTTTACTACATGCATTGGTTAAATGATGGGATAAATCAAAGTGGTCGTTGAAGCTTTTTACTACTTCACTCTTGTGGATCAATTCTACCTATTTTGTATACGTTTGAGAACAATCTATATGTCCAAGGAATAAATGATAAAGCTAAAGTCAATAAATAAAGAAATTATTTTATCAATGTAGACTATCTATTTTATAAATATTTAGATAAATCAAGAATTTACATAGACTTTAAGCGCATAAATTAAAGAATGTTCTTAAAATAAGAAGGTCAACGGTAAATCACTAAGAGTTTAAACCATTATGATCGTTTGAGAAAGAATGACGAAACTTATATCGATGTTGTAGAGAAAAATATAGGAAAACTTTTTAGTACATACTCTAAATTATTGATCATATACAAATAGATCTACTCAAATAACTTTCGAAAGTGTACCCATTTGTCTAAAGATTCAAACCTCCTAAATTGTCATCAATTGTGCTTCTTTTCAACCACAATTTAAAGTAGAAACAATTTAAGGATTACATATGGATAACAAAGTCACACTTAGGTCAGGGGCTTATTGTAATCAATCAATTAATTAAGGTTGTATTAATTGATATAAGATTTTTATGCATGAAAAAGAGAAGAATGTGCTTACTTTTTATTGGCAATATCAAATCCTGCCTTTTCAGTTGCTATTGCAAGTGCATTTTCCCATTTGTCAACTTCATCCAACTCAATTGTAGAGCTATCACGATGTTTTTGAAGAGCACTTTTGTACAATGGTGTTTTGAGATTAACGTCGTCGAGTGTCACATCATAAAATATGGGAATGATTTTACTTTTACTTTCTATCATATGGCAAAGTTCACGAAGACATGCTTTACTAGAAGCATAGGTACGAGAGAAGATCGGTATGGAAATTCTAGAGTTAGAGATGGCTCTCTTAAGGTCTTCATTGATTTCCTCTCCTTTTGTCATCTCTTTATCATCTTTATATACATTAAAACCGAGAGTTACCAAACGATCATAGAGATGAGCAGTGAAATTATTCGAGTATCAAATCCTCTAAAACTCAAGAAGATGTGGTATTTTTTTGAACTTGTTTGTTTTGTAGATAATGGAACATTATCCGTTAAAGCTTCCTCTAACTTTCTTTTTCCCATCTTCTAAAAAATGTACCCCTGCAACAATTTCCCATCATCTTAAAAATTACAAGTAAATAACAAGGGGAAAAAAAAAAAAGAAAAAATCATAATGTGCAAGCGATTATTATATCTGATTAGAAAAAGATTAGTAAATACTACATTTGTGACAAGCATGACAAAATGATAAATAACGCTAAGCAAATTAATCAAATATGGAATTGCAATTTTAAAATATACAAATTTTTTTAATCTAATTGAAGAAGAGTAAATACATGTGTTTATATACCCATCAAAGAAGCTTACCTTAGTTACACTTTTCTTTATATAACTATCCTAAGTTATTAGTTATTACTCTTCTCTAAAACATAAAAGTGTAAATTATCAAACCTCATAATATTATAGATGTTTATGAAAATCAACCAAAAAAAAAAAAACGATATTTGATAGATTCATCTTAATGGTATTTATCAAAAAAATGTTTTCCATGTTGAATAAGAATAATATTGATAAATTTATGGCCATATATAGACAGATATACTATATTATGGAAGCAACTCAAATTCAGAAGGTATTCTAAATGAATTTTCTTGTGTGGATTGAGTATATGGACCAAACATGATAATATAGTAAGGTATAAATATTATATGCTGACATATAATTTAAGAGATTATACGGTCTTGAATTCTTCTCCTTTTGTTATTAAAAAATCTATTTATAACTGTTTGATGTTTACATAAATATATACAAAAAATAAGAACAATCAATTGAGTTTCTTGAAAACATCCTCAAAATCTACTTAGGAGGTGTCTTCAAAATTAACATATTAAATTTAAAAGTTCAACAGAGAAAATCTATATATTGTGTTACTGCTTGTCAACTTTCATTTATTTACTAAATCTACTATGCTTTACAAAACCCATTCATTACGATCATATTCTTTCTCCATAGCAATGAAAGATATATGAGTCTATGTAGACATATCACACTATTATAAGTTACTTAATAAACTCATTATTATTGTCATTGAAATATAAACAATTTATTCCATATATTTTCAATAGCTTTTCAACCATTAAAAGAATATTATCAAATTGGCTTCAATAAACAACATTTCTCTATATAATCTATTAAACTTTTCCCATAAAATCCTTTTAGAACTTTAATAATCATCAGATGGGAATATTATATATTACCATTTAACTATTTACATGTTGGGTTGCCCATTGGCAATAAGTGTTTTTTTCCCCTCCTTATTTTAATTCAACCATAAAAATTATTATACAGTAATCAAACTTGCCTATTGAGACTTAAAATTAGCATCCAAACAAATCCATTTATTGAACTTGTCCATTAGCCCCATGGTGCATTGATTCTCTCTACCTCTTCCATGGCTTTTAAAAAATGATAAATATAGGGAATAATATGTTAGACCTTGTAAATAAGGCCCACCACCCTATTAGCAATACTATCAATGTGCCTTAATCTCTCTAAAAGATATCAAAACATCTCTTTGTGCTCTCTTGAACTATCTCTACTAAACCCTATTGAAATTAGGGTTTCTACTCAGGTATATACCTTACTTTCATTGACTTTCTATCATATCCTCTAAGGTTCCTTTAATCTATTACTCTATGACAATGTATCTAAGGTATAGTCGTCATTTTGTTTCTTTTCAAGCTGTTAGTATTTGGACTGCATGTAAGGGAAAGGTAATGGCTATAAGTATTGAATCAATTTCCTAAATGTCACAAAATAAACTTTCTTTCAATAAAAATCCATGTATCTTTTATCCTCTCTTTTCATCTATTTATAATGTTCTATAATGTTAGTCACATGTAGTTGAAATATCTGTTATTTTATGACTATATTTGTTATTAGGATTGTATTTAACTAATATCTGTATGATCTTGTTTATTATGTACATTCTTTAACTAATTTTACATGCATTAGTTAATTTTTTTTAAAACAAAGTCTATTGGTTGGTGTTGCATTGGTTGTAACATAACTAGTAGCTTTTTATTCATCAGGCCAAAATATTGTAGTTGAAATCTTGACAGAAATGTCTCGATTCATAATTTAATATAAGGTATAGACTCGTAAAATTGTGATGGAGTCTTCGTACCATTTGCGCTTTATTGCTGGAATCGAATTATGGAACTGAGTAATTTTCTTATTTCATTCTATCACATGTGATTTGAATTATGTGATATCCACTTTTATGGATACAAATAAAAACAGTTGATAATCACATTTAGACGAAGCAAGTGCAGGATGATTTATACTTACTAAAATGAAATCGCTCTTTACAATTGGAGTTTAATACTTTCTAAATTATAGTTCATTTACTTTGGATGTCATAAAATTTCCCACATGATAACTTTTACTATAAGTTTTGCCTAGTAAGACGTTTCAATTTAACAGATTAGAAATTAAGTAAAAAACAAAACATGCGTCGCAAAGGAATTCCATTCAATGTATGTAGTATTACTATTTTTTAAATTTTGATATATATTCAAAACAGAGAAAATTTCAAGAACCTATGTTTACATATTTTATCTTAAGATCTAAGTTATGAGAAATGAGCTAGAATAAAACTTTGTAACTCCCTTTTATAAGTGTCAATAAAAGTTAGCTCTTGAAATAGAACAATAAAAATATAAAAAATTTTGGGTCTTTGTGTTTTTTTTTTCCTAGTTTCATACCGGCACTTATAAGGAGGGTAATGAAATACAATTTTCGGCCATTCTGGAAAACATCATAAAATTTGGACTTTTGTAGATCTTAGCGCAACTAGAAGCCTTCCTTTGCCTCATACACACAAAGCAATGATTAGTTCACTTATATATATTTTGCTAAAAAATTCATATAATTGATAGTATCTATTTTGTTCTCCAGTCTTATAAGGCATCTGAAGTTGGGTGAACCCGACATGGCGATGTACTATAGAGATTTAAATGTGTTGGTTTAAATTTTAAGTACCATAAAAATCTGGTCAAATATTGAGGGGGGAAAAAAAATTCTCGTGTGGTCAAGAAATTGGACTTGGTATTATTAATACAAGATGCCCTGAACACAAATCTAAGTCATTTAGCTTGTAAGAATGTTCTTTGTGTACATATACACAGACATATATTGTATAATAATATGAATTTGATAAAAATGGCTACCTTTACTGAGACACTTGGACTCAATATATTGGCATAAAGTTTTGATATATTTTATTCTACTTTGATTTGCCTATTGACTCCGTTTGCAAACACATTTCAGATATCTTATTATGCTTTAAGCACATATTAAAATATCTTATTAGGTATAGGTTATGTTTTAAGGCATAGAATATGTTTTTCGAGTTTAAGATTGGGTTTTTAAAACTCGGGATTGCATTTCTTATCTTTTATGATCTGAAGAGAAAATCCTTAAATCTAACTATACGGTTGAATTTTGACTATTAGAAAGTTGATCCATATACTTAGTACTAATTTGTTTGGTTAAAGGAATGAAAGTAACAAACACTATTCGTCAAATTTGGAATTATAGAAATGAATGAACTTTCAACATAAATCTGAATTCTCGAAAGAAGACACCCAAATTATTCAGGGATTTCTTTGTTAATTAACTAATTTTTTTATTTAGATACTAGATATAGGAATGTGGATTAAATTACATCACATATGGATCAAACAAGATTAATTACCTAACTTGGACCTTAAAAATAAAGAATACTAAATAATGTGCTTTTTAGAAATTTTAACGCATCATGGGAATCCACAAAATTTTTGGCTTATGATGATAGTGAACATGCAATCCGATGCAACTAATATATCTTTACCTCTTCTAGATCTGTGAAGGATGGAGTTGAAGTTAATGACTAAGATCAAAAGCTGCTGTTGGAAGTACCCTTTCACGTGACAATCCAATGCTTCCTAATCAAGAAATCATTGCATGGGCTCTGCTTAGACAATTCGGTAAACATATGTAATTTTCTTTTACTAGAAAAAATGTATTTTAAAAAGGCCAACACAATTAATTGTAGAGAGGGAAAGTTGATTCAAAGAAGTCAGCTGATGACAAATCTCGAAATAAGGAGATTCAAGTAATATTACTATTTATTGGAGAAAAAAAAAATTGGTAACAATACCATTTAGTTTTAGGTAAATTTTACAGACACCTACTGTAATTTTTTTAAAATTATGTGAACCTTTCACTTTTTGAAAAGAGAGCTCCAGGATCTCCTAACACTTAAATTTATTATTTAGAATAAATTTCACAAATACCACATAGTTTTTAAAAAATGGGTACCTAAACCCCCGAAAATTGGATTTCGTGTGGTTCAGATGTCTAACTTTTTAAAAAGCAAAACGCCTGCGCATTATTAAAAGATTTCAGGATGTTGATGCAATTTACTCCTTCGATGCTATTCTATAAACCACAAGGAACATACCTGATGTAGGACAACCACAGGAAAATATGTAAATCTGCCAAGTAATATTTAAAAAAATGAAAAAAAAGGACATAGATAAAATAATCAATACCAAACCATAATTTACATAAACAAAGTATAACCATCATTTTTTCAATGAGTAGTCTCATCTCGTGGGTGGTGATAGTGACTGATTGGTCAGCCCAGTTTTACGCTACATTTGGAACGCAAGAAACGATGTGAAAGGCAAAAATATGAAGAGAAATGAAGAGAAAAGTATGTGTTTGGATATATTTAGTAGGTGCTAAATGAAAGGATTTGAAGAGAAATCAAGGAAAAAAAAAGACGTGTATATTTTCCTTCAAAAATGGTATGAAACCAAAAAAAATCAAGAGAAAGTGGGCAGAATGACTTAAACATCTTTATATTTATCTTCTTTAACTAATATTTTATAAAAATAACATAAGAATGATTTTATCAATTACTAACTCTTTTTTTCTTTTTTTCCTTTCATTTCCTTTACTATTTACCAAACATAAAATCACATTCTACTTATTTTCATTTCTTTTGATTTCCATCTTCTTTCATTTCTTTCCTCTAATTTTCCTTCATTCCCAATTTCAAAAAACTAACCAAACACAGCATTAAGGTTGTCAGTAAAGACCAGTTGTTTTGTGTCTTTTCCATCTTTTTGGTCTCTCCCTCTCTCTCCTCAAAAAAGCCTAGGGATTTTATTATTTTTGTTAGATTTTTTAGTTAATTATCTTTAATAGTATTTCTATTAAGTAAATTGTTGTAAATCAATATGGTGAAACGCATTAGTGAGAAGCAACTATATTATATTATATAAAACGAAAAATATAAAAATAAAAGTGCAAATTGAATAAGGATGAACACACAAGCAAATAAACTGTAACTTACCCTATCATATATACATCAAGCAAGGTTAATTACTAGAGTTGGAATTTATATATAAAAGGAAAAAAAAATACTGAAAAGTACTAGGAAGCTATAATATTGAAATTTTAATGCATCATGAGAATCTACAAGGAAAAATTTAAGAAATCATTTTCAATATGTGATATGTGAATAAATATGTGGAAGAAGCAAGAAGTGAACACAAACCTCTTTTAGACCTTTTCTTTTGGATGGAAGTGGGATTTATTAAGTAGATCAAACGGAACTCAGCATCGTTTCAGTTTTCTTGTTTTCTGATGAGGGAAGGGCGAGGAGAGAGTGAAGAGAGATGTAAAATTAACGTGTATGGAGGTAATTTTATACGGTCTGGTCAAAGTCGACGGAGAGACGAGAAGGAAGGAGCCTTGGTAGTTTCCTGGTTATTTCCTTCGAATGATATTGGCCCTCGTGTAAGTCTTCTTCTAGTCAATATGTTATGAGTTTATGACTAATTGGACAGCGAATATGGGGACAGTCTTGCAAGAGCATTTAATGAATTTCTTTATATATAAATTTATATGGATAAAAATAGAAAAACATGATAGTTTTTAATTTCCAATAAATGCATGACATACATTTTTATATTTTTATAAATAAGTTATCTAAATTTTAATTTTAACAAATATGTGTTTTAGTACTTTTTGCAAACAAGTGACTTGACTTCAACAAATATATTACCTGTATTTTTTTTTTTTTTTTACTTTGTATTAGTAATAGATTAGGGACATGGGCTATGTTTTGTCGAAAATCAAAACTTAGGTCACTTATTTGGAAAGTACCAAAATACATATCATGTATTTGTTAAAAATAAAACTCAAGTCATATGTTTGTAAAAATGCCAAAATACTGGTCATGTATTTGTTAAAAATTAAAACCCATGTAACTTATTTGTAAAAGTAGCAAAACACGAGTTATGTGCTTGTAATTTACCCTATTTATATGATCAAGTATTCTACATTTTAATATTTTATCATAAACTAAGGGTTAATGATTATAGAAGTGTTTCAACTTCCCCTTCCTTTCATTTTAGTGTCAATTTTCTTTTTCTTTTTTTTTTTTAAATTATGTACCTCAACTTTATTTCTAAAAACAAAATAAATAGGTGAATCATTTATAATAACCAACATAAAAATACTATAAGAAATCAAAATTACAATGATAAATAATTATCAATAATGATGGTACTTATAAAGCTATACACAACAAGCCATTTAAGATTAAGGCTATAAATGAATAGATAGTGTTCGAGTACGAATTGAAGTTTAAAATATTCAATTCGAATAGCTCAATAACTTAATCGAGCTTTTCATATATATTTTTCATAAAAACATTATAAACTTTGTGTTTTTCTCATTTGTAAAGTCTATTTTCATATTTTTATTCTTTACATCTAATAGTCCATATTTATAATATTTAATACGAAGTCAACCAAAATCCTATCATATTCCTAAATTCCAACTTATTTTTCAATCTAATTGAGCTTATTTTTCAGTCTATAGGAATAATCGAGCGTAATTGAGTCCAGCTTGACTAAAATTGAGCTTATGGAATATTAATTTGAATCGAGCTCGGACTTAAATAATAAAACTCGATCTAGTTTAAGCTTTGAGTTTTTCAATAGAGTTGAGGCGGAGCTTAATACTTTATCATCTCAACTTGACTGGTCTACAATCATATTTAAGATTGAGCATATACATATAATATTATACGTGTATCAATGATTCCTATGTGTAAAATTTGGAAAAAAAAAACAACACTATTGGACTATCTGAATAGAGTATGGATACACATGTACTACTAAAGTGGTTATGATAATTTCATTTTTTTTTTTAAATTCGATGGGAAGAAATGATTATTAGATAATATAGATAAGATTAGATAGTTTTACAAGCTATACCAACACCCTCCTTAACTAATACAAATTGATAAGATTAAATTTCGCTACCATGTTATACTTTTAACATGATAAGTGTCATAGCCTAAATAGGGTTTAGCGTGTTAACAATATCACAATATATAACAGTTAAGCATTATCAATAAAAACTATCATTTGCTACGTGCATTTCTAACCAATTTTAGATTCAAGAAATTGTTATTTAAGTTGTTTAAATAGTAATATCAAATTTTAAACTCATCAGAAATAGTCCCTCATTAGTACATAGGAATCCTCACACTGTAGATATTAAACTCTTAGAAAACACAAAATAAGAACTAGCACATCTAAACGTCCAACTCATCTAGTCTCTCACTAATGTCCAACACATACTCCATGTAATCAATTAATCTATATCAGAATCATTGTTTTCATTAGAAAAAGAAGGTAACGAGCCAAAGCCTAGTAAATAGCAACACAAGTATATACGATGTGATCACACGCACTTGTTCTAATGCAAAATGCATCAATCAATAATTTAAATCTTTAATTTAAGTATAGCAAAATAATAGGAGAGCACTCACACTTTGACGGGAATCTGAAGATTCTGAATAGCAACAATTGCTAAGGAGTTGATATAGGCAACCCGAGTACTTATATTTCTTATAGGATCATTAAAGTAAGTCTCCTCGTTTAGGAGTCATACCCTTACTCGTTTTTACTCTCATCAATCCATTATATATTATAGTTCAGTCAATCTCATAAACATAAACTATACTATATCACTACTCTCTAATTTTAGTAAAAATCACTTCGATACTGTTTATCTTATTAGTTACCTGCCAAGTCATTCATGATGGCCTAAGTGTCTAACTACCGTGCTTGCACTATCACATAAGTTAGTCGCTCCTCTAACCATATTAAATGATAGAAATTATAATTAAGCAATTAATTACGCTATTTCATTTTAGGATGCATGTCTTAACAAGTAATATACAAGTTACTACGTACCTGTTAACATAATATACTATATATTAGATCAAATGATTGGCTTAGTTAATAATAGGTATATGTTTAATAAAAATCATATCATATAAGTTTCAAAACAACAATTCTACTCATCAACCAATATTTGATAAATTAATTAGAAATAAGATATATATATGTGTGTGTATATATATTATAGGTCCTCACTTAAGACTTAAATTGATTTTTAAACTAGTAGACCCTAGTTAATTAAGAAAGCCCATTTTAGGTTAGATGATTCCACACATTATAAATATACCATTTATGCCAATATCATGTTAATAGACCTAATTTATTTCTAATTAAGTCCACCCTTACATTATAGTCCCACATATGCATCTATTAATCACCATTCAACTTCCTATAATATATTATTTGATTACTCAACGTCATATTTTAATAATAAAATATATTAAATATATTCAATTCACATATATTTAACCAAATTCAAATAAAATTCAATTTTCAATAACTAATTCATTATTCGGTTCAACTTGTATTCAACTTAATCAAACCAATAGATTAACTGTTAGGTTGGTTTTTATTATCAAATTTTTAGTCAAACTTTATTTTTATGTGTTTTACTTAATTCTAGTCCATTTTAACTTACTTGGACATGTTTAACATCAATTTAAACCAAATTACATCAAGTTTGGTTGAAAACAGGGGAATTACAGGACACTTAACCGGTTTTCATCAAATTAAGGATGGTTTGGTGGGTGTCTCTTCCGGTTCGGTTCACCATATGAAAATAGACTTCGAACTCAGTCTGGCCGACAAATCGTCATCCCCAGAGGTTACCAAAACTGGTTCTATTCACCCTTAAGCATTATTAGTTCATGTAGCTGATGAACTTTGTTTTTGCACTTATACAATTTTCGAATTTAATCTAATTTCCATCAAATATTCCACATCAATTATACATTTTAATCACACACATTCATCATTTATTATTTAGATCCTATTGTACAAATTATTTCATCAATTAAATGCATCAAATTATGAAATAAAATCACCATTGATGCATTACTCATATAATTCCAGCCTTTATATTCATAAATGTTCTTGCATGTTCAACATGATTTCATTCATTCAATCACGTCAAAATCATATTCAACATGCATCCATTGATCTAAACTCATAATTATATATACATGTACAATACAATTATCAAAATTAAATCAAAACATGAATTAATAACCCCACATTTATCCAACACATGAATCTTCATCTAATTTTAAACCCATGCCCTTGATATTCGGATTTACTTACCTAAATAATAACAAAACAATCAAATCCTTAATCTACCACTAACCTAAATTCCCATTTAAAAAAACTCTATTATTGATAAAAAAAGATTGCATAGACTAGATTTTCGTGTAAATTAAGGGAAAATTTTTTGTCCAAGATGTCGGCAAGAGGAAATTTTTTCAAAAAAAGTGCTTTATGCTTTTTTTATGGCCATTTAGTTCACACAATCTATACTTCATTCAAAGTCGACAGGACGTGAAGGAAGAATCCTTTATTCTCTCTCCGTCTACCTTATTTGTGAAGTTACCTTCCCACTCCCATCGGACAATTTTCATGTTTCGAGAAGAAAGAATAATCGTTTTAGACGAGCCAAGGGGAAGATAAAATATAAAAATATTGCCCTCGTTGTTGCCGTGAAATTTCCATTGTTTTAGTTTATAAACAAAAAGTAAGTCCATTCACATAAAATCATTAGCCTTCGGAAAAGTACGACTCAACGCATAATATGAATGGATATGTCCAATATATATATATGCAAAATATTATAGCCCATCATTTTTCCTTAATTTTACCAATCTAGTCCGTTGACACTTAATAACTTAAATTTATATCCAATAATAATTTCAGTATTGAAATATTTAATATATTAATTATTATATTTATTTCAATAGAATTGAGTAGAAGTTCATATATACATATACATAGAGAGAGAGAGAGGAAGTTATGTTCTCAGCAATATTTAGTTAAACGCACTATTCTTTACATGAGTTATTTAACTTGTCGATGTTTATCTCAAAATTTACTCAAAATGTTCTATTTTGTTTCACTTAATGGAATAAAGGGGGAATTGAATTTCAATTCAAAGAGAATGTAATAGTTGTTTTGGTTATTACAATATTTATTTGATGTAAAAAGTAAAATAAATAATTATTAGAGTAAAAAGTAAAATATGTATAATGCCTCCTGTATTTATTACAGAGAAGGATAATTCTATAGGTGCTATTTTCAAAACAGAGGTATTTATGACAAACTTCAAAAATAGACCAATGACAATTCATGAGTTGAAAACATGAATTGTTATTCATAATTTTACGTAATAATAATTTGTTATTATTTCAAAGTGAACACCATAATACCAGCTTTACGTCGAATAAGAAAGAAATGAATAACTATTCATATAAAGTGAACGATAGAAAGAGTAAATGGTACCTAAACTCTTTTTTTTTCACCTTTAAGTACTTAACTTCTCAAAATGATGCAATAATATCTCTGCTATAACGTGTTGTTACCAAATGGGACAATGATTATCCATGAATAAGGCAGTATTACATAGGTACTATCTCTTAATTAAAGATGCATCTTTTTTGTACTTGCAAAACTTTTCACGGGAAAAGACACCAAGATGATATCTAATAAACGATTAAACTATAAAAGTAATAGAAGATATAATTATCAAACACACAATTAATATGGAAAAAATTGAAGAGACGATTTTATTATTACACAATCAGCTATAGTGCCTAGTGGTATTCAACTAGACCATATGATGAAATAAAAATTGAAATATAGAGCATATACAACCTTCCCACGGATAATTGTCTGTGGCAATTTACTCCATAAATTTACTCATCTTAACTATCCATTGTTAATATGATCCAACATATGATATTATTGGTAGAATTCTATAATAAATATTATTGGTCCCTATTATTTTATTTATTTAATTTGCCATTAGTCCCTCTTCATTTAAAGGGTCAAGAATTAGATAGATGTTGAATTTCCATCTTAAAACATCAAACATTTGTACATGTTCAAGAATGTTCACTACTACCGATGGAGTTTGATATTTGATAGCTATTTCAATTATCACAAGTGTATTCAAAACTATCGATATTGTCTTCTCTTTCTTATTCCATTACTCTCTTAATCATCTTTTATGGGTCATTTCACGTCGCTTCACATTGACCATGTAAAGCATGGGACTCACATAGCTTGCATGTGATCGCTTGATTTGAATTCATACATCTACACATTGTAGAAGTTGTTGCTTATCATTGTCCATTTATATCTATAAAGTTAGGGAGAGAGAATGGGACTTTGTTGCCTTTAAATATATTTGAATATCTTGAAGTAGATGTCGTCACGGTTGGGTTTGGATCCACAACCGGACTCGAACCACCGGTTCTCAGTTTCAAAAAAGATGAAACTGGAACTAGATCCGTGGGAGCCGGTTCGGTTCTCGGTTCTTAGGAACTGCCAGTTCCCACGGTTCTGTTCCGATTCTAAAGGAACCAAGAACCGTGAAATAAAAAAATCAATAAAATAATTTATTTAATTTAAGTAAGGCAATAATTACAAAATAAACTTTTAATTTGAAATAACATTGAGTCTAACAATAATTATCTATAGCCCATTAGTTAAAAAATTCTATAGCTATGCATTTATTTTATGTAATTACTTGCACTTTTTTAGTTGTCATGTTAGCAATATAGCACTACAAAATATTTAAGATACAAATAAATCCTTACAACACAAAAAAGTCACAACTTTGGTTAGAAGTCTACATAAATTCAATAACAAATTTTTAATATTTTCTTACTTATGTTGTTAATAAAAACACATTAAATGTTATGAATAAGAAATAATTTTTTTCACTTTTCAAGCGAAAATAGTTTTAAATATTTATTTTTTAATTATAATTTTTTATAATTTTCTTTTATTTTTCTTCCTTTTCTTTTTTTTTTTTTTTTTTGTAGCGTAGAATTTCACAAACCGTTGGTTCCACAGATTCTCTAGCCGGTTCTTGTACAGACGGCTACAAAACCACGGAGTTAGGCTGTTTTTGGGTATGGAACCGTAAGGACCTGTCAGAACCGATGGGTCCTTTGTCGGTTCGGACACACCATTCCTAGTTCAGGAACCGCTGGTGATGGGTTAAGTCAATTCCTGGTTCAGAAACGACCCATGAAAATGTCTATCTTGAAGGAAAAGAAAGCCTTACTTTTTCACTCTCTTTCAAATGGACCATTTTTTGTGCCCATTGCCTTTTAGCTTTCCCTTTTTTAAAATTCCGCTACCCGGTAATATTATGTTTTCTGTTAATTGAATTTATTATCATTGGCCTTTCTTTACTTTGTATTGAATGTTAATTGAATTTTTGCAATTTCTTTTAGAAAGAATCTATTTATAATTTTAATTACTTTCATCCTGCGTTAAACCTATCATTAAGATGAAAATTATTGTATCCTAAACATCTATGATGTAAACTCAATACATTATATTGAAAGGGCAGCTAGCAATATTTAAAGCTTCTAAAATGATACTTTATAATAATAGAATACGCAAAAAATGTTCTTATTCGGTGAAAAGGCTCATGGCTTTGGATTCCAACTGGCCTGTGTACCAAAGCAAAATTTTATATAATTGGTTGGAGGAGTAAGAATTTGAGATTATGTGTATATATATCCTTTTATTTCATCAAGAAGCTAGATGATAGATGAGTATAATTCTATTTTTCAATATGGAGGGGCTTCGTTAGGTTGTGTGTAGGTTTAGAGGTCCAGTCGACGACGATTGGTAACAATTAGATTTGCCAATCAGTCACATTTTCTTATAGGTATAAATTTAGTATCCTATTGTGCTATTACTTGAGTTTCCAGCATAGATTAAGATATCTTGTAGGGTCTAGATAAGGTTTCGAGTTTCGAATCAAGTTTTTGAAACCCATATGATTATACGCCTAATTTTTGTGACTTGAAAAAGAAAATCCTTAAATCTAATAATACAATTCAATTTTGTTTGGTGTGAAGCAATGAAGGAAAATGAGCTATGCTGGCATCCAATTTTAATTATTATAATGTACATTATATCAAGTGTAACTAGTTCAATTATATACTATTTAAAAATGAATGTCTTTTTTTTTTTTTTTTGCCAAATATATTTATTGTAACATTTTTACGGATGGGGAATCGAATAGCGATCTATTCTGACTGTTATTGTTAAATTTAATCTAACCAACTTCCCAAATCAAATAATACATCCAAAACCTAGCTAGTTTTTAATGGCGAAAAAAAAAAAAATACCAAATACATCAATCATATCTTTTTTTTGTTTTTCCTTTACGTAACCGTTGTCGAACAATCTAAAGTTAAATCATATCAACAATGTTAATTATCACGCTTTGAACTTACAAAAAAAAAAAAAAAAAAAAAAAGGGGGACACTGAAGAAGAAAAACATACTGGTGAGTTATTTTGAAAATTTTAATGCATGGTGGAAATCTAGAAAATTTTAGCAAACCATTTTTAATACCAAAAGCTTATCCATAATTTGTTACAATCCCTAACAAACCCATTTCTAATATCATCGAATTCCAATACCGTAAGCAAATATAGTAATTTACCTCAGTTGAATGTGCACTAACTTCACTTGTTCGTCCCAGAACTTTAATGCTGTGTTTGTTTTAGAGAAATCTGGAAGATAAAAGGAAATGGATGAATATTGTGTGTTTAAAAAATGAAGGATCAAGTGTTTACTTGACTCTCGACAGGTGGAGGTGGAATTTAATAAGTAGATCAAAATCCAATTAATATCACGATTGCGTTATCGTTATATACCTCAATTGGAATTGATGAAAACTACGTTTCAGGATACAGCTACACAAGACCTAAAGGCTAAAGTTGTTGTTACAGTTTGTCCTTCCAAAAAGAAAAAGTCTTGCCTGATTATTAGTGTGAAAACACGCTTTATGCTTTTATGATTGCGGTCCAACTCACTTTGTCTATACTTTTTTTTTTTTTTTTTTTTTTTTTTTTTTTTATTGGGGGTCGTCCACTTTTTCTATACTTTGTCAATGTCAATTGCCAACCAAATGAGAAAGAACGGCCTATCATCATTTCCTTTATTCTCACTCTTCATCTCCCTCTTTACCACTACAGGTTTGGGTTTTTGTCAAATTTGTATAGAGAAAAAGAGAGAGAAAATGTATGGGGCTTGCTGGAAACTTCCAATTATTAAAGATAACTAGGATAGAATTACATGTTCATATTATGCTGCAATGGGTTTCGACCATATGATATTTTGCCAGGGCAAAATAATGGTTCAAGGTGGACTTAAACATAGATATACAAAGTGATAAAGAATAAAATTACACTTACACAAAAATGTAATTTCCATTTTTCTTTGTATTAGTTTAAGTTAAAGAGGTTCATAAAATTGAACAAAATCATAACGAAACATAAATGAATCAAAGTGTCCTAGAAAATGTAAGGTTTGTTTAGAGAAGTGAAAAATAAATAGTAAGAAGCAACATGATATATTTGAATATATATATATATAATTTCCTTTAAGAAAAAAGATAAAGAACAAATAGATTACTATATTAAAATATAGTTTCTACAAATCATATATTGCATTACTTAGAAACATATTAACAACATCTTCCTTATTTGCCAAGAAAGGGAAATCAATGTTAGAAGTTTTATTTATTTGAATTTTCTTTGGCTTGCAATTATTAAAAGACTATAGATTGAGTTTGAGCACACGTTAATGAGAAGGGATTTACTTTAATGCACGTTATATATAATATACATATAGTGAGTAAGTATTAATCTTTTTTGACACGTAATCGTACTCATAAATCACACATATTTTAGATACTATTTACTATCTATTTCACGTGTCAAAGTATAGTTGATAAAACAACCATATGTATATAAAGATAATATATATTACCTATTAAATAATTTTCCCATAAGTGTAGTTGAAAACCACGTGTACATACAGACAATATATATTACCTATTAAATAATTTCCCAACATTAACAACCCATATAGGAGTTATGCAGCTTATATATTACCTATAAAATAATTTTCCCACGTTAACAACTCCTACGTGAGTTATGCAGCTTTTGAGGTATGTAATATATTTTTGGCTTTGGGTTATAAGGTATTTAAAATATATTCCAAACCTATTTAAATAGGTTCATTTTTTATGGGTTACATTAGCCCTAAAGGATGTTAAGCATATTCTGAATATGTGACTGAGTTTAATTTCAATAAGTAGGCTAGATGATGGAGATTTTGTAATACCTTCTTCAAAGACCAATAGAAGCTCACCAAAGGATCATTGATGGTGGTTAGAGGGAAACTACTTGGTCAAATTATGGGATGTTATGAACATTGTAGATAACATTAGTATAGATAAGTTGTTGCACAAACTAGATGGTAAAACAAGTGAGAAAAGAGTGTATAACTTTGTTATTAAGAATATGCTATCCGTATTACTTTAGATTCATCTAAAGAAGTGTGCTAATTGTCTAATTGGGGAAGCAAAACAAACTAGCTTTCAAGAGTTTCCTCCCCTTTAAAATGAAAAATTTATTGGATCTAATACACTTGAAATTGTGGACCAATGGTATAGTGATTTGTTAGCCTATAGTACATTGTTTTTCATTGATTATCATTCTTTGAAGATGTAGGCGTACCTTCTTAACTTCAATGACTAGGTCTCATATGTTGTCAACCAAAATTTAACTTCAATTGACAGGTAAGCTAGTAAAAAGAATAAGCATTTCTCTAACAAATAATGATTGAGGTTATATTGTGCAAAGTGCGTGTTATTCGACATCAAATAATACCTATAAAGATATTATTGCAATTTTCAAATATTGATTGAATGATACATGTAAAATGTGAAGGGATAATTTCACGAATGATACTTGGAATTTGATAAAATATGTAATTAAGTACTTGAACTTTGAAATTAATCAATTTAGTACCTAAAACAACTTTTCATTTACACTAACAGTATATTTGTCAAGTTCTTTTAGGTACTAAATTAATCATTTTCAAAACTTTTTAGGTAATGAATTGATTAATTTTAAAGTTTAAGTACTAAATTAATCAATTTTAAAGTTTAGGTACTAAATTAATCAATTTCAAAGTTTAATTACCTAGTTGCACAGTGTTTCAAAGTTTAGATACTATTTGTGTCATTAACCCTATGGTGAAGGAGAGTTATATTCCATGCATTTTTTATACCTCATAAATCATTGTTATAAGAACTTTATATTTGGCCTTTGCTAAGTAATTTGATTTTTATTTAATAAAAAAGGGCAAAATGTCATAAACAGTGTCTAAAGTTTTGCAAAATATGTAATTAATTACCTGAACTTTGAAATTGATCAATTTAATATCTGAACTTTAGAATTAATCAATTTAGTATTTAAAAAACTTTACAATTGATCAATTTAGTACTTTAAAAACTTTGAAAGTGACCAATGTAGTACTCAGAAGAACTTAACGAAGTTACTATTAGTTTGCACGAAAAGCTCTTTAAGGTACTAAATCAATTGATTTCAAAATTCAAGTATTTAATTGCATATTTTGTCAAAGTTTAAATATCATATTAACAAAAAAAAAGAAAAAAGAAATCATCTCCTAGTACACGTTGCTTTTATATAATTTGCAATCATCACAGAAAGAAAAAAAAAAAGAAAAAAAACCTAAACATAATAATTTACCGCAAATTCAAGCAATAATAATAAACATGATGAACATCTTTGGTATTCTACTTCTTATGAAAAGGGAGAAAGATATGATTTGAGATATGTTGAAGAGTGTATGTTTATATCTTTCCTTAACTAGAAGCTAAAACTGTAAAATGAATGAAAACGTGTGATTTAGCTCCTTTATTTATTTTTTTCCCTCTCCATTGGTATTTTGTGACCTTTAGATATTTCCAATTTTTCCCATTGATTTCTTCCAAAATTAGGAGAAAAAAACATAAGCCTCTTGGATAGAAATGATTTGACCCATTTCCATTTTATCCACTTCATTTTCGCCTTTTTTCAAATTTGCCAAATATACAACATCCTTCCCTTGGTTCTTTTTTATTTCGACAGATTTCCAAATATCTAAACAGAGTGCAGAAATGTAAGGCAGCTTTTGGCTCTGTCCAATATAAACCGACTGTACATTCTCCAACTTGTTGAAATCATGAAGATCAAGTTCTAAGGAATCACACTTGAACAATTTCCAAACATTCCAATCGTGGGATGCCGCGAATGCAACTGAGGTTATTGCAACCCCAAATTTTAAACTTCGTAGCTTCTTCATTGTCGACAGATCAGGCAGAATTTGTAAGGATGAACAATATTGCAGGGATAATGATGTTAAAGGCCCACACAAGGTCAAGGAACACAGGCTTTGC